>JAJJWX010003868.1:0-331469 GCA_023529315.1 Papaver bracteatum | reverse complement strand
AGTCCTAAGGCATGGTAAATTCGGTAGCTAGCCTGTATGAGAGTTAAAAGCTAGCCTGTGAGAGTTAAGTTAGATCTGTGGAGAGTTAGCCTAACATATTTGAGAGTGAAGTTTGCATATGTGAGTGAATAGGAGAGTTTTTGTAAGACTTAGACTTGGTTCAGGGAGTGAAAAAGTCTGTGTAAGTCCCCAAGTGGGCAAGTTTTGTATTTCTTCCCTTTGATGCAATAAAAAGAGTTGATTGTGTCATGTTCTAAGTGTTCTTGGTTGGCTGATTGTTGTTGGTAAAGTATGGCATGAATTGAGTGCATTATGGGGTGCATTTGATGAGTTTAGAGAAGTGAAAGAAGGTCAGAAGACTTCCATTGTTAACCCTGATGTGTTGGCTGTTTGCAAAGGTGCAAACTTATAAGGTCAAGTGCAAGTGGGTGAAGTTCGATTTGCAAACCGTGCAACTAGGTCAACTTGGCCGTGCGTGCCATTGGCACATGCCAACACGCACCACTAGCCAATTTCTAAGCCGCTATACCATTTGGCACATGACAAAAATAGCGACCTAGTCTTGCAAACCGTGCAACTAGGTCAACTTGGCCGTGCGTTCCATTGGCACATGCCAACACGCACCACTAGCCAATTTCTAAGCCACTATAACATTTGGCACATGCCAAAAATAGCGCCCTAGGCTTGCAAACCGTGCAACTAGGTCAACTTGGCTGTGCGTGCCATTGGCACATGCCATAACGCACCATTAGCCAATTTCTAAGCCACTATACCATTTGGCACATGCCAAAAATAGCGCCCTAGGCTTGCAAACCGTGCAAATAGGTCAACTTGGCCGTGCGTGCCATTGGCACATGCCAACACGCACCACTAGCCAATTTCTAAGCCACTATACCATTTGGCACATGCCAAAAATAACGCCCTAGGCTTGCAAACCGTGCAACTAGGTCAACTTGGCCGTGCGTGCCATTGGCACATGCCAACACGCACCACTAGCCAATTTCTAAGCCACTATACCATTTGGCACATGCCAAAAATAGCGGACTAGGCTTGCAAACCGTGCACCTAGGTCAACTTGGCCATGCCTGCCATTGGCACATGCTAACACGCACCACTAGCCAATTTCTAAGCCGCTATACCATTTGGCACATGCCAAAAATAGCGCCTGAGGCTTGCAAACCGTGCAACTAGGTCAACTTGGCCATGCATGCCATTGGCACATGCCAACACGCACCACTAGCCAATTTCTAAGCCGCTATACCATTTGGCACATGCCAAAAATAGCGCCCTAGGCTTGCAAACCGTGCAACTAGGTCAACTTGGCCGTGTGTGCCATTGGCACATGCCAACACGCACCACTAACCAATTTCTAAGCCACTATAATATTTGGCACATGTTAAAAATAGCTCCCTAGGTTTGCAAACCGTGCAACTAGGTCAACTTGGCTGTGCGTGCCATTGGCACATGCCAACACGCACCACTAGCCAATTTCTAAGCCACTATACCATTTCACACATGCCAAAAATAGCGCCCAAGGCTTGCAAACCGTGCAACTAGGTCAACTTAGCCGTGCGTGCCTTTGGCATATGCCAACACGCACCACTAGCCAATTTCTAAGCCGCTATACCATTTGGCACATGACAAAAATAGCGCCCTAGGCTTGCAAACCGTGCAACTAGGTCAACTTGGCCATGCGTGCCATTGGCACATGCCAACACGCACCACTAGCCAATTTCTAAGCCGCTATACCATTTGGCATATGCCAAAAATAGTGTCTTAGGCTTGTAAACCGTGCAACTATGTCAAATTGGCCGTGCGTGCCAATGGCACATGCCAACACGCACCACTAACCAATTTCTAAGCCTCTATACCATTTGGCACATGCCAAAAATAGCGCCCTAGGTTTGCAAACCGTGCACCTAGGTCCACTTGGCCGTGCACCTAGGTCCACTTGGCCGTGCCTGCCATTGGCACATGCTAACACGCACCACTAGCCAATTTATAAGCCGCTATACCATTTGGCACATGCCAAAAATAGCGTCCTAGGCTTGCAAACCGTGCAACTAGGTCAACTTGTCCGTGCGTGCCAATGGCACATGCCATAACGCACCACTAGTCAATTTCTAAGCCGCTATACCATTTGGCACATGTCAAACATAACGCCCTAGGCTTGCAAACCGTGCAACTAGGTCAACTTGGCCGTGCGTGCCATTGGCACATGCCAACACGCACCACTAGCCAATTTCTAAGCCGCTATACCATTTGGAACATGCCAAAAATAGCGCCTTAGGCTTGCAAATCGTGCAACTAGGTCAACTTGGCCATGCGTGCCATTGGCACATGCCAACACGCACCAATATCCAATTTCTAAGCCGCTATACCATTTGGTACATGCCAAAAATAGCGCCCTAGGCTTGCAAACAGTGCAACTAGGTCAACTTGGCCGTGCGTTCCATTGGCACATGCCAACACGCACCACTAACCAATTTCTAAGCCACTATACCATTTGGCACATGCCAAAAATAGCGCCCTAGTCTTGCAAACCGTGCAACTAGGTCAACTTGGCCGTGCGTGCCATTGGCACATGCCATAACGCACCATTAGCCAATTTCTAAGCCACTATACCATTTGGCACATGCCAAAAATAGCGCCATAGGCTTGCAAACCGTGCAACTAGGTCAACTTGGCCGTGCGTGCCATTGGCACATGCCAACACGCACCACTAGCCAATTTCTAAGCCACTATACCATTTGGCACATGCCAAAAATAACGCCCTAGGCTTGCAAATCGTGCAACTAGGTCAACTTGGCCGTGCGTGCCATTGGCACATGCCAACACGCACCACTAGCCAATTTCCAAGCCGCTATACCATTTGGTACATGCCAAAAATAGCGCCCTAGGCTTGCAAACCGTGCAACTAGGTCAACTTGGCCGTGTGTGCCATTGGCACATGCCAACACGCACCACTAGCCAATTTCTAAGCCCCTATACCATTTGTCACATGCCAAAAATAGCGCCCTAGGCTTGTAAACCGTGCAACTAGGTCAACTTGGCCGTGTGTGCCATTGGAACATGCCAACACGCACCACTAGCCAATTTCTAAGCCACTATACCATTTGGCACATGCCAAAAATAGCGCCCTTGGCTTGCAAACCGTGCAACTAGGTCAACTTGGCCGTGCGTGCCATTGGCACATGCCAACACGCATCACTAGCCAATTTCTATTTTCATGCCGCTATGCCCAGCTATCGCCCATGACTTGGCCCAATAGCCGTGCGTGCCATTGGCACTTGCCAACACGCATCACTAGCCAATTTCTATTTTTAAGCTGCTATACCATTGTAGCGTCCGCGACTTGGCCAAAGTGGTCGTGTGTGCCATTGGCACATGCCAACACGCAACCACTATCCAATTCCCATTCCAAAGACATTATACCATTGTAGCGCCCGCGACTTGGCCAAAGTGGCCGTGCATGCCTTTGGCACATGCCAACACGCAACCACTATCCAATTTTATTCCCAACCTACAAGCCAATTTCCAAGGAATTCCGCACATGCCATTGGCACATGTCGCACATGCTCCACTAGCGACTTTGGCATTGCCATTCGCACTCAAAGTGCAACTCGCGACCAAGGCATTCTACACATGTCATTGGCACATGCCAAATGCTCCACTAAGAGACTTTGGCATTGCCATCCGTACTCAAAGTACAACTCGCGGTCGAGACATCCCGCAATGCTTCACTAGCAACTTTGGCATTGCCACTTGCGCCTAACTCTCGAGACATCAACACAAACTGGGGGATGATATCTTGGGGTTTTGGTTTGGCGGTCACAGCGTGCGGCGTACACTACGCTAGTAATAAAGCAAGGCGTGCAAGGAATGAATACGGTCAATTAAATAAGAAAATTTATGGTGAAAACGTTTTTCACCATAAAGCCAATGGTTTCCAGCTCCTTTGTTTTAATTGGCACATTTACTCAATTCCTTAATGAGGACAGGGTACGTTCAATCTCACTTTTATAAATAGATTTCACCTATTCTGCCAAAACACACAAGTCTTGGTCTGGCAAAATACAACATACTATCAGATAGCAACTTTGCAAGCTCTCTCTCTCTCAAATCTTCCAATGCTAGCAAGATTCCTAAGCTTCTACTCTTCTGATACAAGTCGAGATACTACCTAGCTAGAACTCTCTGGTCTCATCACCCTTCTTCGCTATCCTCCCCAAATCAACCCTTCTCCTCCACTTTGTAACCGAAGCAAATCTGGAACGGCCATCTTCTTGGTTTAGGCCAGAATTGTATAGATTGATATCTCGAATCAAAAGTGCTCACGTGCAACACATTTGTTTAAGGGTTTAAACCAGTCTCTCCATCAACGAATTTACCAAATTCGGTAGAGGCGATTTTCTCCCATAAAAAATTGGCGACCACAGCGGGAGTTTCAATTTCTCGGTTACAATATCTGCTTTCAGAAATCGATCTCGCGCCTCGATACAAGAACAAGATGGAAGAAGCAGGCACACTGATTAGGGGATCTACAACTCAACCAAGTTACCAGTCATAAAAACTATACGAGAAAACTGGGGACTCTCTGAAGATGCTACCAGTGATTTGGGGACTTGCTAGCAATCCTACCTGCAAAGCCGCTGCTACTAGCAATGGGGTACTTGCTGCCAATCCTACCAGCAAAGCCGCTGAATATGCTACCAGTGATTGAAGACTTGCTGGCAATCCTTCCAGCAAAACCACTGAAGATGCTATCAGCGATTGAATACTTGCTGGCAATCCTACCAGCAAAGCCTCCTTTTACATGGAAAAGAGGATTGCTCACGGCAAAACCTATAAAGTAAGTGGGTTTAGACCAAGCAAGATATACAATCTATTTTTGGGTTCTCAATAAAACCATCATACCATTGCATCTTGTGCTATGCTAGCACACACTATCATAAAAGCAATATTCCCTTCACAGAGCATAATCAGAGTTATATTATCAAAACCATTCATCCCATAAATTATCTAATATCCTCAAAAGCTACCACCTATCTATCAAAACCGGTCGAACTTTAAACTAGACATCCAGTATGTCTTTCAAAAACATATATTCATCTTTTCATATCTTCCTTATCCTAAACGGTTCATCCTAGATAATAAAAAGGAGACTTTTCTATTAACTCAGAAATCCAGAAAAATCAAAACTATAAGCCAGGTATTTCATTTGCCTTTCAAAAAAAAAAAACAGAAGAATTTCAGAAGACAGAAGTACAAAGGAATCCATTCAAGAGTGGTTTACTTTTCTCGAAAAAGACATCCTTCGTCATTTGGAGGACCGCCTGTTTCAGCTCAACTCTTTGTTGCATCATCATGTGTACCGACTCTACATCATGACGGATACCAGTTACTATTCATGAGGTAGCTGACGCTACTACAGTAATATTCGAAGAGCTACCACGTTACCACTAATACCAGCATTTCGTGATCCACCATGCACGCCTTCCAAGTATCGATTCCACCGTCCCACGAAAAGAAGACTCCCGCGCTATCATCACAGCTTGATAGCCAAAGTTCCAGTGCCAACAATCCGCGTCCAAGATAGCACCAGACGCACATGTCAAGAACACATGCAACATGCACATGACCGGCCACAATACCCCATCCTGGTCAACACCAATAGATGGTGTCTCTCCTGTGCTAGTTTCTCTACTCAATGGCTAGCACCGGCAGCTTGCGTATTCTAGCGCTGACAGCTTACGTTTTTCCAGCGACGACAACATGCATCCTTTCTAGCACTGGTATCCTGCATCCTTCTACCATCGCACTTGAACGCCCCGCAGGAGATCAACAATCACAATTTCATCACATGCAAAGATGAACGACTTCTCCGAAATCGAGGAAAATCATCAAACCCCCATGGTTTCACGAAGACTCTCTTCATGTCAAGAGACGCATAATTTCTGGGGATTTCATCCACAAAACTGTTTGGTCCGTAATGGAACATTTGTGTGGAATACTGTATTTATTCAAGTCAGAACGTCAAGATATATCTGCAAGTCCTCAACCGCATTGCATCAGGGAAGCATCTTTTTCCAACCAGAGAAGCCGCTCCCAAACCAGAGCACGGTTGATAGAAGGAACCTGGGATTCCTAACCACTTTCCGCATTGCCAGTCTCTCCATCATCACCGGTGATATTGGAAGAAGAATACACCCCTTTGTGAATACAAAACCGTATGGTATCTTTTGGTCGAACCGAGCGTGCTTTCTTTTCATCTTCACTACCAGTTAACAAAATTGGCACAAAACCTAGATGATTCCTCCGAGCAGGAGCAAAGGCTTTGGTAAAGAAATCATCGTCCGTATTTGGTGTGGAATTCACAACGTATTTCGATGAAGCTTGTTCAGGTAACATCTTGTCAGACTGCTTCATAACAAATCGACAACTAGATATCTGCATGCAACAAAACAGATGAAGTTAAATCCCTAAAGCATGGAAGAACAATATTTTCTACGGTTTCGAAATACGTATACAATATTCTTCTCCGGGTTCATGGGATACGGTATTTTCTATGGATTCAAATCATATATGCGGTATTCGGGTTCCAAAATGGATGATCAATATTTCTTCTTCAAGATTCACATGAAGCATAAACGCAGTATTTTCTACAACAATATTATCTACGGATTCAAGCACATATACGATATTCTTCTTCGGGATTCATATATAATATTCTTCTTCGGGATTCATATACAGTATTTTTCTGGGTTCAAGAGCATATACAGTATCCTACTTTGGGTTCAAAATTATATGCGCAGTATATTTTCTGGGTTCAAGAGCATATACAGTATCCTACTTCGGGTTCAAAATTATGTGCACAACATTCTCTACGGATTCAAAATCATATCTGCAGTATTTTTTTCGGGCACATATACACAATATTTTATACAAGAAGCACGCCAACCTACTTTGTTACCGCGACAACCCCCTACCAAGAATTATTGCCGCTCATTCAGAACTTCACCACAACAACAACTACTACAAAATGGAAGCATGTAAACCATACTGGAGGACTGATCACATACACGAGATCCCTTCACCATCAAATCTCACAAGATACGGTTAACTTCAGACGAAGCAGTTTCTACTATCCTTGATTCGGGTTCCACCATCTGAGGCTCAATTAGGATTTCCGCCACTTCCACTGAATTGTCAATCAATACTTCATAGCCTGGAGGCGCAAGTTATTCATCGTCAAAAACTCCATGGTTGCTCATACTAATGGACCCATGATTCCCAACTTCGTTTTTAAGCACCTAATACGAAGATTACATGGGATTGGGACGGATCAAGCGTGGAAAATCAGTACGATCATAAAATCAAGAAAGTAAGTGAGATAAAATCATTTAAGTTGTTTATGGGAGACAACCGCGATGTGTGGTTTTGGTTCATGTGCGTGTTGGCATGCGCCAGCAGCAAAGGTTCCACATAGAAGACACGTCAACAGCAGCAACGGCCTCCATTTTCCATCCAGATGCCTCTCCAGTAGCGTCAGCCAACGCTTCTTTCCCCTTCATCTCTGACATGGATTCAATGTGCGCAATCATGATTCCTCCAGCAGCACCAACGGCATCAACAAATTTTTCACCGAGATTCTCCTCAGCAGCTCCTACAGGAAAATCACTTGGCTCGCTCATGTCATAATCCATGGGAGCCTATGCCTTTTTGCGTACATCAAACAGAGGAACATAAGGGATATCTTGGATGATGGCTCTAATCTCGCAAAGTAATGAGCCGATCCTACCCAACGACTCTTTGTAAGAAGATCGAGCTCCATTAATCCTATGACGCTTCTCGGAGAAACCAACAATACCATCGCCATTATCACCATGGGCTTCCATCGCAAAAGTATGAAAACGGTGTAGTCGCCTCACTATACGACCAGTAGAGAGGGAGAAGACAACGAAATCTTGACAGCAATATTTATGTGAGAAGGAAGGGCGCTTCATGGCTGTAACGGCCCTAGGAAATCGCACATTAATAAAGGATCCCCAATCAGAGTCATGCACAAAGAAGACAATTCAACTCATAAGGAAATTTTGCATCAAGCGATCATTCTTCCCTCGCTTAAGGCGGCCCCACCGGCTAGCATGCTCAATTTTCCAACTCGCGCCAGCTTTCCAAAATTCATGTCGGTCCCACCAATCACGCCGACCTGTCAATGCCGCCCAATTTGCACCAGATATCACGACTATCTCCCACCGGCCCCACCAGACAGCATGCTTAGTTTCTCAACTCGCGCCATCATCTCAATGCTTCCCAGACGTCCATTTCCGCCAAATTGTGCCAATCTCCCGCTCCACGGAAAACTTCCAAGGGTGAGGATTCTGAATCCAGTTCGCATCTTAAGAAAAAGGTCAGATAAATCTCTCATTTCTCTTTCGGATCTTGTCCTGGCACCATCTTATGCTTACCTCGCAACAAAGCTCCTGTTCCGAGCTAAGTAGGGGACTTAATGTCGATGGTGGATTTTAGATAAGGGGTAAAATCATAAAACCCCATGACCTAGTGTTACCAGCAACACATTAACTAGGAGCATTTAATTAAGGTGTCAATAATTAATAGGGGTATTTTTTCAAAATACCATATTAGGGTTTTTCGATAGAGAACCCTAATTCCAAAACAAAGCCGCATACTGCACACCATGGCAACGACGCCAAAACCAAGATGCATACTGTGCACCACGAAAATGATGCCAAAACCAAGCCGCATACTGCGCACCATGGCAACGATGCCAAAACCAAGCCGCATACTGTGCACCATAGCAACAACGCCAAAACCGAGCCGCATACTGTGCACCATGGCAACGACGCCAAAACCAAGACGCATATAACGCACCATGGAAACGACGCCAAAACCAAACCACATACTGCACCCACAAGCAACCATGCCAAACTAAGCCTCTATACCATTTGGCACATGCCAAAAATAACGCCCTAGGCTTGCAAACCGTGCAACTAGGTCAACTTGGTTGTGCGCACCATTGGCACATGACAACACGCACCACTAGCCAATTTCTAAGCCGCTATACCATTTGGCACATGCCAAAAATAGCGCCCTAGGCTTGCAAACCGTGCAACTAGGTCAACTTGGCCGTGCGAGCCATTGGCACATGCCAACACACATCACTAGCCAATTTCTAAGCCGTTATACCATTTGGCACATGCCAAAAATAGCGCCCTAGGCTTGCAAACCGTGCAACTAGGTCATCTTGGCCGTGCGTGCCATTGGAACATGCCAACACGCACCACTAGCCAATTTCTAAGCCGCTATACCATTTGGCACATGCCAAAAATAGCGCCCTAGGCTTGCAAACCGTGCAATTAGGTCAACTTGTCTGCGTGTGCCATTGGCACATGCCAACACGCACCACTAGCCAATTTCTAAGCCGCTATACCATTTGGAACATGCCAAAAATAGCGCCCTAGGCTTTCAAACCGTGCAACTAGGTCAACTTGGTCGTGCGTGCCATTGGCACATGCCAACATGCACCACTAGCCAATTTCTAAGTCGCTATACTATTTGGAACATGCCAAAATTAGCGCCCTATAGGCTTGTAAACCGTGCAACTAGGTCAAATTGGCCGTGCGTGCCATTGGCACATGCCAACACGCACCACTAGCCAATTTCTAAGCCGCTATACCATTTGACACATGCTAAAAATAGCGCCCTAGGCTTGCAAACCGTGCAACTAGGTCAACTTGGCCGTGCGTGCCATTGGCACATGATAACACGCATCAGTAGCCAATTTCTATTTTCATGCCGCTATGCCCAGCTAGCGCCCACGACTTGGCCCAATAGCCATGCGTGCCATTGGCACATGCCAACACACATCACTAGACAATTTCTATTTTCAAGTTGCTATACCATAGTAGCGCATGTGACTTGGCCAATGTGGTTGTGCGTGCCATTGGCACATTCCAACACGCAACTACTAGCCAATTCCCATTCCAAAGCCGCTATACCATTGTAGCGCCCCCCGACTTGGCCAAAGTGGTCGTGCATGCCATTGGAATATGCCAAAACGCAACCATTAGCCACTTTTATCCCCAACCTGCTAGCTATTTTACAAGGCATTCCGTACATGCCATTGGAACATGCTCCACTAGCGACTTTGGCATTTCTATTCTCACTCAAAGTGCAATTCGCGGCCAAGGCATCCCGCACATGCCATTGGCACATGCCGCAATGCTTCACTAGCAACTTTGGCATTGCCACTTGCGCCCAACTCTCGAGACATCAATACAAACTGGGGGATGCTTTCTTGGGGTTTTGGTTTGGCGATCACAACGTGCAGCGTACACTACGCTCGCAATAAAGCAAGGCGTGCAAGGAATGAATACGGTCAATTAATTAAGGAAATTTATGGTGAAAACGTTTTTCACCATAAATCCAACGATTTCCACCTCCTATGTTTTAATTGGCACATTTACCCAATTCTTTAATGAGACCAGGGTATGTTCAATCTCACTTGTATAAATAGGTTTCCCCTATTATGCCAAAACACACTAGTCTTGGTCAGGAAAAATACAACATAGTATCATATAGCAACTTTGCAAGATCTCTCTCTCTCAAATCTTCCATTGCTAGCAAGCTTCCTAAGCTTCTACTCTTCTGATACAAGTCGAGATATTACCTAGCCAGAACTCTCTGGTCTCATCACCCTTATTCGCTATCCTCCCCAAATCAACCATTCTTCTCTACTTTGTGACCGAAGCAAATCTGGAAAGACCATCTTCTGGTTTAGGCCAGAATTGTACAGATTGATATCTCGAATCAAAAGTGCTCACGTGCATCACATTTGTTTAAGGGTTTAAACCAGTCTCTCCATCATCGAATTTATCAAATTCGGAAGAGGAGATTTTCTCCCATAAATACTAGGTTCCGGGTCCGGTTACCAAATAAGTAGATCCAGAACCGGACCCGATTAAACAGCCGGGTATCTTCCGGTTCCGGGTATTAAACGTGTATTTATAGTTCAGTAATGCTACCCCATTTTGATTCATCTGTAGGTTGTTACCTAATAAACTCATGTAGATTATGTGAAGAAGATGTTTCATGTTGCCGAATAGAAAAAAATAAAAAATTCGAAACCACATTTAAAACAAATTCAGTATCGTTTCCTCTGGAATTGATAGAATTGACGCCATCACGCCGTCAGGATCCTTCTTCTACTGCGGAATTGAATTGATACGTGAACAACAAAATCAGTGCATAAGTAATTCTTGAGTGATATCTTAGAAGATATCCCGCAATAGCTTCAATAGATTCCAAAATAATTTTTCAATAGAAATCTAAGTGGTCAACATGAATCTTAATTCTTTAATTGTTTTCCCTCCAAGCTTAAATACACCAGTTCCTATACCACTAATTAGATCCCTACGCCCCTTTTTTCCCTGTCTATAAACAACTGCCGACTCGCCGTCATCATCCATGACCAGTAGAACCATCTCCATCCCTCTTCACACTTAAAAATAGATCGAATGCAACACCAACACCATCACCATGGCCATCAAGATGCATCAATTAGTTAAGAAGAACTACCGATTAAGGATGAGTATAAGTAAATAGTCACCAACAATTTCAAAAACTAAACGAAGAATTTATTATGGTCAAATTCCTCTAATTGATTAAGAAATCAAAGAGATACATTTATATATCATGAAAAAGAAGAAATTTGCAGTACACAAGTACGAATAAGAATGAAAAACGCGAATCTAAATGGAGCTTGGAAGAGAGGATGAAAGAAAGATGCGGCCAGTTTAGGTTAGGTTTATCTGTAATTGTTAACACCGTTTATATATAACCCATCATATGACGAAACTAACCCTTAGAAAACTAAAAGTTACAATACCCGACTACCCGGCGAGTAGGACCTGTATGGAACCGTTTATTATCGGGTCTACCCGGTTATGACCCAATTTCACTATTGGGTCCAATTTAGGGAACCAGACCCGGATCCAATTCATGCGGTTCTGAGCCGGGTCCGAGTATTTGGGTATCTATTAACAGCCCTAATACCAGGCCCTCCGTGAAAGCTCCTTATCTTCACTACCAAACTTTGTCCATAGTTATCATCCAACTCGAGCTATCCATCTGCATCTATAATGATCACCACTGCCAACACCCACTGATGCCCTGAGTTACCATCATTTACAAACTGAGACTCTCTAAACCGAGATTCTCCTTTCTGCTCCATCATCTACTCTGTTGCTGATTATATCGAGCTAAACTCACATCTGCAAGTTTCATTCTCTTCAACCACATCACTATACGAGCTCCATCCCTTGTCATCGTAAACAATATCACTGGTATGCTCCATCTTCTCATAAGCCAGTGGCAACTATACCTTTGATACAACAACGACCATATTCTTTGTTTTCTTCTCAAGCTCAGCTGTTTTACTCATTTCATTACTTCCAATATCACTGCAATTAATGGAAACCATGGAAGAAACCTCTCATTAATCACGAGTATCACCAACAACTATATCTTCCATTGCCCAAGTCCCATAACAAAAGCTTAACATCTCTGCAGCTCAGCTACACTAGTCAACTCCAGTTCCTTGTTAATGGAAGAAGCCATCAATCTCTTCATTATCGATAATAGCAACCTTCAATCACCATCGTTACTTCCCACTCCGTCTCCGTTCCTTCGAGCTACACCATCTTCACGGTCCATGATTAACCACGGAACTTTGCATGATGTCTCTCCGATGAAGAAGATGAAGTGTCCGTTCAGCATCTTCCATGAGTGTTGGCTGCCCCGAGTAAATTAGGAAGGTTCCCTTAACAATTTTGTAGCTTCTCTACTTTGCGACATCTTCGGATTGCTTCAAATGCTTCTAGATTCTTCATATGGCGTTGGATTGACTTCATTCTTTCGTTGTTGACTTCGTCTTTTCGTCATCTTCAAGGTGATAACAAGCACTTCTAGAATTGAACGAGTTCCACTTGGTCTTTGGCCCTTCTCCACTTATGGATAACTTCTTTTATTGCAAAATTAAGTACCAATTCTCTTCTTTTGGATGATTCACCTAATAAAACACAAATAGAGAAAAACAAACGTAATATACAATAATTTTCAAGAAACTAAGCAATTACTAGCATGCAATCGACACTAAATATATGCAAAATATGCACTTAACAAATTCCCCCATACATGGCTTTTGCTAGTCCTCGAGAAAACTATCTAAAATATAAAAACTCCATGTCGTTGAGGAAACGGTTGCACTTATTAGGTGCAACAGGCCTTTAAACCCATAGGTGTCCCTAGTGGATGAGGTATAGTCTCGTGAGGGCTTACGAGAGGTATACCCACAAAACCTACTCCAACTTCAAAGTGTTCCAGCTTCCCAAGCAACCAAAGAGCTATGATGACATAGAGTTTCTGCATTCTAGTAATAAGAAGTTAGAAATACCAAAGAAAATATTCATTCTTAAATCTTGAGTGAGAAATAACCACACCATAATGAGAGAATGCGTGTTTGAGAGCGATCAATAAGCATTTCGCCTCGTCTTCTGCCTCATTTAAAAGAATTTTATGATAATTGCAATCAACGAGATATTTTTTTATGGGTCTCACATGTGTGCAGGTCAGAATGAAGAGAGAATCCTACACACATTGAATGGTGGGAAGGAAACCTTTTGAATTATTTCTGGAGACTCCACAAAATCGTGAAAAATAAATATATTTTTCTGATGATCTCTAAGAAAGGAAATCAACCACTATTATCGAGGATGAGAGTACTTACCACCTTCATATCCGATTTCAATGATGAAAGCACCACTCTCACATCATCCAATAGAAACGTCTTCCCTCCTTCGGCTCGTCTTCTTCATCTTCTTGGTCTTCGGTCTTCAACTGCTGATGATAAACTCTTGATCTTCATAAAACTTTGACAATTTGTAACTCTTTTCCTCTATTTCCTTATTTCTTGAAACTTTCTTATATATTTTTCTTCCACGTGGCCTTATTGAACAAATAACAACTTAAATGCAAATCTCTATCAATCAATCATAAATATATTCGTTTAGTATAAACAAACGATAATCATATGAAGAACCTCAAAGTAGATTAATTTAATAACTTTAATCTTGTTTACAACTTAGAATTCATCCTCAATCAGTAGGTGTTTAGATACTCATGGATGTAGAACCATCCATGATATACATATACGAAAAGTTAAAAGATAACGTTACGAAGAGGAATCGCCCCAGAACCCTAGCTCTATCTTTTTGTGTTGTTTCTTCTCTCCAAAGACTTACAATTTCGTGATCCCTTGATATAATGTGATATTACATGAATTAATACCATTTTATAGGTTTAAATTTCTTGGTTTTCAAGTATCTTCGTTGATTAAGGAACTCGACCCGAAATTACAAAAGGAAGACCCTAACCGTGAATTTTTTCCTTCACAAGTTTCCATACTCGTTCGCATACTTAAATTTTGTAATAAAATCCAGGGAAATAAGTATGCATACCCGTTTGCATACTAAATTTTAAGTTACATCCGTTTCCATACCCTTTTACATACTTGCTTCTTCGGTATCCAATAAAAACTCGTTTTGGCCGTAACTTCTTCGTCCGAACTCGAAATGACCTAATTCTTTTTGAATTATTTTTATATTTTAATTATCTGAAGATGGTAATGATAAATCCTGAATTTGAATGAGTCAAAATCGGTTTTTGTCACATCTCTTGATTTTGAGTGTTTTGTTCCTTTTCGTAGCACTTCTTCAACTTCTCTTGGACTTGGGCACTTGGAATACTTCTATTACTAGATTTTTTTCTTCAGCACTTTTTATCTCCTTTTTGGATGATTCACCTAATACAGACAAATTACTGAAAAAAAGAATGATTTTACGAAAATATGAAAGAATAATAGCTAAAAAAAGTATGGAATGCATACTAAAATCATATGAATTATGAACTTATCAACTAACTGAGCATTCATTGGTTTAAATGTGACAAATAGATATATCATTTGATAACAACCCAAAATATTTGTTGTTAAGTTCTGTTGTTGAACAATTGAGGAACCATATGGCCATTACAAATTTTGATTGTTGAATGATTCGGCAACGATGTGCCAACTACAAATTAATTGTTTTTGCCTATAGAAATTTTGATTCATGGTATTTGGATACTACCAAATTAATTTTTAAATAAATTCGCAACAAGATATAAACTTAGTTCTTATAATGTTGGGCAACCACCTGCCAATTATAAAAGTTTTGTTGTTAAAATGTTTGGTAACCACAAAAATCAGCGACTCTAGTTTATCGCATTTATACAAATCATGTTATCATAAGTGCGAAGAGAAACAAGGTATTTTTAGTAGTTATCTTTACATTTGGAAACACCCCATGCGGCAACTTTGATTATGCAACTACAATTTGTTTCCTTTTTGTTTGGAAACTAATATCTAACCTTGTCGATGCTAAGTTTTCTATAGTAAACTGATCCCTATTTCCTGGAGAGAGAGAGAGAGTGTGTCAATAATTGAGACAAATTAGAGGAGGCTCGATCCTCCCCTGAGTTGTCCCCTTTGCATTGATACAAGTGGACTTCAATTTCGTTGAAGAACTAGCATGAGTGAAGAAGATGTATTTGAAGTGAAGACTTGAACAACCAAGTAATCCGCTGCAACTCAAGTTGATTGCAGATGGAGTTAATATGTCAGTTGTCCCTTTCAAGTCTTCACATGTAATGTTTCCGATTTTTACTGCTCTTGAATGAAGTCCACCAAGAGATAGAGAGAGAGAGGGAGAGAGTATGTCTTTAAGAGAAGAACACGATTTAAAAGATAACCATTTGCGAATATTTTGAGATGTGCAATCCCATAGTGCTCCGAGGATTAGCATGTAAATTTTTTGAAATACTTAAATAAGTTTTTTCCACATATATGCATATGTAATGTTGTCTTGGTTCATGTTTCTATAATTTTAAACATGTGAATTGTTAACATTTTATATTTACATACATTATGGTATTATTAACAATAAAAAATCTTATATACAGTACAAGTCTCCAAAATTTTCATGTTTCTTATGTGTGAATAATTTGAAACATTTTTTTAATAAAAATATATATGTGATTTTTGTGATAATTTTTTGCATTTCAAAATGTAAAATGCTACGTAGATCTTGTAATATTATTTGAATAATACTTTACTTTTCTAGGTTTTCGTTTATTGAGTTTGTTACACGGCATCAAGATTTAGTTTTTAATGATATAAATTCATTTGGACTCCAAATACATACGAAGTTAGGTAATAATCAATGACAAAATTTATTTGGACTTCAAATACATCAAGATTTAATTAGTTTTTAATGTTCCCGATTGAGACACAGTCATCACCTAAAAACACCGAAATAGTTTGTAAGGTTGAGCTTTTCTTAACATAAATAAAATCTTTAAGAAAAAACTTACCTTTGCGAAACCAATTGTATGTATCTATGACAGAATTTTATGCTAACCATTCATCATCTTTTAACACAATCAGACAGGCCCATGTCTATGCATCATAGTTTCATGTGTATATATCTCTCAGAAAAACCAAACAACAACTATTCATTTGTTATGTCTATGTATCTATGCAAGAAGAGATTTATACTCTACTCCATTACATTAGAGATCAATCTATATATCATGCTAAGACCAAAACAAGAACATTAAAGTTTATTGCTGTGGAAAGAACCCAGAGTTTAAAATTTTAGTAAATCAAAATTCATTTAAGAACCCTAACTATATTGGGGATTATTCTTCTCAATTTCAAAACATTGAAAATAGATACCCACATTACACACGATTGATATTTCTTATTCTACTCAATCAAAATTCATCGAAGATTAAACCTTAACTACATTGGGGATTTTTTTCTCAATCATAAAAAAAAAAAAAATCCAGGAAATTAAGACTAAA
The DNA here is from genome assembly GCA_023529315.1 of Papaver bracteatum. Classification (NCBI taxonomy): domain Eukaryota; kingdom Viridiplantae; phylum Streptophyta; class Magnoliopsida; order Ranunculales; family Papaveraceae; genus Papaver; species Papaver bracteatum. The sequence goes on along the minus strand of JAJJWX010003868.1, from coordinate 314,486 downwards.
ATCATATACATAGAAAGAAAACTTAGCCTTGATCGATTTTATTGGTGATTTCTTGTGATAATTTTTGCATTTCAAAATGTAAAATGCTACGTAGATATTGTAATATTATTTAATAATACTTTACTTTTCTAGGTTTTTGATTATTGAGTTTGTTACATGGCATCAAGATTTAGTTTTTAATGATATAAATTTATTTGGACTCCAAATACATACAAAGTTAGGTAATAATCAATGCCAAAATTTATTTGGACTCCAAATACATCAAGATTTAGTTTTTAATGTTCTCGATTGAGACACAATCATCACCTGAAAACATCAAAATAGTTTGTAAGGTTGAGTTTTTTTTAATATAAAAAAAAAACTTTAAGAAAAAACTTACCTCTGAGAAACACATTGTTGCTAATGTTCACATGCTTCAAGTTATGCGTATGCAAACCATTCGTATTCGGACTGTTCTCTGGAGACTCTACCCTGATGTTATGAACTCCAAAGTTATTCAAATCTAGAAGGGTGATGTGAACCATCGGGATTTTTATAACTGTGATGTATTTTAAATAACCATTACTTGTTCCCCGAAAGAAAACCATCCACTGTAGACCTTAGAACAAAAGAAAACGAATGGAAAAAGCCTTACCGGTCTATATTGTGGTACTCATTAGAACGTGAGTTCTCCCACCAAATTTTCACACGACCATCGACAATTCCACCGCCATTTACAGTGAGTCCCACCATGTCCCTGAAGACGGTCCATCCACCTCTTATTTTTTCCTGACTATCCCCAATCTCTAGGAGATACGGAGGATACAATCGATCCAGAGATATGAAAAATAAAGAAAAAAGAAACAAAAACAAACATTAGTGCTAGAGGTTGCAAACTTAAAACACATCACACGTTCTTATTATAAATTTAAACAGTTATATAAACAAACTAAATAGATAGCATGTAAAACTCAAACAACATCGTAAATCATTATAAGCGAATAAAATACGATCTACATGAGTTCAAACAAGACTAACTGTCATTTTAAACTAAATAACAAGACTTTTAGATTTCACTTGATGATTCGCACTTGTAACATCCGATAGTAAATCATATACAAACCACAAAAACATATTTATTCTCATGAACACAGTTTCATCGCTATCAAAGAATCACTTTGGCAAAACACAATCGACTAGTGAAAGAGCCAAGATTGTTACAACTTACAATTTTCAAAAACTGAAAATCAGACAGTAAAAGTAACAAATAAACCAATTCATTTTGAAGTCTAAAACTTCTCCTTTAAGGACAATATTTAGGTGGGGCATAAGACTACCTGAACAATGATATTTTAGCCATGCAAGGGCAAAGAAGATCAATTAATCCGAGAAGAAATGACATTCCTTGTGGATCCATCAATGTGGGCATCCATGTTACTGCAGTGCAGGCGGCGTGCCAAGCATTCAGGAACGCCTAGAAGCAAATAAAAATAAAGGAAAGGGTTATTGCAATATTTTAATTGAGAATTCAAAGGTGTTAGAAATTCATATCTGTTACTATCAATGCTTAGACTAAAACACGATATACACAGTTTCATCATATGCTGAAATCAGATTCAGCATCACATGTTCTACAATTGTGAAAAGGCGAGGGTACCCAAATATACCTCAAGCTAAAACTTTTCCGACCTATAAGTCCTTTCCTCCGAAAGTGATTGTCTATGGATACGAGATCGAGACAATAAAACTAATCGGTTCACACTTCGTGTGATCGTCTATGGATACGAGATCGAGACAATACAACAACAAAGTGTATTACTTGATAAAAAGGTTCGGACTTAACCAAACACAATAGGATTCACTTATCAAGTAATATGATATTAACGTTTGTGTGATTTACTTTAATTATAATAAAAATAATTATAATGCAGAAAATAAAAGTAAATTACACAACAAGATTTTGTTGACGAGGAAAACTGCAAATGCAAAAAAACCCCGGGATCTTGTCCAGAATTAAATACTCTTATGATTAAGACGCTGCACAAAATACACTTACTTCGTATAGTTGAGACCAAGCACCTAACTGTATAGTATACCTAGTTCCTTTTGTATTCCCATGCCTCCAACTTATGAATAAGTCAAGTATTTGGAACAATCCCTTTGGTTCGTATTCCAAACAGTAAAGGAACAAGAAATATGTTTGGTATCAACTATCTTCAACCAAGTGATATGAGTCAAAAAAAGGCTCTTCCGTTTATCTCCTTCGCCAGGTCTAGATCTATATTATGTTCAATCACCCCAAAAGGTAATCGGTTAAGATTAAGCCAACAACACCTTTAATCCCAAAGGAACCGTGTTGATGCCGATCTACTCCAACTAATCAATCCAATCTACCACAGGATAAACCGATTATTAATTGGATCCTCTGTTCCCAAACAAGTATTGCGCACACCAAAGATTAAAACCCAAGTCACATATTCAATATCTTCTTCGTCTTCAAATATTCTTAAATCTTCAATAAAAACCTGCACACAATCACTTGAATCTCTTGTGATCAATCACGCATAGAACAGAGTTTGTTAACAATGGATTATCACAAGATCGTCTTTAGATCTAACAACAGTCTAAAGATCCATGTCGAAACTCTGAACTAGTTTGAGTGAATCTTATATTAGAAAAGAATATTCTCAAGAGTAAACAAACTGGGTGCAATCAGATTTCAACCACCGTTAGTCAATCAAATCAATCGAAAACAAAGATAAACCGCAATTATCTAGTTTCCCACCAACGGGTCGCGCTAGAGCTTCTCAATCCCAAAGAAGACTTTAAAACGAGCGTCCGTAAGAGATTTCACCTAATTAGATTACTCTCCTCTCCGATAGGCGTCTACACCAGTAACAATGACAAAAGAGGAAGTCAAATTGTTACGAAGGATTAGTTTTCTAGAAAAGAAAACTTCGTGTATAATAGACAAGGAAGTTTGGACACCAAGGAATTTCTAAAACCAAAAATATTCTCAAGATATTCATAAATGCACAGATTCGGTTTTCATAATTCCTGGAAATTCTCTGTCCAAAAATATAATCCAAATCTCTTGGAAAATATAATTAGAAAATGCACATTACTAATTCCAATACTTTCCATCCAATATATAGCTATAGGTAGACTAGAAATCAAGTATATAGTTTTGATCAACTAAACCTGAAAAACAAGCCTGACATAGGAACACTCACTCCAGGCTTCAAAAATGTTACGTTGAGGTTATTGAATTTGATTTCTTCATAATCCAACATCATACTACATTTCATTGTGATAGGAGATGTTACAGTAGTGTAAGATGTTCATGTCAAACCTCCGAAGGTTACTTCACTTATCTTAACAGTGTTTCCCTACATTGAAATAAAAATAATTCGATATTTAGTTTAGTTTATATATGCACGAAATTTATGGTATATGTTTTTTTTTTTGTAAGATGAGTTCATTCAAGAACAAACAAAGTGAGCCTTACAAACCCGGGGAAGGTTCTCCCCGAAACATCATCATATATTTTCTTTTGCTTGTATTATACCTGCTAATATATTTTATTAAGAAGAAAACCAATATGACTCGTCCATTAAAAGCACATTGTTTATGAAACATTTTTTTTTTACATATGTTTATTTGGAGATAGTTCCATTTGCTATGTAAAGCTTTTTCTTAATATGATCTTGTTTTTTTGCATGCAAATATCTTCATTTATTTTTTCTTGCAAATTCATGAGTTTGAACATTTTGGTATATTTAAGACAGTAAAAAAGACAACATAATTCATTAAAAGAAAAACACGCCTAAAATGTTAATCATTTTCTATAAAAAATAATAATTAAGTAACTAGTTGGACAAAAGTTTAAAATCGCAAAGAATAACAAATGAAGAACAATTAATTTTAGAACGAAGCAACAACAAAATAACATAAAGCAAACGCCAATTTAAAAAGTATAATAACTATTCAAGACCACCAATGGAAAACATTACATGAATAATATTACAAAATTGCACCCTTGGGCCTCAACTGTAGTAAAATGAGTTACAATATTTTATTATGAGCATAAAATGCTTAAAGAAGAGTAATCAGATCCGATATCGGAATTATCATCGTAGTTGATCAGGCTGGGATTTCAGCCAATTGCTTGATATAAAATGATGCGACATTGGTACATCAAGCAGATTTAACCAAATCCGGCACGGCAGGTTCAACGGGTCCTAGTATAGCTCCACGAGCATTTTTAACAGTTGAGACAAGTTTCACTCCAGGCTTCACAGGCGTTATGTTGATTTTATTGAATTTAATACCGTCACAACCCAACATCTTACTACATTTCATTGTGATCGCAGACGGGACAAGTGTGTCAGCTGTTCCTGTCAAACCTTCGAAGGTTACGTCACTAATCTTAACAGCGCTTCCCTGCATACAAAAAAAAAGGAAGTGTGTACTGATAATTAATGTCTATAAAATTTTGAATGCTCATTAATACCGGAATAAGAGGTAAAACATTGTATTGAGTAATTTACACACCTCATTTACGGTTTCAGGGGTAAAGTAATATTGATCGATGAAGATTGGGTTCAATACATTGGTGAAATTGGAATTCTTGTATGTCACTTTTCGGCAATACCCTTTCCCGCCCTGAAAAGTTAGTAGCAAAATGTCATATAGCTAGAAAATTGAAAGCCGAACATCTTTTACTTGCAGGTATATGGAATTGTCAGGACAAGTAGTTATATGGGGTCTATACACTGAATACATGCAAGTATCCATACGTACAGGATAAGTCTTGATTCTGCAACCAAACATTGTTCCGACAAATTCAATCTTTTCAACATGAATCTCTTCCACTGCTACATTCGATCCTCCTGAACCTAAGCTTCCAATACTGCACATAAGGAAACGGTCGTCAAGCAAAATGGAAAACATGGCAACCATCAGTATCATATGGAATCCATCTACAAATACACATCAAAATTGACTTATTACTAACCTTACTCCGTGTCCAGGTCCACAGTGACAGTTGCGAACATAAACAAATGAACTTCCTTCTCCAATTGACACACAATCATCACCTGGTTAAATGTTTACAGAATTAAAACAAAAACTAAGAGTTCTATATAGTTGGATAAATGAAAAGAAATCACATTATGCACTTAAAATCTATGTGAACCTACCGCTCCTAAATTGGCTGTCAGCAATAACTACATTTTTAACATTCATGGTGTGAATTCCGTCGGTGTTGGGAGCTTCTATAGGAGCGTTGATCTTGATATTGTATGCCTCGAAACCATCCAGACCCATGAGAGCTACATGAAACATCTGACCGTTTTGGACCGTAATATCTCTGAATTGGCCGCCATCTGTTTTAATGAAGTGGATAGCCTGCAATCACATGCAAAATGCAGTATGTACGTTTCTTTTTCACCGAACCCTGTAAAATGAAAATAAAACGAATACATATACTCGATCCGCTTATACTTACGGTTGGTTGTCGCTTGCTGCATCCCTGTCCATAAAAGAGAAGATATAATCAATCAAACCATATTGAAAATATAAAATTTGTACAAACTAAAAATATACTAGTATTTACCGCATGATTCAACGACTTAGGGTTGTGGCATGACTGTTCCCACCAAGCTTTTCCGCGTCCATCGATCACACCACCTCCATATACTTTAAGTCCTGCAATGTTGGCGAATATGAGCCATCCTCCTGAATCTTTTCCAGCCCACGCCTTAGGAGACTCAGGTGCTAGAATTGTTCCCGCGAGCTAAATAAAAAATACAAGAAAAACATAATATTTACACCTGAAATCACTATGGAGGTGCAAAAGATAAAATAAAAGGCCAAGCTTTATACGACAACTGCCTCAACGTGTCAATACTTGGTTCTGCATATATCTGAAAAAATAAAAACACAGACTCGTATGCGCATATGTACAAACCTCAACGGAGATGTTTTTGGCTTTGCATGGGCCAGGAAATGTGGTTGGCATAACCAAGAAACTCTTTCCTTTTGGAATAACCATTTTTGGTATCCCGGTTGGTTCCTTGCATGTGGCATCCCATGCTTTGATGAATGCCTATAATCGGATAAAAATTCATCAACCTCAGTCTCAATTACATGATGGCACTGCAGTTGTTCACAAAAGTATTTGTTATCTAAAATCATTTTTACTTACTTGTGTGTCGTCAGTTATGCCATCACCTTTTGCGCCTGAATCTAAAACGTTAAAAACACCTTGTGCTACCACATCATGAATATGGGTTGCAATAACAACCCCGAAGATCAAAAAAACAATGTTCACAGCTTCCTGCAAAACAAATTCACAAACTAAATTAGAAAAAATACATTTAGTAATGATGAATTCAGATATTAAACTGAAATTTGATTTGATTTTTTTTAGATCAATTTTTTTTTTCCCCAACTGCATACAATCCAAAACATGTCTCACCATAATTTTCTTTAAAAAATAACTGAAAGCTGATATGAGAAATGAGACATGATCCCACAAGTATTTAAAGAAGATTAAGAGAAGTTTAAGGGGAGAAAATATTGGAAACTTATGGTTTAGAAGACATTACATTTTTATTTTTATGCATTACTATAGTTAGATTATAGAGTGATTAATATAGTTATTATATTGACCATTTCTGATTTCTATTTCTTAGATTTAGTGAGTGGCATACTTTTTTTGGATTAGAATACGGGCATCCAACTCAAAACCAATTGGCAATGAGTGGAGAGGCCCTAAGAGATTATAACGGGCATCCAACTCAAAACCAATTGGCAATGAGTGGAGAGGCCCTAAGGGATTATAAACCACAGGATCTTAGATGCCCAGACAATGTGGGACTAATAATCTCAACACGCCCCCTCACGTGTAGCCTCGTTGGGTCTAACACGTGGACAATTAAATCGGGTGACGTGGAGTAAAGGCGCGGTCAAATGACTGACTCGTCGCAAATATCCTGCTCTGATACCATGTTAGAATACGGGCATCCAACTCAAAACCAATTGGCAATGAGTGGAGAGGCCCTAAGGGATTATAAACCGCAGGATCTTAGATGCCCAGACAATGTGGGACTAATAATCTCAACATTTTTTCTTTACCTTTTTTAAGAAAATAAGAATTCTCTTACAATACTTCATTCCTGCAACCTGTTTTGGCCAAACCAAGTTGCCGACTAAAGAATGAACTCAAGCTCATACACATTTTAGCTAAATTGAAAGCAGGGATGTTATGGGTCTTTGAACTATTACTAGTGTCTACTTTTGTGATTAATTTGGTCTATTGGAAAGAAAAATCTGGTCTTCTTGGATGTAACCACCCTAATTTCTACTTCCAAAATCTTCACCTCATGAGCATGTTTCGCAACCATAAGAAGTTTGTTTTTGTTTCTCTAGATGTATCTGACATTTTTAAAAGTCAAAATAAAAGTTTTTTCTTCTTCTTCACAATGCCATTATAGGTGATTTTGTAATTTGGTTTTCAAACTAACTTTTTTCAATCCTAGAAGTTAGAAGCTAAAATATATTGCTTTTTTGTTTTTATAGAGCATTGTAAAATTTTGCCGCCAAATTACATTTTGACTTTCGGCTTGACTTTTTGAGTTTTTATAGAGCATTGTAAAATTCTGTTGTCAAATTACTTTTAAAGTGCGCCTGGATACAAATTTGCTTCACAAATGATTAACTTTTCGATTAGAAGTCATTTTGAAATTTGAAAGCCAAATTAATTTCTGATTTTCCGACTTTTAAAAGTCAAAAAGCTACTTCCGACTTTTAAAATTTGCTTCACAGATGATTTCTCAAGGGGTTCTACTTTTAAATGTCCGAAAAATGATTTCTCAAGGGGTTCCTCATTTTCTTAAAGTCTAAACCCCTAACATCCACAGCTTCGCCACACTTTTTCAAATCCCCCCAAAATTCCTACATCCAAAAGCCTAGTTCTCCATTCCAACAACATCCCGATTCTTCCAACCCCGTTGAAATTCCAGATCCGATTGAAATATTTTTATTCAACAATAAGTTTTTCCAAATAATTGGTGAGTAGTCTAGCAACAAGTTGCACACCAACACCTTTCTGAATAACTAGCTCTATGCGATGAAATATGTAAGCTGGGCACCAACATTAAATAAAATGCCAATTTGGAAGTATAATCATTCAAGACCACATGGAAAAATTCTTTACAAAATTGCACCCTTAGGCTTCAAATATAATACAATATAGCTTACAAAACTTTATGCATACAATGATTAAGAATAATCAAATCCAGTATTGGAATTATCATCGCAGTGACATATTGGCTAATTTCCCGATATAAATTGATGCAACAACGGTACATCAAGCAGATTTTATCAATTATGGTAAGGCAGGTTCAATGAGTCCTAATATAGCTCCACGGGAATTCTTAACGGTGGACATAAGTTTTACTCCAGGCTTCACAAGAGTTACATTGATGCTATTGAATTTGATTTTGTCATAATCCAACATCTTACTACATTTCATTATGATAGCAAATGTTACAGTAATGTCAGCTATTCCTATCAAACCTTCGAAGGTTACGTCACTAATCTTAATAGCGTTTCTCTGCATTGAAACAAAAAGAATTCGATATTTAGTTTAGTTCATTTATACACGAAATTTATGGTATATGCTTTTTTTTTTTGTTTGTAAGATGAGTTCATTTAAGAACAAATTAATTGAGCCTTATAAACCCGAGGAAGGTTCTCCACGAAACATCAGTATATATTTTCTTTTGCTGGTATTATACCTATTAATTCTTTTTACTAAAAAAAAAACCTTAATAAATTTGATAATATGCCTTGCTCGTTAAAAGCACATTGTTTATGATACAAATTTTATTTTTTATATATGATTATTTGAAAATAGTTTTGTTTTTTATATAAAGTTTTTTCTTAATAAGATTTTAATTTTTTGCATGCTAAAAAAGTTTCGTTATGTGAAAAGATAATTTGAACTTATTGATCGAGTTTCAGGGAAGTACTTAATATGCTAAAATCACTTTAGATTTTGTTACCTATATTTTTTGTTGCGATTCTATGGAAATTACATTCCCGCATGTAATAACTGTTTAATTAGTTTTATTTAATTCAAAAAAAAATCTATATTTTTTGTTTAAGCAAAAACAAATTCGCTTTTATTTTTTAATTGCAAAAAAGTATAAGTATATATACCAACAAAATGGGCTTTTGATTGAAGAAGTGAACATGCCTGACAAAAACGGATTCGTTTTCGTCTAATTACATATGCATGCGACCATTTCCTGTTAGTAAAAAAATGGACTGAAATGTGAATTTAAGCAAAAACAAAAGAAAACATAATTCATTAAAAGAAACGCAGGACTAAAATGTTAACCATTTTCTATGAAAAATATTGAAATGAAAAGAATAAATTAAATAACTAATTGGACAAAAGTTTAGATTCACAAAGAAATAATAAAAAGAGAACAATTAATTTTAGAAATCGAAACAACAACGAAAATAACATAAAGCAAATGGAAATTTAAAAGTATAATTATTCAAGACCACCAACGGAAAACATCTTTACATGATTAATATTGCAAAATTGCACCCTTGGGCCTCAACTATAATAAAACGAGTTACAATATTTTATTATGAGCATAAAATGCTTAAAGAAAAATAATCAGATCCTATATCAGACTTATCATCGTAGTTGATCAGGTTGGCAAATTGGCTAATTGCTCGATATAAAATAATGCAGCATTGGAACATCAAGCAGATTTAACCAAATCCGGCACAGCAGGTTCAACGGGTCCTAGTATAGCTCCACGGGCATTTTTAACAGTTGAGACAAGTTTCACTCCAGGCTTCACAGGCGTTATGTTGATTTTATTGAATTTAATACCGTCACAACCCAACATCTTACTACATTTCATTGTGATAGCAGACGGGACAAGTGTGTCAGCTGTTCCTGTCAAACCTTCGAATGTTACATCACTAATCTTAACAGCGCTTCCCTGCATAGAAAAAAAAATGAAGTGGGTATTAATGTCTATAAAATTTTGAATGCTCATTAATACCAGAATAAGAGGTAAAACAGTGTATTGAGTAATTTACACACCTCATTTACGGTTTCAGGGGTAAAGTAATATTGATCAATGAAGATTGGGTTCAATACATTGGTGAAATTGGAATTCTTATATGTCACTTTCCGGCAATACCCTTTCCCGCCCTGAAAAGTTAGTAGCAAAATGTCATATAGCTAGAAAATTGAAAGCCGAACATCTTTTACTTGCAGGTTTATGGAATTGTGTTAGGCCAAGTAGTTTTATGGGGACTCTACACTGAATACATGCAAGTATCCATACGTACCGGATAAGTCTTGATTCTGCAACCAAACATTGTGCCTACAAATTCAATCTTTTCAACATGAATCTCCTCTACTGCTACATTCGTTCCTCCTGAACCTAAGCTTCCGATACTGCATATAAGGCAACGGTCGTCAAGAAAAATGGAAAACATGGCAACCATCAGTATCATATGGACTCTATCTACAAATACACATCAAAATTGACTTATTACTAACCTTACTCCGTGTCCAGGTCCACAGTGACAGTTGCGGACGTAAACAAATGAACTTCCTTCTCCAATCGACACACAATCATCACCTGATGAAATGTTTACAGAATTAAAAGAATAAAAAAAACTAAATGTTTAGGGTTCGGGGTTTAGGATAAATGAAAATATATCACATTCACTTAAAATTTATGTGAACCTACCGCTTCTAAATTGGCTGTCAGCAATAACTACATTTTTAACATTCATGGTGTGAATTCCGTCAGTGTTGGGAGCTTCTATAGGAGCGTTGATCTTGATATTGTATGCCTCGAAACCATCCAGACCCATGAGAGCTACATGAAACATCTGACCGTTTTGGACCGTAATATCTCTGAATTGGCCACCATCTGTTTTAATGAAGTGGATAGCCTGCAATCACATGCAAAATGTAGTGTGTACGTTTCTTTTTCACCGAATCCTGCAAAATGAAAATAAAATGAATACATCGACTCGATCCGCTAATACTTACGGTTGGTTGTCGCTTGCTGCATCCCTGTCCAGAAAAGAGAAGGTATAATCAATCAAACCATATTGAAAATATAAAATTTGTACAAACTACAAATATCACTATTATTTACCGCATGATTCAACGACTTAGGGTTGTGGCATGACTGTTCCCACCAAGCTTTTCCGCGTCCATCGATCACACCACCTCCATATACTTTAAGGCCAGCAATGTTGGCGAATATGAGCCATCCTCCTGAATCCTTTCCAGCCCATGCCTTAGGAGACTCTGGTGCTAGAATTGTTCCCGCGAGCTAAATAAAAAATGCAACAAAAACATAATATTTACATATGAAATCACTATGCAGGTGTAGGAGAGAAAATAAAAGGCCAATCTTTATACGACAACTGCCTCAACTTGTCAATACTTAGCTCTGCATTTATCCGGAAAATAAAAACATAGACCAGTATGCTTATATACAAACCTCGACGGAGATGTTTTTGGCTTTGCATGGGCCAGGAAATGTGGTTGGCATAACCAAGAAACTCTTTCCTTTTGGGATAACCATTTTTGGTATCCCGGTGGGTTCCTTGCATGTGGCATCCCATGCTTTGATGAATGCCTATAATCGGATAAAAACTCATTAACCTCAGTCTCAATTATATGATGGTACTGCAGTTGTTCACAAAATAATTAAAAATGAATACTTGTTATCTAAAATCATTTTTACTTACTTGTGTGTCGTCAGTTATGCCATCACCTTTTGCACCTGAATTTAAAACGTTAAAAACACCTTGTGCTGCTACATCATGAATATGGGTTGCAATAACAACCCCGAAGATCAGAAAAACAATGTTCACAGCTTCCTGCAAAACAAATTCACAAATAAAAATAGAAAAAATACATTCAGTTGATGATGATTTCAGATGTTGAACTAAAATTTGAATGCTTTTTTAAGATCAAAGTATTTATTTTTTATCAACTACATACAATCCAAAACATTTCTCACCATAATTTTTCTTTAAACAATAACTGAAAGCTGATATGAGAAATGATAAATGATCCAACAAGTATTTAAAGGAGATTAAGAGAAGTTTAAGGGGAGAAAATATTGGAAACTTATGGTTTAGGAGACATTATATTCTTATTTTTATGCATTACTATAGTTAGATTATAGAGTGATTAATATAGGTATTATTATATTCACCATTTCTTTACCTTTTTTAAGAAAATAAGAATTCTCTTACAATGCTTCATTCCTACAACCTGTTTTGGCAAACCAAGTTGCCGACTAAAGAATGAGCTCAAGTTCATGCACATTTTAGCTAAATTGAAAGCAGGGATGTTATGGGTCTTAGAACTATTACTAGTATCTTCTTTTGTGATTAATTTGGTCTCTTGGAAAGAAAAATCTGGTATTCTTGGATGCGACCATTCTAATTTCTACTTCCAAAATTTTCACCTCCTGAGCGTGTTTCGCATCCATAAGAAGTTTGTTTTTGTTTCTCTAGATGTATCAGACATTTTTAAAAGTCAGAATAAAAGTTTTTTCTTCTTCTTCACAATGACATTATAGGTGATTTTGAAATTTGGTTTTCAAACAATTTTTTTTTTAATCCCAAAAGTCAGAAGCCATAATATGTTGCTTTTAACTTTTTTGTTTCTATAGAGCATTGTAAAATTCAGTTGCCAAATTACATTTTGACTTTCGACTTGACTTTTTGACTCTTTATAGAGCTTTGTAAAATTCTGTTGCCAAATTACTTTTAAAGTGCGTCTGAATACAAATTTGCTTTACAAATAATTAACTTTTCGATTAGAAGTCATTTTGAAATTTGAAAGCCAAATTAACTTGTGATTTTCCGATTTTTAAAATTTGCATCACAAATGATTTCTCAAGGGGTTCTACTTTTAAATGTCCGAAAAATGATTTCTCAAGGGTTCCTCATTTCCTTAAAGGTCTAAACCCCTAACATCCACCGCTTCGCCATACTTTTTCAAATCCCCCCACAAAATTCCTACATCCAAAACCCTAGTCCTCCATTCCAACAACATCCCGATTCTTCCAACCCCGTTGAAATTCTAGATCTGATTGAAATCGCTACTCGAGTTCATAAATTCTTGTAAAGTGAAATCGTATCAAGCCTGAAGATTTCTTGAAGTTACCAGCAAGTTGAAGAATCTGTTGCAGTCAAACAAAGATTTACTGGTTTTAGGGTTCAGAACATCGAAGTAAGTTTTTACTCATTAGTTAGGGTTTAATCTTAATTGTTTTTAGCACGAGTAGAAAATTGATATGTCTTAAGGTTTAGATTTGCTATTCAATTTGTACTCTAATAAATGGATGTACACCAAAATCTGTGAAATGTTTCTACTGTTTAGTTCAAATCGAAGTTTCTGTGTCATTTTTGGATATTTCTCTAGTTCCTTTTTGATGAACTGTCTGTGTTTCTCTGCACATGTAAATTGAATCCTCAGATTTCAAGTAAATTATATCCAAGATGCAAGCAAATCAGAAGCTAAATTCAGCAGACATCTATTACTTCAGAGAAAAAGTTGCTGGACAAATTCAGCACTATACCCCAATATGTCAAGTCGTTCTCTCTGATTGCAGTACATTCTGATTGAGGTGGCAAGCATTTGGTGGATTTAAGTGTTAATAACATGGATAGTGATGTTACTATAGGCAGTCGTCGTAAAATGTCATGAAGAACAGAATTGGCGATTTGGAGTTGAAGGGAAGGAGTGTTCTCCTTCTATGGATCGCTTAAGTTGTGGCCCAAACAAAAAGTCATCTGATAAGAAACGGGATTCCTTTCTGCATTCACTGACGATTCATTATCCAGATTTCTTAAAAGGTGTAAATCAGATCCAAGGATCATTAAGAATTATGATCTTCTTATCGAAATTTACAATAACTGTTCTTTTGCAGCATGTGGTCTTGAACAAGCACACAAAGGTATAATAAAAAATCAGCAGCATGTGGCGTTGGGGATGACTTTGCGAAATTCCTTCAAGAGAATGCTGGTGAGCAGGCACCTGATGCTCAAACTGAAATCTCAGATTATAATGGCGTGGATAATTTAAACCTTGTTCTAACTGATGATACTGAATAAGTTCATAAGCATGTGGAAGGACGCATGACAGGTGCATTCTGTAAACGAGGTATACCTGCCTTTTTTCACCTTAATTTTCCTTGCTTTTGTCATCTTAAATTTCACAATATGCTAGTAAAGCTTCCCATGCTCTCTAGTGATCTAGCTAGCGCTTATCGCTTATAGTTGGTCAATGTTTTTGGCAATCTGTTTTGGATGATATTTATATTGATTATTGCTCGCAAGATATATAATTAAGACAAAGACAAACAGAGACAAAAATAGTCTAAAGCTTGTAACTGTGGGTTTTTATCTTTACCAAGATGTATTATCATTATACTTAGTTTAGTATGCATGCATATACTTCACGCTCTTATGCTTTGTAATCGATGATTAGTTTCCACTTCCTGTTTAGTGACTTACATCTTGATAACATGCAATAAGTTGTTTATTTGGAAAGATTATGGGAAGAATTCGCGTAAGATGTATGCTAAGGCATGTCTCTGCTGATCGAAGGTCTTTAGGAGGATGGTCATCTATAGAGTTGGATGCCTTTTGATTTCGGAGCATGCATTTTTGTTTTATAGGCTACTAGTTTTGGTAATCACCAAACAGTTACGTAGTATAGCAAGTCTTAGGCTCTGCTTAGTCTACATTCACATTGATCTCTCAACTTGATATTCTCTGATAGAACAGATCATTTTCATAGTTAATTCCTTTGTCGACATTCTGTAACACTTTCTATTTGAAACTGTGAGTTGGTTCTCCAATGCTTTTATCTTCTCTATATTCCCAAGGAAAGAGTGCTCAGTGAAGTAAAAGTAATATTTGTTTGATGATGTTGAGAAAGAAACTGTCCTGGTTTAGTGACTAGACATGTCTTCGTTTTAGGAAGTAAATACAGCTCACAGTGTGGAGGTATCTTCATTTTTGTAATGGGGAAGGGTTTGTAGCTACACTTGCCACCTTTACCCACCGTTCAACTAATTGTAGAGATAATAAGGACAGTAGCTTATGATGATCAGTAAAATAATTATTTTGTTATTTGTGTGAGGTTGTTGTGTGATGAGATGGAATTTTTTTTGAAATGATGAGTTGCGAGATACTGACTTCAAAACCCTGCCTTAGTCAAGCACTTAGTCATACAGATTATTTAGTTATAGGACTTGGAACAAGAGTGTAGAGAGAGAGTAACTTTGTGTACTTCTCGGGTAGGGTTGTTGTGTGTGGGAATCACTGTGGGATGAATGATCTATTTGTAAATCCCCAATACTTGTACCCATACTCATAGTTCCTAGGTGGATGTCATGGGTACGTTAATTGGTACCTCTCATCATTGAAATTGCAATGTGTAGATAGTGGGTGGTTTTCTTACTCATTAGCCTTACCGTTGCAGCACTCTTTCTGCCCATTGTGAAAGTTCCGTTGTGGCGTAGTCACTGTTGTAAAACTGACCATAACCTATAGGGCACTCTGGAGTGTAAGTAGGTGCCCGGGTCTTGACATGAACTTAGCTCTAAGCTAGAAAGAACATGTGTAGCAAGAGAGTGATGTTAATGCCATTACATGTACGAGGTACCATGATTCTAATGTGGTTGAACATGTGAGGTTATTAGAGTTTGTTCATGTGTAAGACAAGCTTGTACTGAAGATATATGTTTGGACGCCGAATGTTAGTATGGTGATGCATGTTCAAATCTTTCCTCTAGTATGGTGATGCATGTTCAAGTCTTGCAGAAGAAAGATTTGAAAATGTTAGTTAGTCGTTAAAGTGAAAGATTTGAAAATGTTACTTTTGACTTGTCCTTAAGTGGAAGTCATGCTTAAGAGGGCTTGAGCCTGTCCTTAAAAGGACTCTGGCCTGATCTCAGAAGGTGTCGTCATCAAGAGGACAGGGATATCGACATTATGAAGACGGGAATCTTCAGGAAGACTAAACCACGTCAATGGCGTCCTCTACAGTATAGGGCCGTCCTTAAGAAGAACTTGTCATCGAGAGGACTGGGATGCATCTTACGAGTAGCGAGTGAAAACCCAAAGAGGATTTGCAGTGCATTTGGGGACCTTCCGTAAATAGGAAGGTAATCCTTTTATAGTTTTATCGAAAGGTACATTTTGAAATGTGCCCGCCTTAACAAAATTTATACACGGGGATAGGATGTTAAAAAAGTACCGCCTGCATTACTATTATTATTATTATTGTCATGAACTGTTACTTATTTATGGATTTGGTTGGACAGAGTATATTGTGATTACTTCCACCAAATCCACTAATGAAAAAAACAGAAAGAATGATCACCAGTAGTGTCTGAAAACAAATTACCGTGAACCAAAATTTCAGGCTTAATGTTACTTTGAGTTCCCTATCCAGAGTTAACTGGTCTATCCAGGGGGTATCAGTTGGGACATTTTGTTTTGTTTTCCGTTCTTTCTAAGGTCCATAAGCATGGGTGCACCAGTTTCCATATTCCACGTGTTTCTTTTATGAACTCTGTTTTCTGAAGATAAGGTTATCACGCAAGTCGTGCAACGGGAAAAAAATAATTATTGTGCAGGAAGAGTTGCTGTTTGTACTTTGGTTCCACATGACTTTAATCGGAATTGTTTTGTAGCATGAAAAGAAATTGATAAACTTCTTTGGTCAGTTAGGGTTTAGATGCTCAATAGTTTGTACTTTAATAAATGGATATACAAATTCTTCTTGGTACTGCTCCCTTCCACTCCGTCCTGCCCAGTTTAATTTTTTCCCCCCCTGGAATGTCTCTACTGGATCAGTTTATTGAAGATGACCCTAAATTTAGACCTTATCATATCCCGAAGCGTGTGTCATTTTTTGCCTTGAAATCAAGAAAGGGATATTTTTCTCGTTAATTGTTTTATGTTTCTTTGCACTTATAAATATAGAATTATCATGGTCTGACTTCATGAAATTCACAGTCTCTTTGCTCGTACATGGAATTATACAAAACATCATCAATGTACCGTCAATTTCATGAAACCTCTTCTTGACTGGATAACTTGTAGATATTTGTAGGATAGACAGCAGGACCTTAGCTTTTATATTTAATTTATCTACACCTTGCTTTTCTATTCCAGATATATAGTGTGCATGCAAGTAGAATGCAATTTGTTCATTATTTCTGGCTAGATTTAGATGGGTAGTATGTCTATCTTCTTTAGGTAATTGCTATTCCTAACATAATGTTTATGCCCGTGATGTTCGTGTTTTTATACAGTGTTCAGTGTTTATGCTCCTTGCATTTCAAACTTATTTTCTTGTTTCTCATGTGAATTTCTTTTTTAATCTGTAGGTTTTTGGAAGGATGATAAAGTATTATAGTGCACCATCTCAAGGAAGAAGGAAGGTTTCAGTCTATGCAGTACTCTGCCTGAGAAGGAAAATACAATCCTTCACTTCAACTTATCTATGTATTGGATAATTGAATGTTATTGTAAGTTGGCCTCTTCTGTTTCTCCATTTGATCGTGCTATAGCGTGTTGAAATACATGAGCAACGCATCTCGCTTTGCAAATTTTTTTTTTTTGCCTCCTTGCGAATATTTTATAAGCTGTGTTGGTGCTCAGTTTTTGGCTTCAAGTGATTCACTTCAAGTCAGATTCTCATTTTTGGGTGTTTGTTGCCTATGCACATCTAGGCACTCGCTTAGCGCCACCCAGAGAAATGTGAGGCTAATAGGAGCTAGAACTTCTAGGTGTCTGGCATTTTTTCTCTCTTAGTATTTTAGATTGTGTTGCTTCTTACTGGGTCTAAAACCACGGTGCATATATTGCATGATTCATTGTATTGGGTTGGCTGCATGTTAGAATACTAACTAAATTAAAAAAGTATCTTAAAAAACTGTGATAGAAGTTGGCTGAGTTGGACCGGTATGTGGGGATACAAATCTTGGTTGATCTAAATGAGTGACTCGTCTAGTGCTAAATCTTGTCTGGATCTGCACCAACAGTATTGGCTAATGGTCGTCAAAATAATAGGTCTTGTATTTATTTTTCACTATATGATGGATATACTACTGCCCTTGACATTTACTCCCCAGTTTCATAATCTTAACCTGGTTGAGGGCTCCAATTCAACCCAGATTAGACATTGCATTGCAACCTACATAGTAACTGGGAAGGTGAAAATGAATTTCTGCTATCAACTGATATAGCACACAGGAAACTTGATGAGATTTATAAGCTGTGTAGGAGTTGTTATGGCCACTAGCTAAGTTTCATTCAGGTGGTGCAAGGTAAATTCAAGGCCATGAAATTGTTTAATACACATCACTCATATAAGTTATATTAAACTTGAATACTTACAGTTTTGGCTAGTGATGTGATCCACTCATCCTGGTGGACACTAATTTCGTTTTGTTAAATCCTATATTACTGGAGTAGACATTCCTAACTTTTTGGTTTAAGGTGAACTAGAATTTGTGAGCATCCTGCAGCTTTATGGTATCTTTGTTTCTTTTATATCTGTATTTCTTGATCCGTTGCTTTCATATGTAATTTCCTTGTTAAATGGTTCTAATTACATGGTTTCATTTTGGTAAACTTCTTAACCTTCTTCATGTATCCTCTAAAATATTTTTGCAGGTTTGACTGCTGATGGGATTTTGAAGAAAGTTGGTACATCTTTTGAAATAATTCAGTGCACTGAAGAAGCAGATTCCCTGCTGGACTAACTACTTATGTGCTCAAGAAGGTTATGGGAGTGTGAGGCATGGTTGACAAAGCAATTTTCAGTCAAAGAGGTTGATAGATTACGTCATGGAGAATTCTTCAAATTTTTAGAGGGAATCTGCTCTGAACTTCCTTATGAAATGTCTGAAACCTTTCCTTATGAGGCAAACTATTCTTAATTTAATATGCGACTGATTTGGTCTCTTAGGAAGCAAAATCTAGTCTCCCTCGCAGCAACCATCTTAATTTCTACTTCCAAAATCCTCACCTCCTAAAAAAATACTTTCTTCGTCAGATAAACCCTTATATCCTCCAAAATACTTTCTTAAATCCCCCCAAAAAATCCTTTCACCCCAAACCCTAGTTTTCCATTCCAACAACATCCCAACACTTCACCTTACTTCTTCAAACCTCGTCAAAATTCTGGATAGGATTGAAAGTGCATGCTGTAATTTCAATTTACGGTTGAGTTCATATATTCTTGTTAAGGAAAATGTATCAAGCCTGAAGTGGTTCTTGATGTTTTTGGCTAGTAAAGAATATGTTGCAGCGAAAGAAAGACTTGGTGTTAGGATTCAGAACTTGAAGTAAGTTTTTTGACTCTTTGTTATTTATCTCAGGCATATAAGTGGGTTATAAGTCTTGTCAAAATGTTTAGTGTGGCGTTTGCCTAAGATTCATTAGTATATGGCTGAATGAATTTCCACGTTCCACCATGTTCTAACTGATGATACTGAATAAGTTCATAAGCACATGGAAGGACACATCCCTGGTGCACTGTGTTGATGAGGCATACCTGCTTTTCCTTAGACCTGGAATTTCCTTGCTTTTGTCATCTTAAATTTTACAATATGCGAAGTAAAAATGCCACTCTCTTGTGATCTATGCTTATCGTATATAGTTGTTCGCTGTTTTAGGTAATCTGTTTTGGATGATATATATATTGATCATTGCTCCTTAGATATTTAAAGAAGACCAAGATGAACAGGGACAAGAATAGTTTAAAGCTTGTACCTGTACATTTTGATCTTCACTCAGAAGTTTTTTCATTATGTCCAGTTTATTATGCATGCACATAGTTCAAGCTCCTATGATTTATAGTGGATGACTAGTTCCCATTTCCTCTTTAGTGCCTTAATGTCTTGATAACACCATCAATGTACTGTCGATTTCATGAAACCTCTTCATGACTGGATAGATTATGAATATTTCATATTTGGCATTAGGACCATAGCTTTTATATTTTATTTATCCACATCTTATTCTGGTTAGATTTTGGATGGGTAGTATGTCTCTCTTCTGTAGATAACTGCTATTCCTTATGGAATGCTTGTGCCTGTAGTATTCGTTTTTCTATACACTGTTCATTGTTTATAAATTATGTCCTTACATTTCACACTTATTTCCTTGTTTCTCACGCGATTTTTTTGTATCTAGGTTTTTGAAAGAATTATCAACTATTATATGCACCATCCCAAGGAAGAAAGAAAGTTGCAGTTTATGCATCACGCTGCCTAAGAAGTCGAATAAAATCAATAACTTCAACTTTTCCATGTATTGGATTATTGAATGTCGCTGTAAGTTGGCCTCTTCTCACCCTCCATTTGATTGTGTTATAGTCCGTCGAAAAACGTTAGCAGTGCATCCCCTTTGATGTTGCAATTTTTTTTGCCTCGCTGGTATTTTATGACCCGTGTTGACGCTCAGTTTTGGCTCCACTTTGCTTCATGTCAGAATCTCGTTTTTGGATGTTTGTCGCCTATGCACAACTAGAACTTCTTATACTGCTTGGTGTGCTGAGGAGTATGAGGTGATTAGGAGCTAGAACTTCTTATACTGCTTGGTGTGCTGCATTATTTCCCCCACTTATTTTGGATTGTGTTGCTCTCTTAGTTGGTCTAAAACTATTAGCTGTTAGTAAGTTAGTACAACTACCCATTGTGAAAGCGCCGTTGTGGCTTAGTCACTGTTGTAAAACTGCCAAACCATAACCAATAGAGCACTCCGAAGTGTCGGTATGCTCCCGGGTACATAAGCTTAGCTTGAAGCTATTAAAAACATGCTGACATGTGTGTTACAATAACTTAGTAATGTTAATGTCATTACAGGTATGAGGTACCATGATGCTAATGTGGTCAGCTTATTAAGAGTTTGTTCATGTATATTACAAGCTTGTACCAAATGCCAAATGTTAACATAGTAACATGCATGTTTAGGTGCCACAGAGTGAGGATTTGTATGTGCGAGTTAGTCCTTTAACGTGATGGATTGTCATACTTTAGACTCGTCCTTGAGTAGAAGTCATCATTATGATGGTTATGATGAGTTATGCCTGTTCTCATGAAAGTGTCGTCATTAAGAGGACGAGGACTTCGACATTAAGAACACGGGAATCTTCAGGAAGACTGAACCACGACAACGGCGCTGGTAAGAGTATTGTAGAACTGGATGCATTTATGAGATGACCTAGTGCAACCTCAAAGAGGATTTGCAGTGCATTTTGGGGACCTTCTGTGAATAGGAAGCTACTTTTTTTGGTTTTATAGAAAGTGGGCCCCTAAGGTACATTCTGAAAGTGCTCTGGCAAGATTCATTATTATTATTATTATAGTCATGAACTGTTACATATTTATGGATTTGGGAGAAATGCGTTGTGATTACTTCTACCCACAAATAAAACAGAATTAAAGATTATCAGTAGCGTTAGAAAACAAATTGCAGTGAACCAAAACTCCGCCAGACCTAACTGGTCTATTCAGAGGGTAGCAGTTGGGACATTTCATTTTGTTTCCATCATTAATCATTTAACAAATTCGTTCTTTCAATTCCACCCCTGACGCTCTCTGATAGTTTGCTTGTCAATTGTGTTAAGATGCCAGTGCTTAGTGAATTTGTGGCCATTATCCAGCACTGATTATGTAGTAGTCGTGTTAGTAAAAGAGTCTGTTATGTAGGAATCAGTAATAGCGACCACTGTTGTTACAGCTGTCAATTGCTTAGGGAGAGATAGGATTATTGTGAGTGTTTATGCTGTAAGGCTGTAAGGATACTCTGTTATCGGGTTATCAGATTATGAATGAAGTATTATTTAGGCTGCTTTCATTAGCAGAGGTTACTTGTTCCTTTTCTCTTGAATTCTTGTCCAAGTATAGGACAGCTGCCCACTGATATGGCACACAGGAAACTTTAGGAGATTTGTAAGCTGCTTAAGAGCTGTTATGGCCACTAGTTAGATGCAATCAAGTAGTGCAGGGTAAATTCGAGGCCAAGGAATCGTTTAATATGCATCACTTTTGTTAAAATTAAATACTTAAATGTTTTTGTGAGTAATGTGATCGATTGAGGACACTAATTTGTTTTGTTAGATCCTATGTTTCTGGGTTGAAGTGTATGAGTAGAAAAGTTAACTTTTTTGTTTTTAAGATGGAGCATTCTGCATTGTTTGGGCATCTTTGTTGTTCTGTGTATCTTGATTCGTTGCTTTCTTAAGTAATTGGCTTGTAATATGGGTTTCATTATATAGTTTTATGTTTGTAAGCTTAATAAGAACCCTCATGTATCTTCTGAAATATTTCTGCAGGTTCGACTGCTGGTGGGATTTTGAATCATTGCACGAAAGAAGCATATATTTGCTCAACAAGGTTATGCGACTGTGAGGTATGGTTGACAGAGCAAATTTGAGTCAAGGACTTTGACACTCTAGGTCGTGGTGAATTTGTCAAATTTTTTACAGGCAAACTCCCCTCAACTTCTTTATGAAATGTATGGAAGCATTACTGGAGATGTGAGGAAGAAATCTCTTCTGGAAGTTTGGTTGGGCAGTGTTTCTATCTTGGCAGATCTGGCGGGAACAACTGGATTGAAGTCTGATTTAAGGCTTAAAATGGAGGCTCTTGGATCTGTTTTTCCTAAGGATGCACTCAAGTGCTTGCTCAGAGCACCAATGTTGTCTGATCTTTTATCATGGTCGTGGTCCTTTGCTTAATCTGTTTGCGGATAGGTTGTTAAATGAAGTTCACACTAAGGGTCAATTGCCGGATAAAAAGAGCAGAAAGGTGTAGTCTTCAATTAAGTTTTCACTTTTCAGTGCAACTTAGCAAAGTATGTGAAGTTTATTAGTAGTATGTATTTGATCTTGTAGCTTTGTAATTACAACTAGTTGGAGAAAAATGTCGGTTAAGATCTGTCTTTAGAAAAGTAAAGTATTGGCTTGGAATATATTCATAAATTCAATGTCGATAGTTGATGCATGTTGGTGGGTGACATAACTTGATGAAATCAACATCAATATACAGCTAAGAGATCTGGTATATTGTCCCAACTTCATGTAAGATTTTATAGGTGTAGGTCCTTGGATAAGACATGGGGCACACTTGATCAGATGCAACATTTTGTAAAGTTCAAGTATAATAATAAGTTTTAGTCCGAGCTTCGTTAGCACCTTAAATTTACGGGAGGGAGAATAGATATATTCAATTTGTAGTATCCCTTCAATCATTTTTAGGAATTAGGATGTTAAAATCTTTCCTAAATTCCCACTGTCAATAAAGTAGTGCAACTACCGGATAATCCATTAATCCGGCCGAGAGGAGCACCATCTTCAGGGGCGGACGCCCCCACATTTAGTTATTTATAAATGCAATAGACACGTGAACGGCTGTAACATGAGTCGTAATTTAATATCATTATCTTATGTTATACCTTAGTAGATTACAGCTCAACGACTTTTAACTGTAAAAATTCGTTTCTTCACAAAATGTACAATCAATTAGGGGACGAAGAGAGAAGAGAGATTTCAGTAACACTCTTCCTCCCCGAAATCAAAATCCTAAGACTTCTTCAGTATTTCATCTTCATCAGAGTAGATCTCCGCTTCGCCGAGGTACATTTCAACATTCTTCATTGAATTCTTTAGTCCTTACAGGACACCTGTTTTTAATTAGGGATCAAGTTGCAGTACAAATGATTGACACGATCTATTTGTTTCTGGTTTTTGATTCTTTTGTTTTTCTGTCTGTTTCGATGTGAATTTCTTATTAATGGTAAGTAATATGTTGCATTCGATTTTGTAGGTTTTCAGATGGAGAATGCATCGGAGAGGGATGATTTCAGCCGTTCAGGACCTTTACACCTAACTACAGTTGATTGGTAAGACGCCGATCATTTGTTCTTTACATACTTATTTCTATTTTGAATTTCTATTGATTTTTCTGTTAGGATCCCCGATCCATACTTCATTTTGGGCATAAAACACGAAACAAAAACAGTCGAGTATTTTTCTAAGTTGTGGTTGTAAATTTGTAATATCAATGAAATTAGCTCAAGCTTTCGGGTACTTTGAACATTATAGAGACTGTGTCTAACTTGTTCTACGTTGCACTAAAAGCGTCTGCTGATGAAAGAATTTGTGTTGTGTTATGAAGGGGAAATGTACACCACCGAAGATCAATAGCAGCTTGCTTAGTTCAGGGTGTATATGTTTTAGAGCATGACCGTCAAGAAAAACGGCAAGCTCTTGCACCGCCGTGGTGGGAATTCTTCGATTTTCAGTTACTGGGCACGCTTGTGGATGATGTTGATTCTTCTATCTTTGGTGCAATATATGAATTTGAACCAGGGGCTAACAACTGTTATTCGGCGGAAAATCCACATCATGTGATTGCTTTTAGGGGAACTATGGCTGAACGAGATTCTGTGTCGCAGGATCTGAGGTTAGACCTGCACCTTATCCAAAATGGACTTCACCAAACGCCTCGTTTTGAAAATGCAATGCGAGCTGTCAGAAACATGGTGTCTCTAAGTGGAGCTAGTAATATTTGGTTGACAGGACATTCCATGGGTTCTTCCATTGCAATGCTGGCAGGAAAAAACATGGCGAAAACCGGTGATTTTATTGAATCGTATCTGTTTAATCCACCATTCATTTCGGCTCCAATCGAGAGGATCAAAGATAAGAAAGTCAGGCATGGGTTCCGTATTGCTAGCAGCGTGATTACAGCAGGACTTGCATTTGCCATGAAGGGTAACAACCAAGAGAGACAACCGTCAGAAGATCCTTTTGCTGTTCTATCAACTTGGGTTCCGAATTTGTTTGTGAATCCGGCTGATCATATTTGTAGTGAGTATATTGGTTATTTCGAGCATCGAGAAAACATGGAAAGTTTCGGAGCTGGAGGAATCGAGAGGTTGGCGACGCAAAATTCATTGACGGGATTATTCATGAATGCAATGGGATGGGAATATCAAGAAGAACTGCAGTTAATTCCCTCAGCTTGTCTGACTATCAATCGCAGTCCATCACCGAATTTCAAACGAGCTCATGGGATTCATCAATGGTTTAGAGGTGATTTGATTTTGCAGTCTAAGGTATACCAATACAAATTATGATTTTTGAAGTCCATACTGAGTACCGAAAATGTTCATTTCTTTTGTTCATCAATAAGACAGTTACCAAATTCATTTGATTTTTGATTGTTTTCAGCATGAGCCATGCATGCATATTTTTATGTACGTAGTAATCAGGTTATTTGGATGGATCTGTGAAATGCATACAATGTAAGTCCTTGATCCATGTGAAGAGTGAACGTGGTTCTATATGTAGCTTGTTTCTTTTCATCCACAAGCTTGAATATGAAAAAGTTGACAACTGTTGCTGCGAATATCTTCATTAGTCGGTACGCAAACTCCTTCCCAAAACAGATTCTAGGACAGCCTAGCTAGTCATAAAAAAATCTGGTCAGATTGAAAACCCCATAGGATTTTTACAAACATATACTATCATAAAAAAATCTGGTCAGATTGATACCCTCAGCTTATCTGAATATCAATCGAAGTCCATCACCGACTTTCAAACGAGCTCATGGGATTCATCAATGGTTTAGAGAGGTGATTTGAGTTTGTAGTTAAGTGTATCATATGTTCCTTGAATACGGTTTAGTATTCTAAAAGGGTTGGCTTCTAGAAAGTCTAATTCTTCTAGATTTGTAGCATGTGTTTTGAATGCTAGTTTAGTAAGTCCAAAAGGATGTGCTAGTAGGTGAGTCCAAAAGGGTGTGCTAGTGAGTCCAAAAGGGTGTGCTAGTAGTCAAAAGTGGTTTGCTAAGTAGGTGAGTTTTTTGTGTATAAAAGAGAGACTTCTTCTCCTTTTGCTAACAAGAGAAAAAACATTTGTAACTAAGAGAGAGTGAGAGGCAGTAAATGTCTTGTTCTTGAGAGAGGGTTTATACTTTTGTAATCTTGTTTGAATCATAGTGAAATCGTTATCGTCGTCTTCCAAAGTGGATGTAGATCATCTTGATCGAACCACTATAAATCCTTGTGTTGTGTGTGCTTGTTTTTAAATTTGATTTGATTTCTATTTCAATTCATGATTGATTGTGCTTGGAAGAGCCATTGGTTATAACAAATTGGTATCAGAGCTCCGGGTGGAAGCGATCTACAATGGCGACAAAGTATGAGATTGAGAAATTTGATGGAAGGAATGATTTCAATTTATGGAGGCTAAAGATGAGGGTTGTTTTGGTGCAACAAGGTTTGGTGAAAACTTTGAAGGGGAAAACGGGTCTTGAAACAACATTGAAGGATGAGGAAAAGGATGAGCTCTTGGAGAAAGCACATGGATTAATTTTATTGTGTTTGAGCAATGAGGTCTTGAGAGAAGTTATGACGAAACTTGTGCGGACGGGCTATGGAACAAGTTGGAGAAGAGGTATATGACTAAATCCGTAACTAATCGTTTATATCTTAAGAATAAATTACATACTCTTAGAATGCATGAAGGAATGTCTATTATAGATCATATTGATGATTATAATAAAATTCTCTTGGATTTGGAAAATATTGATGTCAAAATTGAAGATTCGATTTGTTCCTTACCACCATCTTATGATAATTTTGTTGATACCGTAATGTATGGAAAAACCAAAATTTCCATGGAAGACGTTAAAGCGGCTTTGAACTCTAAGGAGTTAAAGAAGACGGGTATTGATGGTAAAGATAATTCGGGATATGGGTTGTTTGTTATAGGAAGAGGAAACCAAAGGGGCGTATTTGATAGGAGTAGATCAAAGTCAAGGTCTAAATCAAAATACGGTAAATTCTATTGCTTTCATTGTAAGGAAAAGGGGCACTTCAAGAAGGATTGTCCAAAGTTGAAGAATGTTGAGAAGAATACTAACCAAGGCACCGCAGAAAATTTTGAAGCAGAAAGTGATGATGGAACGGTTCTCACGGTTCATACCGAAAGCTCGGAGAATGGGTGGATTCTTGATTCGGGGTGTACTTTTCACATGTGTCCTCATAAAGAGTGGTTTACTACTTATCAAGCTAGAGAAGGTGGTAAAGTTCTTATGGGAAACAATGTCACTTGTAAAGTGGTGGGTGTATGTACAACTCAAATTAAGATGTATGACGGTATGGTGAGGACTTTAACTAAGGTTAGGCATGTTCCGGACCTTAGAAGAAATCTGATTTCTTTGGGTACGCTTGATTCAAATGGATGCAAGTATCAAGGTGAAGGTGGAGTTATTCGTGTCTCAAGAGGAAGTCTTACAATTATGAAGGGAGAGAGAATTAATGGTCTTTATACGCTGCAAGGTACTACCGTGACGGGTGATGCAGATGTATGTTCTTCAAGTTCTGAAGATGATACCACAAAGTTGTGGCATATGCCTCTAGGGCATATGAGCGAGAGGGGGTTGGATGTTTTGAGAAAGCAGGGATTGCTTTGTGGTCATAAAACATGCACACTTGATTTCTGTGAACATTTTGTCTTTGGAAAAGTAGTGTAGAGTCAAGTTTAGTACAACTACTCATAACACCAAGGGTATTTTGGATTATATTCATTCTGATCTTTGGGGTCCTTCTCGGGTTGATTCACATGGTGTTGGTAGATATATGTTGACATTCATTGATGATTTCTCAAGGAAAGTATGGGTATTTATACTTAAACACAAATATGAAACTTTTCTCAAGTTCAAGCAATGGAAGACTATGGTTGAGAAGCAAACCGGAAGACAAATAAAGTTCTTGAGGACAGACAATGGTTTGGAATTTTGTGGGGGTAAGTTCAATGAGTTCTGCAAGGAGCAAGGGATTGTGTGACACCGCACAGTCAGAGAAACACCACAACAAAATTGTGTTGTATAAAGGATGAACAGAACCATTATAGAGAAGGCAAGATGCATGCTCTCCAATGCCGGGTTACCAAAGAAGTTTTGGGAAGAAGCAGCAAACACATCATCATATTTAGTGAACAGATCTCCATCGACTGCTATTGAGTGTAAGACTCCAAATGAAGTTTGGACAGGTTCACATTCTAACTATGAAGACTTGAAGATATTCGGATGTCCAGCCTATGCTCATGTGAATGAGGGGAAGCTAGAACCTAGAGCAAAAAAGTGTATATTTCTTGGGTATGCAAAGGGTGTGAAAGGATACAGGTTATGGTTTCCTGAAGAAAGATCAAACAAGTTTCTTATAAGCAGAGATGTGAAATTTGATGAGCAATCGATGTTGAAGCCCAAAGAATGAAGAACTAGATGGAATAGCTGAAGAGGGTGTTAGTGATAAGGAGGATCTTGGTGACCAGGTGGAACTTGAGGTGCAAGTGCAAGGAAACAATGAGACTGTTGTTTCAGATGATGATGATCGAGATATTGTGCAAGAACCTGCCCAGGAAGAAGAAGCACAAGGTCATCAGTACAATCTTATAAAAGACAGAGAGATGAGGCAAGTTAGACCACCTCAGAGATATGGCCATGCTGATTTGGTTGCGTATGCACTTGTAGTGGGTGAGAGCATAGATAGGGATGATCCAAGAACCTATGAAGAAGCAATCGGTGGTGAAGAATCAGCAGAATGGGGAGCTTCTGCAATTGAAGAAATTGAGTCTCTTGACAAGAATGACACTTGGGAGATAGTTGCAAGACCAAAAGGACAGAAGATTGTTGGAAGCAAATGGGTCTTCAAGAAGAAAGAAGGTAATTCAGATGGTGAAGGAACAAGGTACAAGGCAAGTCTTGTGGCAAAGGGGTTTACACAAAGAGAAGGCATTGACTACAATGAGGTATTCTCTCCTGTTGTTAAACATAGTTCTATTAGAACATTGCTTGCTATAGTTGCTATGAAAGATCTAGAATTGCAACAACTAGATGTTAAGACGGTTTTCCTTCATGGTGATTTGGAAGAGCGTATTTATATGCAACAACCAAAAGGGTTTGAAGTTCCTGGCAAAGAAGACCATGTATGTTTGTTGAAGAAATATTTGTATGGTTTGAAGAAATCTCCAAGGAAGTGGTATAAACGTTTTGATACGTTTATGTTGGATAACGGATACAGTAGGAGTAAGTATGACATTTGTGTATATCACAAGAAACTCCAAGGTGGTTCATTTGTGTATTTACTCTTGTATGTTGATGATATGTTGATCGCTTGCACATACATGTCAGAGATACATAAGTTGAAGGTGCAGTTGAGTAGTGAGTTTGAGATGAAAGACTTGGGTGCATCAAAGAAGATACTGGGCATAGAGATTCATAGTAACCGAGCTGAAGGCAAGTTGCATTTGTCCCAGAAATCTTACATCGAGAAGATGTTGGAGCGGTTTGGTATGAAATATACAAAACCAGTAAGTACTCCTTTGGAAGCTCATTTTAAACTTTCTAGAAGGCAATCACCTCAAACTGCAGATAAGGCAGAGTATATGTCTCGAGTTCCATATGCAAGCGAAGTTGGTAGCATGATGTATGTTATGGTTTGTACAAGGTCGGATATCGCACAAGCTGTGAGTGTGGTAAGGAGATACATCAGCTGCACAAGACCCGGTTGGGAACCGGTGACCCGGTCAGAAACCAGAAAACCATCACCAAAACCGTACCGGACCGGAGTATAGGGGACAGGTACCGGTTCCTAAAGTTGAGAACCGGTGTAGACCGGGACTGGTTCTGGGGTGATTCCCGGCCTATCCCGGACCATATGTCCTGGAGTGATTATATCCATTTATTTAAATGCATCTTGACCGTTGATGCTAGGTTTTATAATCTATTTTTCTAATCTCTCCTTCATTATCTCTTCTCCTTACAGAGACAGAAAAACATCTTTCTTCTCTCTTCTTCTTCGCCATACCTCGATAGACCACCACCTTCTTCATCGTCACATAGAGGGATACCAACACCATGAATCCAAAATAATCTACATTTAGTTCTTAATCATCTTCTTCTTCTATTATTTCTTTAGTTCTTTTTTGTTACTTCTTCTTTTTCTACAGGTAATTCATATAATATTGGTTGTTGGCTAATTTAGTTATAAATCGATTTAGGGTTTTGTTTAATTGCATGTTTGGTTTGAATCAGTTAAATGAGAATTGAAAGATTTTTTAGATGGATTTATGGATTGAAATTTCATATTGGTTCTAATCAGTTTCTTCAATTGATTAGTTGATTATTCAATCAGTTTTGTTGATGATGATTTTGTTCGATTATGTTCTTAATTTTTTCTATTTTATTTTAGTTTGTTTAATGAACAAAGTATTGATGAGATTAGGGTTCACATGATTCACTGGGAGGAATAAGATGGAGGAATTGGTGAAGAACTGAAGTTAAGGTTTAAAGATTTGAAGGTCAACAGGTGTGTAAGAAGACGATGATTCAAAGGATTTGAATGATGAAATTTACAGGGTCCTGGTGATGAAAATGAAGGCTGAGTTTGTTTTCAGGTCAAATAAGCAGAGAGTTGTAGAATAAAAAAAAACCATTTTACTAATAAGTTTGCTTAGTAACTAGATTGTATAAATTTTTTTTTTGGGACTTTTGATACTGTAGAAATATGAAAGACACCGGGAAAAACCCGGTACCGGCTAGGACCAGACTTGTAACACCGGTACATGTACAACACCGGTACAGGTACCGGTCCTCAAAATGAGGAACCGGTCAACTCCAGGTACAGGTACCGGGTTCATAAGAAACCCGGACTGTACCGTCCCATGTGCAGCCCTAGATACATGGGAAGTCTAGGGAAGGCTCATTGGCAAGCTGTAAAGTGGATTTTGAGGTATCTAAGGGGCAGTACAAATGTTGGTTTAGTATTTTGTAAACACTATGGTGATTCAACAAATGTTGTGGGTTATGTTGATTCTGATTATGTAGGTGATCTTGATAGAAGAAGGTCATTGACATGTTATACTTTTACATTGTGTGGTAGTACTATTAGTTGGAGGTCGGTTTTGCAAAGCACAGTTGCATTGTCTACAACTGAGGTAGCAGAGAACATTTCCAGCCAAGGCAGTGAAGGAAGGTATATGGTTGATGGGTTTGGTTGGTGATTTGGGTTTCAAGCAAGAGATTGCAACTTTGTTCTGTGACAGTCAAAGTGCCATTCACTTGACAAAGAAGCAGATGCATCATGAAAGAACGAAGCACATCGATGTCAGGTATCATTTTATCAAAGATATAGTTGAGGAAGGTAGGATAGCGATGCTAAAGGTTCCCACAGCGGATAACCCTGCAGACATGTTGACAAAGCCGGTTCCAAGTATCAAGTTCAAACATTTCTTGGACTTGGTAGGTGTCAACATGTGTTGAGAGCCCTTGAGGGGCTGAGCGAAGACAATGGTGATGAGTGGTTATGGTATTCAAGTCAAGGTGGAGATTTGTATCATATGTGCCTTGAATACGGTTTAGTATTCTAAAAGGGTTGGCTTCTAGAAAGTCTAATTCTTCTAGATTTGTAGCATGTGTTTTGAATGCTAGTTTAGTAAGTCCAAAAGGATGTGCTAGTAGGTGAGTCCAAAAGGGTGTGCTAGTAGGTGAGTCCAAAAGAATGTGCTAGTAGTCAAAAGTGGTTTGCTAAGTAGGTGAGTTTTTTGTGTATAAAAGAGAGACTTCTTCTCCTTTTGCTAACAAGAGAAAAAACATATGTAACTAAGAGAGAGTGAGAGGCAGGAAATGTCTTGTTCTTGAGAGGGGGTTTATACTCTTGTAATCTTGTTTGAATCATAGTGAAATCGTTATCGTTGTCTTCCAAAGTGGATGTAGATCATCTTGATCGAACCACTATAAATCCTTGTGTTGTGTGTGCCTTTTTTTACATTTGATTTCATTTATATTTCAATTCTTGATTGATTGTGCTTGGAAGAGCCATTGGTTATAACACTAAGGTATATCAATACAAATTATGAATTTTGAAGTCACATATTATGAACCCTAAATACTCCTTTGTGTTATTCAACGTTTATCTAATAAGTCGGTTACCAAATCCATTTGATTGTGAAGCTCCATGTTCAAAATGTTGGGCAAGTGCAATGGGGACACTTTATGTGCCATTATCTTGGACGTTGGCTTTGACAGCAGCAGCTATCCATGTGTGCAGAGGAATAGAGAGATTATATGACCTTCTTCTACGTTTATCAATATGGGACCGTTTAATATTGCATAGTTTGTGATGAATCAATTCATCGGGTATCTTACTGATCTTGTCTTCTTTATAGGATCCCTCACGTCTTCGTTTCATCTTAGCAAAAATAGTTGATACAAGCATGCTGTGAAGAGATGGTATGTAGAAGAGACGTTTGAAGTTTCGATTTTGTTAAGACTGAAGTTCCGTATAACTAGCTAGCAAGGGCTTTTTTAGGGTCTTGAAGTAAAGAAACTTGAGGGTGCTAATGCTAATCTAGTAAGGAAACATAGAGTCGACAGAATCAGAGAGATTTCCGGAAATTGCGTTAGGGTTTTTGGGAAACAAAAAAGCACTGATCAAAAAATTCATGGCAAAATTTTAATAGCTAGTTTAGTGGTGGGAGAGTTTCATATACAATACCACCTCACCACTTTGAATATATATCAAAATAGGTTCCAAAACACAATTTTCTTGAATAGTTAGTTTGGATATGAAGCTATGTTCCGTTCCATGAAATCTTGCAACATGGCTCGAAGAAAGTGTAAAAGATCCCGACCTAAAAGTCATTAGACTTAATATTTTTTACTTTTTCTACATCCGTTTGGAGATCACCATTAGACTTATTCTAATTCAATTTAAATGTTGGATGACAGATAAGTTTGAGAATACTGTTGGTTCTGTCTTTACTGAAGTATATGCTTGGGATCCATTCATAAGACATGCGGCAGAATTTAACGGATGCAACATTTACAGCATCATGAACCCCCAACTTTCCCATTTTTTATCAATTAAGTTTCACATAATGCAATTACTAGATGATACACTTCGATCGAGATAAATGCAATGGACACGTGAACGGATATAAGGAGGAGTCACTAGAGAGAGTAAAGTTAGTTTGCAACTCATGCATGCTTGTGACCCGTAGGAAGATAGTAAGGTGAGTCATACGATGTAAGTGTTTCATTTTTTGTTATTCTCTCTGACCCTCAGACTGTAAACTCTGTAAATCCACATTGGACCCATTAATTCACCAAATAGTTAACTTCGCATAAACATTAAACGAAATGTTTGAGCAAGCAGTTACCCGTCATTAATCACAGTTTAAGATTCAAGCTGAGAGCCGTTCTTACATTTGTGACTCTAAAAGACGATCATTGCTGCTATCTGGCAGGTTTGGTTCAGCAAGCCCTTTTGGAAACCAAAACCCCTCTTCCGCAAACTGGGCCACTAGCCACTGCCACTAGCCACTGCATGTACTACCAGACTCTATGTCTTTACCACATCTCCGGGCTGCAATAGAAAATGAAATAACGAAGGAAGAGATTGTTGTACTCAAAAGCTTTCAAGGCTCATACAATTTCTTTTAGACTATTATTTCTAACCTCTCAATAACTTGGCGATTACAACAGGTATGTGAAATAATGCCTTCAGGATACAATGAAAGCCTTA
Organism: Papaver bracteatum; assembly: GCA_023529315.1. NCBI lineage: Eukaryota > Viridiplantae > Streptophyta > Magnoliopsida > Ranunculales > Papaveraceae > Papaver > Papaver bracteatum. The sequence continues at coordinate 280,805 of JAJJWX010003868.1, read as the reverse complement.
CAACAGAAAATTGAATTCAAGGTTTGTACCCCTTGATTCAATCAAGAACACATGTAAACAAATTTCTGATGATGCTTCAGAAAGAGAGAAAACAGAAAAGGGTTTTCGATGATTTGAAACGAGTCCTGGGAGATGCTATTTATAGAGGTTTTCGCGTCTGTTGGGAAAAGACATCTTTTCACCAACAGGTTTCTCTTCATCAACAGACATCAATGGCGTCTGTTGGATACGAATCTTTTGAATATGTTTGAAACTGTCGAAACAGTTACGTACAAAAAAAAAAATTCCAACAATCTCCCCCTATTTTCAAAAATCATAAAACAAAGTTAAAAAACTTTTAAATCAGAGTGGTTGCATCACCGAAGTGACTGCCTACGTACCCGAGTGGGATCAAGCCAACGTAGTTCAAAAATTTGATCATCGTCGAGCACTTTTTGCTATTCGTAGCATGGTGTATACAGTTATGAAGTAAAGAGGTGTTAGCAACACCGAGGGTCTGAGGATTGCATTCCTCTCAAGACATCTTTGGGCTTTATTCAACGGATAGGCCAATATGTAACAACCCAAACTCAATGTGTGACGGAAACCCAACTACACTACCCTTTAACTGCGCTCCACCCTCCAGCCACTCCAATTTTTTAACGTGCATAACGGACCCTAAAGCACTTCGAAGTTGGCACTAAGTATTGAGCATACGGTGCTAATTTTAAATTGAGTTCACATATTTCAAATCTTGCAGCACTTTATTCTTATTTTCTAATTGAGGACGGGCATTAGTAAAATACTATAACGCATGATTCTTGGTTCATTTAGAGGCAGTGTGAGAGAAACTCACATTCGTTAGTTTTGATTCAATTAGAAAAAAACTAAATCTCATCATTTTGCAGTTTGGGCAATCATCATTGAGGTAAATAATAGTACATGGTATGACAAAGAAGCCAACAAAGTTGAATGCATGAACCTGTCATTGTGCTCGTTACTTTTCTCCCCAGGAAGCATCAAGTGGGGATTTCATTTTGGAAGGGTCTGTTTGATTTGCCTGACTAGTTTTATACCCTCCATTACACGCAACAAGAAAATTGTTCATCATATGACAAGGAGACTGCCTTGGAAATTTATGAAAATGACGACTTTTGGAAGTTACGCACTACGAGTCATTCAAAGAGATGGGAGATAAACACAACAATGCAATTCGCACTTCCCATCGAGTAATTCAATGGAAGAAAATCTTTCACAAGAGATAAGTCTAGATAGCAAAGGGATCCCTAGTATTATTATTGGAGCCATGCATGTTGATATTGATTCTTGCTTACATATGTGGCCTACATCAACATTATTGATTGATACAAGGATAAGACACTAGTGAGCACTCAGTGAGCAGGCAATGGGTCAAGTACAATCAACGTCTAGGAAAATTTTAGCGACGACTTTGAACACAATGGTCAAGAGACCAGACTATGACATCAACAGAGACTAATCTCTGTTATCACTTAGTTGATTTTTTAACTGAAAGAAGGGTTGGAGATTTGTTGACTATAATGAACATTAAAAATGTATCTTACTAGTTGAAAAAACAAAAACATACTTGGAATTTGTAGAGGTGCAGGAAATCCCGATTTTGAAAAGAATATTCACATCAAAATACAATGCAGTCCTTGTAGAGTGAAGTTAGGGTTTAGTTGAAGAAAGACTTTTAGAAGAGACACGTCAAGATAGCAAAGGGGTTGGTTGTATTATTGGAGCCAAAGTTTCGATTCTTGCCCAATAAAGAGGGAATTTGTGGCCTACTACACATCAACATTATTATTGATTGATACAAAGATAGGACACTAGTGGGCAGGAAGTGTACAATAGACTGACATGTCCCGGGAAATTTAAGTGAAGACTTCGAACATTCTACGGGTCAAGAGACCAGACTATGACATCAACAGGAGAATAGTCTTTGTTATCGGTGCATCAAATTTTGTAATCACCTGAAGAAAATAGAAAAATAAGCAGTGGAAAATTTGACCATTCGCAAGTGCTAAATTAAGGTAAAGGGGCCTCACAGTGGATTAGCAGATAAGATACGTTTCCCTTGGGCTAACAGTTTGTCTTTCTGGAGTCTTGACTTGATATTTTAAAGTATTTCATGTGACATTGCAAAAAAAGAACAATGCAGTTCCTATCGAGTTAAATTGGAGCTTAGTGGAAGAAAGGCATGCTTTAGCTATCAAGATTGAACCAAAATAGAGAGATTCATTGATTGAGTGTTTAGATAACAAGAATACAATGTTTTTGATATTTTTGGATGATTACAAATGATACTACAAATGCCTATTTATAGGCTTACAAAGAGAAGAAGAGAACTATGCCTATGGAGGCTAACAACTATGCCTTTGGAGGCTAACAACTATGCTTATGGAGGCTAACAACTATGCCTTTGGAGGCTAACAACTATGCTTATGGAGGCTAACAACTATGCCTTTGGAGGCTAACAACTATGCCTATGGAGGCTTACCTTATATTCTTTGTTTCTAGAATAATCTAATGTTTAGAACATGTTTAGAGGTAATTCTAACACTCCCCCTCAAGTCGGTGCATATATGTCGCTCATGCCTAGCTTGCCAACAAACTTCGTAAATATTTTACTTGGAATTGCTTTAGTTAGAATATCAGCTACATGTTCTTCCGATCTAATTCTAGGTAACTCCACGATCCCATTATCCAACTTCTCTTTAATGAAGAACCTATCTATATCCACATGTTTTGTGCGATCATGATGAACTGATTGTGTGCAATATCACACGCCGCTTTGTTATCGCAGTACAAACGAATTGGTTTCCTAGAGGATACCCCAATTCAGTTAGCGGACGTTTTAACCACATAACTTCGATATACCCGTACGCCATACCTCGCCATTCAGCCTCGCACTTGATCGTGAAACAACTCCTTGTTTTTTGCTTCTCCATGTAACAAGATTACCCCCAACGAAGGTAAAATATCCTCAAGTAGACCTCATATCATCACATGACCCACCATAGTCGAATCAAGTATATGCCTCCATACTTTTGAAGTCTTGACCTTTCTTAAATAAGATCCCTTTTCCTGGAGCGGACTTCGGGTATCTTAGGATTCGCATTACCGCATTCATATGTGGTTCTCCAGGATTATGCATGAATTGACTAACAATACTCAATGCATATGCAAGATCGGGTCTTGTATGTGCCAAGTACATTAGTCTACCCACTAGCCTTTGGTATCTTCCTTTATCAACAGTACTTGGTTGCCATCCAAACATAATTTCAAACCTGGCTCTCTTTTGGTGTATCTACAAAGTTGACATCTTTGTCATACCTGTTTCCTCCAACAAATCAAGGGCATATTTTCTTTGTGACAAGAATATTCCTTCGTTGATCGAGATACTTCAATTCCAAGGAAGTATTTTAAAGAAGCAAGATCCTTCATCTCAAATTCACTTGATAGATAATTTTGGAGAGCCTTTCTTTCTTACGGATCATCTCCCGTAACTATCATGTCATCTACATATATGATTAAAGTCGTAATCTTACCTCGATTTCTTTTAAGAATAAAGTATGATCTGAATTTGCCTGGCGATAACCAAATGCTCTCATAGACTTGGTAAATCTTCCAAACCACGCTCTCGAGATTGTTTCAGACCATACAATGACTTGTTTAACCTACAAACTTTTCCGTTATGCAACTCGACTCCATCATTCCCGGTGGAAGCTGCATATACACTTCTTCGGACAAATCTCCATGTAAAAAGGCGTTCTTGACATCAAACTGTTGCAATGGCCAACCCAAATTTGCAAGAAGAGACAACAAGACTCGATCGTATTCATTTTAGCTGGTCTGCGAATGTCTCATTATAATCTACACCATAAGTCCTGCTATACCCTTTAGCAACCAATCTTGCCTTAAAGCGTTCAATTTCACCATTTGCCTTGTATTTGACTGTAAAAACTCAAATGATCCCACGACTTTCTTTCCTTTTCCTTCTGGAAATTCAACCATGTCCCAAGTTTTATTTTCTTGTAAGGATTTCATCTCATCGATCATAGCTTCCCTCCATTTCGGATCAGATAATGCTTCCCGTGCTGTTAGGAATAACTACAGAGATAATTGATTCACAAATGACTTATTTGATTCTCAGACGGTGATTAGAGACATAATTACTCATGGGATATTTAGCCTTTGATGAAATATCAAGTTCATACATAGTTTTAGGGATAACTCTATTCCGACGTTCGCAATTGTTTCTTTGCGTTCAAGAACATCTTCAAATAACGGTTGGATTGGGGTTGGTGATGTATCATTATCTTCTTCAACTTCATCTGCATTATCTTCTGATCCATCCGCATTATCTTCTTCAACTTCATTTATAGATTCAATTTCACCATCTTGTTAATTTCTTCCCCAACTAACTGTTCTTTTGGAATATGAAGAACAACATCTTCTTCGATTATGTCTTCTTCATAGTCAAGAGTCTGAATTTCTTTTTCATACTCCCCCTGAAGTTCAGACTTCGAGTAATACATCCCGTGTTCATGAAACTTAACATCCAATGTGATGTACATTCGTTTAGTTGGAGGATGGTAGAACCTATACCCTTTCTGACTTGCAGCATATCCCACGAAGACACATTTTAAAGCTTGGGGAGATAACTTGCTCCGTTGGTTCTTGTGTAAGTGCACAAATGATACACAACCAAATATGCGTGGTGGCAAGTTTGGAATCAAGTAGAAATCAAGTTGCCTCGAGGAGAGCTTGAAATGGTGTCCGAAAAATGATAGTCTTTGGAAGGTGTGCGGTTGATCACATATGCTGCAGAGATAAGAGCTTCACCCCAATAAGTTAACGGCATATGAGCTGATATTAATGAAGCACGCACAACTTCAAGCAAGTGATGGTTTTTTTTTTACCCCATTCTGTTGAGGAGTATTAGGACAAGTTTTCTGATGAACAATACCACATTCTCTTAAATAATGTTGAAAATCGATTTAAATATTCGCCTCCGTTGTCACTTGAAGAACTTGAATCTCTTTATTGTATTGTGTGTTGACTAATTTGTGAAACCTCTAAAATAAATTATTCACTTCATCTTTGATTTCATCAATCAAACCCATGTCATCCTAGTGCAATCATCAATAAAGGTGACGAACCATCGTGCGCTTCCAAGAGTGTTAATTTTAGACGGCCCCCAAACATCAGAATGAATAATCATGAATGAAATAGGACTTTTATTTAAAATTGATGGAAACAAAGTACGATGGCTTTTAGCTAGTTCACATTCTTCACATTGAAAACTAGAAACATCAACCTTTGAAAATAGACTAGGAAATAGCCTTTTTAAGTAGCCAAAAGAAGCATGCCCTAACCGTCTATGCCATAACCAAATTTGCGATTTCTCCTTCTCCCCATGAGTACCATTCACAGCTAAATCATTAGATAATCTTTCTGAAATTTTTGACGCCAAATCTAGATAGTAGAGCTTTCCTCTTCTAACCCTGCATCCAATCGTTCGCCGTGTTCGGATGTCCTTAAACACACAAGAATTAGGCCAAAAAATAACAACACAATGTAAGACTTTAGTAATTTGGGAAACTGATAATAGATTATAACTTAGAGAGGGAACGACTAAAACCGAATCTAGACTCAATGTATCAAGAAGATTTAATGATTGTTCTCCAATTATCGGAGCCAAAGATCCATCTCATTGTGCAAACGGAGTTGTGTATGGATGTTTTAAGAGGAGAAACCTCGTCTGGAATCAAAAGTCATATGGTCCATGCAACCCGAATCAATTATCCATGAGTTATTAGGAACAACTTGCGAAACATTAAAAACCTTACCCTTGGTTGTTTCCATAGAGGATGTTAGATTGCTAACCACATGTCTTTCTGCAACGGAGTTCTTTTTCTTGGGATCGCTCTTATCCCACCAACTGGATACCCGACAATCTCAAAGCAGTTGTCTTTGGTATGACCACGTTTATTACAATGAGTGCAGGTGGCGGACTTATCTTTAATGTTGTATTGACGACGGGTTGCCATTGCGAATATCAACTTCGGTTCCTTTGTTCATTGTAGTATGCCTACAGATTCACGTCGTACCAAAGCATAACAAGGTTCTAATTCAAGTATGGGATCCTTCCTTAGAATTTCCCCACGTATTTGTTCAAATTCACCGTCTAAACCAGCAAGAAAAAATATGCACCCTCATACGTTGAACCGATTTTCGATATAGTTCAACATATTTTTGATTTTCCATAATCACCTTATCACGGTGATCTAGCTCACCAAGATTTCTACTAATTCCCCATAATAGACCGGAGTGGTCTACCATTTTGCCCGGCAGAGAAAGCCCTTTGATTTAAGATATAAATTTGTAGTTCATCTGCTCCATCATAGAAATCCTTAGAAACAGCATCCCAGATCTCACGAGCAGTAGGTAAACGAATATATCGTTTCATTATTTCTGGTGACATAGACATTAATAGCCATCTCTTGACCTTTTGATTTTCTGCGTACCATTTATCATACTTGTCATCATTTTTAGATGGAACTGGAGACGTACCATGAATAAAGGAGATCTTCTCCTTCTCAAAGAATATGCATCTCAATGATTTGAGACCACAGATCATAATTTGATTCATCCAAAGTAATTCCTGCCTTGAATGATGACCCATCGGATTGAAAAATAATTGTGTCGGAAGGTTTTGTGGTTTTAGAATTTTATGTATCTGAATCTCCCATGGTTCAATACTAGATACAAGGATCCTTAACCTTGCTCTGATACCATATCAAGATTGAACCAAAATAGAGAGATTCATTGATTTAGTGTTTAGATAACAAGAATACATTGTTTTTGATATTTTTGGATGATTACAAATGATACTACAAATGCCTATTTATAGGCTTACAAAGAGAAGAAGAGAACTATGCCTATGGAGGCTAACAACTATGCCTTTGGAGGCTAACAACTATGCTTATGGAGGCTAACAACTATGCCTTTGGAGGCTAACAACTATGCTTATGGAGGCTAACAACTATGCCTTTGGAGGCTAACAACTATGCCTATGGAGGCTTACCTTATATTCTTTGTTTTTAGAATAATCTACATGTTTAGAACATGTTTAGAGGTAATTCTAACATTAGCGCCAAGCCTTGAGACCTGATTAGTAAGGGTGGTTTTGTCGCATGCTTGTCTACTTCAATATTATTGATTGATTCAAGTTAATTCACAACTAGATATTTCATACCCATTTTGTTTCCTTCTCTCAAACCGACTTTTCATTATTGAATCGATATGTGTAAGTAGAATTGAACAATGACTGAGAAATTTTTGAGGCAAGAGTCAAGACTATGACATCGACGGAGACTAGTGTATGTTATCACCACTCACTAACATCTAAACAATTTTATTGGTTTATCTTTTACAATAATTCTTGGTGTTCTGAGACATATTCCCAAATTCACAGCGACAAACACAAACAGCTGAGCCCATTTCTGCCTTTACCTATATCCCAATGCTAGAGTCATTAAATGCCAGTCTCCTACAGTACGATTTTCTCTTGGGAGAATTTTCGATGAAAATTTGGTGAGTTTTAGATTATTGTATCTCTTAATTACCAGTTTACCACTTAGTGGCCGGTAGTGTTGCTAAATGAAAACTCGAGGCCTCCTAGTGTATGGGCAGATAAGACATGTTTCTGTTTGGTTAACACTTTATTTTTCGACCTTGATAGACACATATCCGATTTCTGTGGCTGAAATCCGTTGTGTACACAAAGGTACGATGATTCTTTTTGGATATGATGACTCAGGTCAATGATTGAATGCCAAATAAACTGTGGTTAGCAAACACAGTTCTGATACCTGAATTATCACACAATAAATGCACCTTGCAAATTTTCTGAGCGACTGTAACCCAAAAACAACGTAGTTCAATTCAGTAAATTAAGCTTCAACTACGATTACTTCAGCCTTATAAGTTTGTACTAATACAAAGAACAACACTCCTTTGAGTTATCAATGGAAGTCTTTAACCATTATCATTGTTTTTCTCATATATGTCCCATAACATATTCAAGCTTTTCCATACATTACCAACAACAATCATCCAAACAAGAACACATAAAACATCATACAATTAACCTATTTTATTGCATTCAAGGGAAGGATAAACAAAACTTGTCCACTTAGGGACTTGAACAAACTTTTTCCTATTGAATCAAGTCTTTTCCTTACAAAACTCTCTCAATTTGAGTCTCACAATCACCTGTGAAAGCCTCATCATTTTATAATTCCTTTACACTTTTTATTCCATAGATACAATGGCCAAAACTCGTGCACAATACTTGCACACACATGAGACAGCCATATGTCCCATAAAGCAGTTCCATAACCGTCAATAACTGTGCATACTTAGAAAATATCTTTCCTAACTCAAGCTAATCATCAACATCTTTACAGTTATGTTCGCTATTTCCAGACTGTAGCATAGGTGCCTTGAATATGGTTAGAAAGTCTAACTCTTCTAGATGGTCTTAACTTCTAGAAAGTCTAACTCTTTTAGATGGTCTAATTTCATAGTATTCCAAAAGAGAAGGGAGACTAATTCTCTTTCTAGTATTCAAAAAGGGTTAGCCCATTTGTTTTTCGTGCAAGGGTAGGTGGGCATCAAGAGATATAAATACTTGATCTACTCCTCTTTTTTTTGCAAGAGAAACATAAGCAACTAAGAGTGAGTAAAAGGTAGAGAGGTCTTGTTCTTGAGAGAGGGTTAGTAATCATACTCTTATAATCTTGTTTGAATCATAGTGAAATCGTTATCGTCGTCTTCCAAAGTGGATGTAGTTCATCTTGATCGAACCACTATAAATCCTTGTGTTGTGTGTTCTTCTTTTACTTCTGATTTCATTTCTATTTCAATTCTTGATTGATTGTGCTTTGAAGAGCCATTGGTTATAACAAATTGGTATCAGAGCTCCGGGTGGAAGCGTTCTACAATGGCGGCAAAGTATGAGATTGAGAAATTTGATGGAAGGAATGATTTCAATTTATGGAGGATAAAGATGAGGGATGTTTTGGTGCAACAAGGTTTGGTGAAAACTTTGAAGGGGAAAACGGGTCTTGGAACAACATTGAAGGATGAGGAAAAAGATGAGCTCTTGGAGAGATCACATGGATTAATTTTATTGTGTTTGAGCAATGAGGTCTTGAGAGAAGTTGCGACGGAAACGACACCGGACGAGCTATGGAACAAGTTGAAGAAGACGTATATGACTAAATCCATAACTAATCGTTTATATCTTAAGAAGAAATTACATACTCTTAGAATGCATGAAGGAATGTCTATTATAGATCATATTGATGATTATAATAAAATTCTCTTGGATTTGGCAAATATTGATGTCAAAATTGAAGATGAAGACCAAGCTTTGGGTTTGCTTTGTTCCTTACCACCATCTTATGATAATTTTGTTGTTACCCTAATGTATGGAAAAACCACAATTTCCATGGAAGACGTTAAAGCGGCTTTGAACTCTAAGGAGTTAAAGAAGACGGGTATTGATGGCAAAGATAATTCGGGAGATGGGTTGTTTGTTAGAGGAATAGGAAACCAAAGGGGCGGATTTGATAGGAGTAGATCAAAGTCAAGGTCTAAATCAAAATCCGGTAAATTCTATTGCTTTCATTGTAACGAAAATGGGCATTTCAAGAAGGATTATCCAAAGTTGAAGAATGTTGAGAAGAATACTAACCAAGGCACCGCAGCAAATGTTGAAGCAGAAAGTGATGATGGAACGGTTCTCACGGTTCATACGGAAAGCTCGGAGAATGGGTGGATTCTTGATTCAGGGTGTACTTTTCACGTGTGTCCTCATAGAGAGTGGTTTACTACTTATCAAGCTAGAGAAGGTGGTAAAGTTCTTATGGGAAACAATGTCACTTGTAAAGTGGTGGGTGTAGGTACAATTCAAATTATGATGTATGACGGTATGGTGAGGACTTTAACTATGGTTAGGCATGTTCCGGACTTGAGAAGAAATCTGATTTCTTTGGGTACGCTTGATTCAAATAGCTGCAAGTATCAAGGTGAAGGTGGAGTTATTCGTGTCTCAAGAGGAAGTCTGAAAATTATGAAAGGCGAGAGAATTAATGGTCTTTATACGGTGCAAGATACTAATGTAACGGGTGATGCAACTGTATGTTCTTCAAGTTCTGATGATGGTACTACCAAGTTGTGGCATATGCGGCTAGGCATATGAGTGAGAGGGGGTTGGTTGTTTTAAGAAAGCATGGATTGCTTTGTGGTCATAAAACAGGCAAGCTTGATTTCTGTGAACATTGTGTCTTTGGAAAGCAGTGTTGAGTCAAGTTTAGTACAACTATTCATAACACCAAGGGTATTCTGGATTATATTCATTCTGATCTTTGGGGTCCTTCTCGGGTTGATTCACATGGTGGTGGTAGATATATGTTGACATTCATTGATTATTTCTCAAGGAAAGTATGGGTATTCATACTTAAAAACAAAGATGAAACTTTTGTCAAGTTCAAGCAATGGAAGACTATGGTTGAGAAGAAAACCGTAAGACAAATCAAGTGCTTGAGGACATACAATGGTTTGGAATTTTGTGGGGGTGAGTTCAATGAGTTCTGCAAAGAGCAAGGGATTGTGAGACACTTCACAATCAGAAAAACACCGCAGCAAAATGGTGTTGCAGAAAGGATGAACAAAACCATAATGGAGAAGGCACGGTGCGTGCTCTCCAATGCCGGGTTACCAAAGAAATTTTGTGCAGAATCAGAAAACACATCAGCGTATTTAGTGAACACATCTCCATCGACTGCTATTGAGTGTAAGATTCCAAATGAAGTTTGGACAGGTTCACATGCTAACTATGAAGACTTGAAGATATTCGGATGTCCAGCCTATGCTCATGTGAATGAGGGGAAGCTAGAACCTAGAGAAAAGAAGTGTATATTTCTTGGGTATGGAAAGGGTGTGAAATGATACAGGTTATGGTGTCCTGAAGAAAGATGAAACAAGTTTCTTATCAGCAGAGATGTTAAATTTGATGAGCAATCGATGTTGAAGCCAAAGAATGAATAACTAGTTGGAAGAGCTGAAGAGGTTGTTAGTGATAAGGTGGAGATTGGTGACAAGGTGGAACTTGAGATGCAAGTTCAAGGAAACAATGAGACTATTGTTTCTGATGATGATCAAGATATTGCGCAAGAACCTGCCTAGGAAGAAGAGCCACAAGATCATCAGTACAATCTTGTAAGAGACAAAGAGAGGAGGAAAGTCAGACCACCTCAGAGATATGGCCATGATGATTTGGTTGCGTATGCACTTGAAGCGGGTGAGAGCATTGATAAGGATGAGCCAAGAACCTATGAAGAAGCAATCAATGGTGAAGAATCAGCAGAATGGGGAGCATCTGCAATTGAAGAAATTGAGTCTCTTGACAAGAATGGCACTTGGGAGATAGTTGCAAGACCAAAAGGACATAAGATTATTGGAAGCAAATGGGTCTTCCAGAAGAAACAAAGTACTTCAGATGGTGAAGGAACAAGGTACAAGGCAAGGCTCGTGTCAAAGGGAAAACACATCGAGAAGGCATTGAATACAATGAGGTATTCTCTCATGTTGTTAAACATAGTTCTATTAGAACATTGTTTGCTATAGTTGCTTTGAAAGATCTAGAATTGGAACAACTAGATGTTAAGAGTTAAGACGGCTTTCCTTCATGGTGATTTGGAAGAGCGTATTTATATGCAACAACCAAAAGGGTTTGAAGTTCCTGGCAAAGAAGACCATGTATGTTTGTTGAAGAAATATTTCTATGGTTTAAAGCAATCTCCAAGGCAGTGGTATAAACGTTTTGATACATTTAGGTTGGCAAATGGATACATTAGGAGTAAGTATGACAGTTGTGTATATCACAAGAAACTACAAGGTGGTTCATTTGTGTATTTACTCTTGTATGTTGATGATATGTTGATCGCTTGTACAGACATGTCAGAGATACAGAAGTTGAAGGTGCAGTTGAGTAGTGAGTTTGAGATGAAATACTTGGGTGCAGCAAAGAAGATATTGGGCATGGAGATTCATAGAAACCGAGCTGAAGGCAAGTTGTTTTTGCCTCAGAAGGCTTACATCGAGAAGGTGTTGGAGCGGTTTGGTATAAAAGATGCAAAACCAGTAAGTACACCTTTGGGAGCTCATTTTAAACTTTCTAGAAGGCAATCACCTCAAACTGCAGATGAGGCAGAGTATATGTCTAGAGTTCCATATGCAAGCGTAGTTGTTAGCATCATGTATGCTACGGTTTGTACAAGGCCGGATATCGCACAAGCTGTGAGTGTGGTAAGAAGATACATGGGAAGTCCCGGGAAGTCTCATTGGCAAGCTGTAAAGTGGATTTTGAGGTATCTAAGGGGTAGTACAAATGTTGGTTTAGTGTTTGATAAACACTATGGTGACTCGAAAAATGTTGTGGGTTATGTTGATTCTGATTATGCAGGTGATCTTGATAGAAGAAGGTCACTGACATGTTATACTTTTATATTGTGTGGTAGTACTATTAGTTGGAGGTCGGTTTTGCAAAGCACGGTTGCATTGTCTACAACTGAGGAAGAGTACATGGCAGCCGCGGAAGCAGTGAAGGAAGGTATATGGTTGATGGGTTTGGTTGGTGATTTGGGTTTCAACCAAGAGATTGCAACTTTGTTCTGTGACAGTCAAAGTGCCATTCACTTGACAAAGAACCAGGTGTATCATGAGAGAACGAAGCACATCGATGTCAGGTATCATTTTATCAAGGATGTAGTTGAGGAAGGTAGGATAGCGATGATAAATGTTCCTACATCGGATAACCCTGCAGACATGTTGACAAAGTCGGTTCCAAGTATCAAGTTCAAGCATTGCTTGGACTTGGTTGGTCTCAACAGGTGTTGAGTGCCCTTGAGGGGATGAGCGAAGACGATGATGATGAGTGGTTATGGTATTCAAGTCAAGGTGGATATTTGTAGCATAGGTGCCTTGAATATGGTTAGAAAGTCTAACTGTTCTAGATGGTCTTAACTTCTAGAAAGTCTAACTCTTCTAGACGGTCTAATTTCGTAGTATTCAAAAAGAGAAGGGAGACTAATTCTCTTGCTAGTATTCAAAAAGGGTTAGCCCATTTGTTTTTTGTGCAAGGGTAGGTGGGAATCAAGAGATATAAATACTTGATCTACTCCTCTTGTTTTTGCAAGAGAAACATAAGAAACTAAGAGTGAATAAAAGGTAGAGAGGTCTTGTTCTTGAGAGAGGGTTAGTAATCATACTCTTGTAATCTTGTTTGAATCATAGTGAAATCGTTATCGTCGTCTTCCAAAGTTGATGTAGATCATCTTGATCGAACCACTATAAATCCTTGTGTTGTATGTGCTTCTTTTACTTCTGATTTCATTTCTATTTCAATTCTTGATTGATTGTGCTTTGAAGAGCCATTGGTTATAACACAGACGATTAGAAACTCCCTTTACAACTGTTCTTCCTTGTCTCGCATTTTTGGCATGCTTGTAAAACGAATAACCAACAATAACCGTCACTTGAGCAATAATGCGCCACTACTGCAAATCACTGTGCTATGGACTTTAGATGAACTTGCTTGGACACTTAAGCTAAGCCAAACTCATGCGAAAATGCCTCCCAATTAATACCAAAAATGTGCCGTGCATTATTTGCTCATCTGCGTCATTCTTGCTATACTTATTCAATTGCTCGACAATAGTAACACATGTTCTTGCATCACTAGCTTGTTTGCACTATCCAAGCTTTTCCAGCCTTGGATTAATGCATATTCCAACTCTTGGCCTATCTACACTCTTGCATTATCCTTGAGTTCGAGCCAACTCAATTTCCACGGATATACATCAATGCTAACATCGCATTTTGCAATTGTCAATTTTTCCTTATCTTGCCTTCTGCAATGAAGCTTCATTGTGTCGGCCAATAATCTTCATCACTTGACCACATGCTTTTTAGTTTAACATTATCCTAGCGCTTTATTGGTCTTGCAGGATACCACTATCTTAGCACTTTATAGTCTATATGCAGTTTAGTGCTATCTTAGATGTTCACTAATTAACCAGGAACACACAACTATTACGCCTCACTGGCAATACCCTTTTGATATATTTTTTTCTTTTATTGATCAAAAAAAATAAAATAAAACACAAACACAAACTATCTTGATTTATTTGTATTGATGCGATGATATAATTTGAATTAAAAGTTACAGTTGCATTGCGGGGTTTTTCGACATCCAAAAAGGACGAAAAACACGCAAAGAAAAGGAAGGTTTGTTTACATCATCTTCACTCGTAATCTTCTAAGATTGGTGTTAACTCAGTCTCATTTGAATGATTAACCCTTGAAGTACTTGAAACTGAAGTGGCCGATGCGAAAGGGTTGGGTGCCATGAGTATATTTTCAGTATTCCCTTCTAGCATATGAAGGACACCATTCATGGAAGGGCGATCAACAGGGTTCCACTGAATACACCATAGTGCCACCATTGTTAATTTCTTTACTATACTCAGACCTTCGGCTTCACCATGAATTCCTAAATCTTCTCCACGATTCAAACGATTGTATACCCACTCTGGGAAGTATTCTTCACCACTCTGTGTTTCCATCTTTATTTCGGTATTTTTTTTACCTCCAACCATTTCAAGTAACAACATTCCAAAACTATAAACGTCTGACTTGTACGATACGGCACCAAAATTCCTCGAGAATACTTCAGGTGCAATGTAACCCATTGTTCCTCTAGCGGCAGCCATGGATACAGTGACAAATGTATCTTTGGTACACAGCTTTGCCAAACCAAAATCGGATATCTTTGGAGTAAAGTTGTGGTCTAGTAAAATATTTTGAGGCTTGATATCAAAATGTAAAATACGCTGATCACAACCTTGGTGAAGATATTCCATACCACGAGCTATACCAATAGCAATTTCTTGAAGCTTTTTCCATCCAAGGTTTATCAATGTCTTATCTTTCCCATTCGAGAATATGAACTTGTCCAGTGAACCATTTGACATGAATTCGTAAATAAGAGCTTTAGTAGATCCTTCAACGCAGAATCCCAAGAGGCGGACGACATTTAGATGATGAATTCTACCTATAGTGGCAACTTCATTGACGAATTCTTCACCATTATTGCTTCCTTCTGAATTATGGAGAATTTTAACTGCTACTTGGATACCATTTGTAAGCTTCCCCTCGAAAACGCTCCCATATCCTCCTTGGCCTAATTTGTTCTCAAATTTGCTCGTGATCTTCTTTATCTCAGCATGAGAGAACCGAGTGGGCTTGAGAGCAGTCTTTTCCAAGAATTTTTCGATCCTTAATTGATTTCCTCTTTCTTCCTTATTTGATTTATTGCGTCTTTTGATGAACATGATCAGCACGAATAATAAGAAAACAAATAATCCTAAGCTCACACCGATTGCTATCTGCCTTCCTGCTATGTTCTTTCTAGCTATCTTCTTTTCTGTTATCTTCTTTTCCAAGGGTTTCTCTGCAAAAATGATGTCCAACTTTCGTACTTACTACTTAATTCGTCATTATAACTTGTTAATAAATTAATCAATGTAAACATAAGCTAACACCCATGGACGGACGAGCCTCTGACTATGAGCAATTCACAATAACAGTAATCGAACCAATTGGTTTAGTTGTACCATAAGAATGCACTAGACACCAAAAAAATTATAAATCCGAAAGGAGAGAAATATCACTAAAGATGTAGTAAAGGCTACAGCCGATTAAACAAACAATAATGTACACTCATACATGAAATATGCAAATATTAGAAAGGCGAGCTAGAGTTCTGATTACTAAACACGAGTTATAAAATCAGAGATAGAATACAATACCTTTGGGTTTATCGGAACATCCAATAGCATGGCTAGAGGTCTGATTTTTGTATCCGCAAATTTGTCCACCAGTTTCACAAGTACTGCAGTTAGGATCATCCCAGTTCAGTCTTAAATCCACATCATTATTGCTGAAACTAGGTACGAAACTCGATGGCCATGAAATTGAAACTGCAAATACTTCACAATGGCTCGGTAAAGAGTTTGCAATAAACTCATATGGGCCTACAGCAAAAAGATTGTATGTCCAACCAGGACTACTTGAACAATCTATGCTTAGACCAATATATTCGTATTTATCATCCACGTCCCTCGAACAGTTAAAGATGGTATAGTTCTCGTATGTTTTTGTTTTGAAAGGAGTGTCAGAGAGATTGTAACCTACAATAAATCTTTGGGGGAAGCATCCATTTTGATCGTAAATGTCCAAACTTTGGGACTTATAATCGATGTCTTTTACCCGAGGTTTCCCTAATAATGGCAGTTCAATTACTGTCTCATTGTTGCTTGTGCAGAATAATTCGAACCCATGATATCCGCAGTAGTCTGGTTGTCTACCCTTCAAATAAAATGGAAACCGAATTTGTAAGCTTCCACACGAAAAACTTCGGCATGCATCTTTGTTGCTGCTGCTTGTTGTTATGTGTTTAACGATGATAACAAAATGAATAAGTGAGAATATAATGGCCTTCTCTCTTGAACTTGTCATTTCCGGGGATCGCCCTAAGATTTTTGGAAAACCTACAAGAGAGTTGCTCGATACCATAATCCGAAACTATGATACATAGTACTCGTTTGAGAGTAGACACAAGATGGTGTATTTGAAGATGATCATCACCATTACAAAGTAACAAAGTAGTACTGCTAGTGCGGCAGTTTTTGCACTCTCCTCCAAATTAAGAATAAATATAGAGAAATGAAAACCAATGTCTGTGTCAAATTGGCGATGCCAATTCAAATTGCCAACTGCTTAACCCCACTATTTTTTCGCTATTTATTTGTTCAATGATACAATATGGCTAGCTTAAAGTCTCGAGTCTTGACTCGCCTACTGTTTTATATAGCCAGCTTTCAGTCTTGAGACTTGACTAGTCATCATGACATGACATGACTAAGGATTTTTCCAAAAAAAATAATCTTCCTCCACCTAAATTTGTGAATTCCGAAAATGGGTCATTTGTCCAAATATTTTTAAAACATGATCCAAATGGACGAGTAAAAATTATTATGGGTGAAATGGACACCAAAAAAATAGCAAGGATGAAACTGGATGCATCCTGATGTAAATTAAAAATAAGAAAAAGTATTTAAAAATAGGTAGGATGAAACTGTTTACATCCCGGCTATTTTTATATTTTTATCTATTTAAACAGTATCAAAATCCAAATGTTTTTTTCACTCAGGAATTGTAGTTTTTGATCTTTTAAACCAAATTTGTGAATTATAAAGGCAAAGTTTTGGATTCACTTATCTCACTGGGTAGGATAAAATGGAAAAAGAAGACAATATCTTTCTTCTAGACTAGAAATGTAGGATTCAGTTATCCCAGACAAAATCGTTCTTGGGTACCCAAATTAAACGGCAAAAGAAGTATGGATTTACAAGTCTTATTTGTAGCAAACCAGACTTCCATTACTTCGAGAATAAGTTTTTAGTTTTATAAATTAAGGAGGCGAACTAATTCAGAGAAGAATAAAAATCCTACAAACCCTATTACAAAAAAATGCAAAGAACCAAATTGGGAATGAAAGTATGCAACTTTGAAAGGATGTGGAGTGCAACCATGTTACTGCAACTTCCTGGAAATTTGGATTCAGTAAATTGTTTGGGAGAGAGATTAGGCTACGTTTAGTGGACTAGTGTCACATGCCCATTTAATCGTCTAAAATTTTCATGGGACATGACCGGTAATGATTGTGGTTCAGTGAATCAACTTCACCCAAAATCACTCAGCCTTGCATACTTGCATCAAAGTACGCATCTTCCTTCACTCTAAAGGCTTTGCACAACGGAAGTCTTTTATTCTTTCTCTCTAACTCTTCATGCCCCAATAAGCATAAGAGGTTCTACCATGTACGTAACCAATTCTCACACAAACCAGTAACACAATCAACACAAATATATACTGCAACAAACCCATTTTATTGCACTAAAGGAAGATTACAAAACTCACCTATCACATGGACCAAAAACAGGCCATTCACCCTCTTGGTGAATGCCTAACCCTCTCAAACGTGAGACTAACTCTCTCCTATGTAGCCTACTGATTTTTCCCACTCCTTAGACGATTTATACAGTAGATTAACTAGACAAAACCAAGCACAACACTTGCACACGCATGGAACATCCATGTGTCCCATCAGGTAGTTTCCATAACCGCCATCTTGCTTTTCAACTGCCACCTTTTGTGTTGTCAAGCCAAATGATGCCACATCTGTTATGGGTGGTTATGGGCATTCCCACATGGTTATAACTTCTTCTATAACCGTTATACTTTGTCTCACATAATTAGCATGCTTGTGAAGCTCGTAACCAACTCGTAACCGTCACATGATCCATATTGCACCACTTGTTGTGCTTTGCTGAATTCTGCCTCGCGCCAACTCTCAACCCTCTTGGCACTGCATGCTTTTCACTCTAAGCTAATGCACAAACAATACTTAATCTTCAATCATCGAGGCCAACTCCTTAAGCTCACTCTAGTTACTCATGCGTCATGTATGCTTCACTTCGCCAATTAGCTTGATAATAGTAATGCCAATCTTGCATTACTAAGTTGTTTGCACTGTTCAAGCTTTTCCCATCCTTGAAAAAATGCCATAAACCAACACTTAGTCTATTCTTCATTCTTGCATCATCCTTGAGTTTGGGCCAACTCAATTCCACGGATATGCATAAATGCCAACATCGCATGTTGCATCTGTCAACTTTGGCCTCATCTTTCCTTTCATTCAATGAAGATTCATTGTGTCGTCCAATAAGCTTCATTACTTAGCAAAATGTGTTTACAATGTAGGGCCACCTTTGCGCTTCACTGGTCCTACAGGGTGTCACTATCTTAGTGCTTGAGAGTCTATCTAGTATACCGCTATTATGGCTTCATAATGCGCCATTACGGCGGAGCACTGACTTGGCCTGCAACTTTGTGACGCATAATCATTATGCTCACTTGCAGGACCAGTAACAAACCTCCCTCACCTAATCCGTTATGTAGGATCAGAATCTCGCAACAACAATCCTCTCGCGAAATCTTCAACGATGCATTGGAAATGTCACAGACTGATTAGAAAAATTACGCAGCAGATGATGAAAGAACAAACATGAGAAAAGTGTGATGATCCCGCGGAAAAACAAGAGTGTTGGAGAAACTTGCATTTATAAAGCTCGCGAAATTCCGCAAGCCAGATCCGAAATTAAAGGATTGATTAGCTGTCATCCACTATGTAATACCCTATATAAGGAGTTGAATAGGCTTAAGGAAGGGGGATCTTTTTCGAGTGTTGAGTAATAAAAGTAGGAGAGAGAAAGTCTGAGTGTTGTTGTGTTAATTTCATTTACATTTTGTAAGATTTGGAATTTCCATTAATAAAATTGTGGTTTTAGATCTAAAATGTGTTGATTATAGTAGATTCTTGTGAGGGGTGTAGTGTAGGATTTCCTGCAACTACACGTTTAACTCCCTCATTGAATGCAACAAAGTATACTCGTTATACTTGTTCTCTGGCCTTGTACGCTTCTGAGCCCTTCTCAGAAATCAGCAAACTTTGTTTGGCCTTTAACCTTGACAAAACTTCTTTTCCTAGTACTTTATGCCATCACTTAGCTTCACTGCTTTGCCATTAATATCATATACTTGAGCCACTTCTCAATTTCATGCATTACGCTAACGCAGCTACTCAAATCATGCATCAATACCTAAATGCAACTTGGAAATTCCTCTTGCCAACTCCCTGAATTAAGCTTGAATTTTACTTGAATCATTTTTTTCCTAAGTGTACACAAGAAATAATTCCTCCAACTGATCACAATGATCATTACCATAGTCTTATGCCGTCATTCTCTCCGACTTTAGTTGCACCACGCAACTTAACAAGACTTATACAAGACTTTTCCTTATGCTTCAATCATGTTGCGCCTTCTCCAAACATGCCATGCCTTAAGGTATGCACCTTATGATTTCATACCACTCTTGGTATGCTCCATAACCTATAGCTTTTGTTGCACTTTGAAAACATCAGCACTTTCACTAGATTTTTCCTCCAAATCATGTTGCAAATTTCACCTTTTCGTACTCGCATCATTTGTATGCCAAAGAACCAACACCTTTATTGAGATGCATGACTTTTGTATTAGTCATGACTTAGGATACTCGGGGATTTCCACCATCGCTTCCAAAGCAGTATCCTCTTCATGAGCCTTTGAAACCAACAATTTAAGCATCACTTGCTTTTTCAACCTGCTACGCTTTAATGTGGCGGAAAAACAACATCATGTTCTTCCTAGCTATGAGTTACTCTTAACTCATATACTTGATGGACTTACATATTCATTCTTGCTGCGTTACTCCATGCTATCGCTGCCAAATGCATTTGCGCTTCCACATAATAACTAGCCAAAACCGTGCACAACACTTGCACACGCATGGAACAACCATGTGTCCCATCAGGTAGTTTCCATAACCGCCAACTTGCTTTTCAACTTCCACCTTTTGTGTTGTCAAGCCAAATGATGGCACATCTGTTCTTGGTGGTTATGAACACTCCCACATGGTTATAACTTCTTCTATAATCGTTCTACTTCGTCTCACATTATTGTCATGCTAGTGAAGCTCGTAACCAACTCGTAACTGTTACTTGAGCCGTATTGCACCACTTGTTGTGATTTACTGAATTCTTCCTCGCACCAACGCTCATCCCTCTTGGCATTGTATGCTTATCACTTTAAGATAATGCACGAACAATACTTAAGCTTCAATCATCGAGTCCAACTCCTTAAGCTCACTCTAGTTACTCATGCGTCATATATGCTTCACTTCGCCAATTAGCTTGAAAATAATAATGCCACTCTTGCATTACTAAGTTGTTTGCACTGTTCAAGCTTTGGCCATCCTTGAACAAATGCCATAGACCAACTCTTAGTCTATTCTTCACTCTTGCATCATCCTTGAGTTTGGGCCAACTCAATTCCACGGATATGCATAAATGGCAACATCGCATGTTGCATTTGTCAACTTTGTCCTCATCTTTCCTTTCCTTCTGTGAAGCTTCATTGTGTCGGCCAATAACCTTCATTACTTAGCCAAATGTGTTTACAGTGTAGCGCCACCTTTGCGCTTCACTGGCACTGCAGGGTTCCACTATCTTAGTGCTCGACAATCTATCTAGTATACCGCTATTATGGCTTCATAATGCGCCATTATGGCGGAGCACTGATTTGGCCTGCAACTCTGTGACGCATAATCATTATGCTCACTTGCAGGACCAGTAACAACTAGTCACCACATGGGTTAACTATAATACAATTTTAGCCTTGAAAATATGGCACAAACTAATAAGGTGTTTCCATATTCACTGCGTAAAAACACTTCAATTTGATGAAATTCCCCCGCTTAATTTCCGGTTTAATATCATGACCATGTTTTTTCCCAATTTTTCGGAATTGCCCCCACAATTTTTGGTCAACCAAATATTGACCGGGTCAATACAAAGACTAAAATTACATCCTTATCCTTGGTCGTTATACCCATTGAGAGAGAATTTTCTTTCTATTTTGGTTTTAGAGTTACGAAGGGGAGAGACTGAGGCGATTTCTAGTGGGAAATCGATTCCAAATCTAGAGCGAAATCAAGATTGAGTGATTTCTTCGTATGTTAGTGTAGTTGATGATGAGAAAAACTAGAAGATGAAGGGAAAAGAGTTAAAGAAGAAGAAAAAGGATATTTCCAGGTGAGATATATGAAACCCTATCTTGATTTCTCCGTTTTTTACTTGATTCAATGAGAAGATTAAGTGAAGATTTCATCAAGGAAATCGGTGAAATAAAGTTCGATGTTGTCGTTGGTAATTAATGGCAGTAATCGGTGAAGATTTACAATGAATGTTTTCTAGCTCTAAGTAGTGCAAGTTGATGATGATATAGATTTCAAACGATTTACATATGGTGGGTTACTATATGATTTGAATTTGAAGGGAATTGAAAGGCTACAAAAGGTGTTTCCTTGGGGAAAAAACACCATTAGACGGTGCACAACAACCATTTGACAAAATTCCACAACCACAAGTTAGGTCTTAAGAGCAACAGGGGTGATAAGGTTCGATTTGGTATAGATTTGGTTGAATTTAAAAGTCATAAAATCAGTAAAGACCTAGATTGTTGTCGTTGATTCATGTGTATCGATGGAGCAGAATTCTGTTGGATACAGAGTAGGATTTTTGGGTAATTTATTGAATGGTTGTTGTGATAATCAAGACAAGGTTATAATGAGTTTTTGTCTTACTGGGAAAGAGAAGGTGTTTTTGTGGCCGGGACAAGATTAGATAAAAAGAAGGATGTTACTGTCATTTCTACAACAACCTTGAAATTGTGCAAACAAAGAAGATTCTATGATGCAGTGTGGTCGCAATGACTGTATATGGTTTTGTATCAGCAAAAGTTGATGGTTATGGGTCTAAGGGTTTTTGGTGAAGTTCTAGTGTTGTAAGGGTTGTTGTAGAAGCAAGGAGGCATGGTGTTGCCACTGTATAATGTTGATAGCAGGTGTTTTGGTGTTGCTGAAGTTTATGTTGGAGAGGAAATTGAATGTAGGTTCTGGTTGCTGCTATGTTACTTTGTTCCATACTTGTCCTTCGTGTTCTTGATATTTTTTGAGGTTTTGATCTACTAGTTTGGTGGTAGAAATAATCATTAACTCGGTGCATAAAAAAATTGGGGATTGAACTCGGCAATTTTATTGAAGGGCTTAAATGATTTTTGTTTCTTCCCCGCTGGTACTTGACCCCCATAACCAGCCGTTAGACATTTTTTGAATAAGATGGGGCACTTTTTGCACACTGCATAAAAGCAGGGGCAGTTTAATAACATGTATCCAAAACAGGGGAAGTTTATCAAAATTCCCAACAAGACAACTTTATTTTCCACAGGGGTGACCTCTAATGGACAATATATACCTACGAGACCCTACGGATATGTACGCACATGGTTATTTTTATGAGAAGGGTGAAAATGGTATTTTCACCATCATTTTAGAAATCCCTTAACTTTTCTGGTGTGGGTAAAAATTTGGTGAGGCTCCCGATCATTTTTCAGGGCCCCCAATTAAGCCTTGATTATTTCCTCAAAGCTACCGTAAAATAAAATAAAAAAGTCCACCAAAGGGAAGGAAAAGCTCCATATTCCTTTTTTTTTTTTTGAAGCATATTTCTTTCCTTATTGTCTCCTCTTCTTCTAGAAGAAAAAAAACTTTAGAACTTCTTCCTTCTCCTATTGGGCTAAATCTGATTAAGGATTTTTAGTTTTTTGATGAATAAAAATAATCTAATTTATGTTTATAGGTTTTATTTTTGTTGTTTTTGGTGTCTATGGACTCATTTCTTCGCTGTTTGGGCGATTTTTTCGTCTTTTGGACGATTTTCTCTTCGTTTTAATGACGATTATTTCAATCTCCAGGGTGTTTCTTGACTTTATATTCTTGTTTCATCAAGAACATCAACGATTCTGCTCGGCGTCGCTTTGGAATATTACTTCGTTGGAGGCGGAAACCTGGAAACTTCTAGAGCGCATTAAATTTTGGGAAACGGGATGCCCAGCTGAACTAGGTGCTCGCCTTTTTATTTTGTTTGCCCGAAGTGTTGCGATTCTATACTTTTAGTGTAAAAATGAATTTCAAAGAGTGTTAGGTTGTTAACCGAAATGAAAAGGCTTTTAGGTGAAAACCCTCGAGGCGTGTTGGTATAAAATCCACCCTTCAATCTTATCGGTTTTGGCATTTCAACGTGAAAATATACTCTTTTAAATTTCTTCAAACTAAAGATGGTTTCGGCACGTCAACATAAATCATCCACCTTTATATAAAGAACAAAAATAATGAATCAGATATTCAGTAATCCTCCCCACAAAATCATATAGAGTCCATAAAATAAAAATAAAAGAAGAACATCTTTATAAGTATTTTATAAGTTTATTAAACACCCAATACTATATTTTCTGAAAATGAAAAGTAACTCTGTCACCTGTTTCCTATTATATTTGGGTCTTGCCTTTCTTATTCTCCCGAATTGCAGCAGTATATGTAACCAAATTTCGGTAGAAAAACAAGATTTTAATGAAGGAAATTCTACATCGTCAGGTTTCTCTTGCGGAGATTTGCATAACATCCAGTGCCCTTTCACATTGGAAGGCCAGCCTCAGCACTGCCGGAATCATAACGCCACAGTACAACTCTCCTGCGAAAATAATAGAACTATTTTTGTTTTGTTATCAAAAAAGTTCTATATCACTGGTATAAATTACACAGATGCGAGTATTCGAATAATTGATCCAGGTCTTGAAAAAGATAATCCTTCTCTGATGCCTCGATATTCATTACCAGCGGCCGTATTTTATACTGCAGATCATATACGTTATTCTTTTGGATTCGATGCAGGGTCAGTAGTATACTTGAATTGCTCAACAAATATAACCGACAACTATCCACCTTATTACTTGAAAACGTCATCATTTGTTGAAGGTTCCGTTAACATGTCATCATATGTGATCTTGAATCCTCGGGCTTCAGTAATTAAGAATTCATGTAGTACTTTTCTTACGTCTTATATGATGCCTTATGATGACGGTGAGGCTACATATGGATATGGAACCAGAAATATTACAGAGACATATGATTCTTATTCAAAAGTTCATAGCAGAATGATGAAAGGGTTTGATCTCTGTTTGCATTTGCCAGTTCAGGATAGACCAAAACCAGGCAAGTGATCATCTCAAACGCTGCTTCTTTACCTTTTCTCCCTAAGGGGTTTATTTTTGCATCAAATCAAATCTCTTGATTATTTTTGAATATTTAATTTTATTATTGTTTTTCATGATTTTGTTTCTGAAATCAAATTATGATGGTAGTCAAGAGTAATTTTTAAAATCAGTTGTTGATAAGCGACCTACCACACAACTATTCCGAGCCTTCAAATCAACTTTATTCATTTGTTGTATCTTATGTCAGATCTCATGTTGTCCCTTCGGGGACATTCGATGACCGATAAAATCTGAACGATTCAGATGGATGAAACAGGTCCAAATTTTTGTAAAAAAAAAAACGGGAAATGGGTTATTTGTCAAAAAAAAAATTAAAACACGGTTTAAATGGACGAGTAAAAAATTTTATGGGTGGATAAAACTGGATACATCCTGTGTAAATTAAAAATAAGAAAAAGTATTTGAAAATGGGTAGGATGAAACTGGTTACATCCTGCCTATTTTTAATTTTTTGTCCATTTAAACATTATCAAAATCTAACGGTGCTTTTTTCTTTTTTTTTTGATTTTAGTCTTTTTAAACAATTTTGTGAAAAAAGAATAGGCACGTCAATCAAAGCTTCACCCTTTCTGGATTCCCCCATATTGTTCGATGTTGATCTTTTCCGTGAAAATGATCCATTAGATGAGTAGATTAACAGCAACCTGCTGACTAAAGGCATTTTAAGAACATGTCATCGCCATATCATGGTTCATTTATTTACTGTATGCCATAATATGTTTGTGTGTGTGTTGTTTTTTTTAATGCAGGTTTTTTGCGGAGGTTGTTCTCAATCCCCAGTTGTAAGTCCATGTTTTCTGGCTTTCTCCCTTCAAACTATCGTATTTAACCAAAAGTGACCAGTTTTAGGTTTGGGACTCGAGAATAGCTGAACTTTAGTTTGGATCTTTGACTGGATGTTGACCTAAATTAACTAAGGTCAAATTTACTTTAAGATCCGGACTAAATTAAAATAATAACGGCATGGCCCAGTTTAATTTCCGTATCGAAAAGTATGAATGGACTAAAAAAAAAAACCGAAGCGAACCATAGAAAACCCTAATAACCCATAGGGACCCATGGTGAGACATAAAGAGAATTCCAGTTTAATTTCTTTCCGTATTATCATCTAGCATCCCCAGTGGCCCACCCCATCCCCAGTTAGTTCATCTATTCACTGCATGCGTTAATTTGTTTGAATGTTATCTTAACTGCAGCTTTTTTATGGAAGTTCTTGAATAAGTACGTACCAAACCCCGTCGGTAAGTGCATTTTTTTCTTCCCTGAATCATCGTATGAACATGAGGATATACATATTTTTTTCCCTTAATCATTACACCTTCAGTTTTTGTCATGAAATTTATATTTGAACACTTTCCATTTCACCATTTGTGTTTATGATTAATATCGGCCACTGTTACATTAATGTTGTTCACCAGATGGTTATATTCTTATATACTTCTTGAGTATTTTATACTAAATAAGTCTCTATTTTACTTGAACACTTCAACTTGCCGTAATTCTGCGGGGAACTCAATTTAGGTTAAAGGATTCTTGTCATACTACATTACTACGTAATAATTTTCTTATCCATTGGAGGTCAACTGATGAAGATGTATTTTTGGTTCTTATTTAGATTGGGCTTTCCGTGGATACGTTTATAATAGCCGAACACCAAAAACAGAAGCGCTGTCCCATTACCTGTACGACTGGAAAGGTAAGTTAGAGCTTCTCCAATGGAATGTATGTGAAGATAAATGTATAAATCCACATAGGATAGATATTCATTTTCCCTAAAAATCTTTTCCAACCCAACTTTTAAATCAATGTGAATATGATATGGCTTAATTTTTGTTAGACATTGTCAAGGTGAATGTCAAGTTTTAGACATTCACCTTGACAATGTCAATCTATCCTAGTAAGCTTTTGCTTCCTAAAATTAATTCTAATATATTAAATAACCCTCTTTAGGTGTAATAAAATCTAAAATTTACTAAAAATAAAAAATGCATTTTATTCATAAAAAATCACCAATAACACCATTGGAGATGAAATGTTTTTCCCCCTATATTTAAGGAAAAATTAGAATGAAGATGTCTTGTTTGGGTTGCCACCTAGGAAACACACACAAACACCATTGGAGAAGCTCTTAGTAAATACCGTTTAGTCCAAATAATACCAACGTGAGATAATGTCATCAATGATGTCATAATTTTTTAACAGAGTCGGAAATGTCATTTTTTTTTTCTATTTCTTAATAAAATTAAATAAAGAAAAACTGAAAACTAAAATATCTTTTGAATCACATGTCCAAAAATGATAGATTTTATATATTCGTAAAACCCTCGACCAGAGCTTTCCAACGAGTACCATTGTTGCTATGTTTCAGAGTTTTTAATTTTTATCTTATTCTTAGGCTAAAAAATAACTATAAAATAAACTATATACGAATTCATTACAAAAAATGAACTAATTTAATGAACTACCATACTATCTAGTTCATTCTGTAAAATGAACTATCATGATTAAGTAACATATGAGTTCATTCTACAAAATGAACTGGTATAATGAACTATTATTACGAGTTCATTCTACAAAATGAATTGGTATAATGAAATATTATTACGAGTTCATTCTACCAAATGAAATACCATTAGGAGTTCATTCTACAATATGAACACATGTCACGAGTTCATTCTACAATATGACTATCACTTACGAATTCATTTTATGATATGAACCACCATAATGAACACTTATTATGAGTTCATTGTACAATATGAACTACCATACTTGATTATCATTACGAGTTCATTTTACAATATGAATTATCAATCCTACAATATGAACAACCATTATGAGTTCATTCGACAATAAGAACATCTATCACGAGTTCATTCTACAATGTGAATTATAATAATGAACTACTATTGTGACTTCATTCTTAATAATGAAGTACTTTCATGAGTTCATTCTACAAAATAAATTTCTAGCATATACGAGTTCATTCTACGAAATGAACTACTAGAAGTAGAATGAACTACCATGTTCTAAAATAGTGTTCATTCTTGGATATGAACTGTTATTATACCGAAAAAATTAAAATTTCAAAACATAGTATAATGGGCATTCATTGTGTAGATCTCGACGAGACCTTTTCGAATATATAAAATTTATTAATTTTCGACTTATAGTTTGAGAGATATTTCATTTTTAAGTTTTTTATTTATTTATAATATTAAGAAGAGAAAAAATAAAAAGAGAAAACAAATAAAAGAAGCAGGTGAGTAAGAGAGATAAATGGTATTTTAGATACTTTAAAAATTTTAATATTTTTGAATAAATAAGGACCAAATAAAACTCCTTTTTTGTTAGTGCACCAAATTAACTTGGGAACTCAAAAAATAGGACCAAACAATTATTTCTATTTTTTTTTATTATTTATAAATATATGTAAGATTTGTGAAATAATTGATGATCTTTAAAAATACTCAATTTAATGTAACCATGGTTGAGAAAAAAAAACATTATCTTAGAACTTTGTATAAAATAATAATGCTTATGAAGATTTTAAAAATTGATTTTAAAAAAATATTCAAAACCTTGGTTAATATCAAATTTCGATTGTTGTTGTTGAGTAGAATTTTTAATGGAAAATGGGTCAATTGATCTTGTGAACAAGTAAAAATTAGGTATGGGTGAAATGGACATTAAATTCCTAGAAAACTATATCCCTCAATGTTAATAAAATTAGGTATAGGTGAACAAAGAAAAAATCATAACTTCCAAAACATATATCGGATTTTAATAAAATGGATATTTTTGGAAAGGGATTTAGATCATCTACATAACAAGATCGATTATTGGTAATAAAATTGAAAAGACGAAGGTAACCAAATACACCACAATCTTTTAAATATCAATCTATAAGTCCTTTACCAAGTGTGATCGTCTATAAGTACAACAACTTCCGTACACACTTTGTGTGATTGTAGATGGATACGAGATCGATACAATACAAACAACAAAGTGTTCACTTGATAACAAAAATGATATTATACCGAAACACTATATGATCAATATCAAGTGACTTGAATTAACGTACGTGTGTAATTTACTTAATTATAATAACAATGATAATACGGAAAACAAAGTAAATGACATAACAAGATTTTCTTAACGAGGAAACCGCAAATGCAGTAAAACCCCTGTGACCTTCTCCAATTTTGAATACTCTCAGAATTATGTCAATATAAAAAATCTAATACCAACTTCTTATAGTTGAGACCAAGTAGACTACCCCTAGGTAGTTAGTTTTCTCACTGTCCATGCGCCTTCAACTTCTAGAGTCACGCACGTGAATATTAAGTCCTTTGGATCATATTTCAAACAACAAAGGAAGAATCTGTTTGGTAAACACTCTAATAAATCTTTGCTAATAGATATTATGAGTCGTTGACAAAGGTGCTTTCGTTTAAATTAATAAACTCCTTTGTCTACTTAGATCAACCTAAAACTTGATTACTGAAATAACCAATTTTTAGATTTACAATCAATCAATATAGAACTCAAAGAGTAGTTATAAGGTGATTCCAATCTTACACAACCAATCAATCAAGTCTATCAAAGATAAACACGATTATAGTTGGATCTGAGTCGATCAAGTTTTTTGCACAATATTTACAAGATACGAAAACTAATAAGAAAATCTTCTTCGTCTTCAAATCTCTGTTTGCCTTCAATATCCTGCACAACACAACTTGAATCCTCTTGTGATCAATCACACACTTAACGGAGTCTGTTAACACTGGATTATTACAAGATATCTTTAGATCCGAAAATGGTTCTAAAGATCTCGTCAATACTTTGATCTAGTATGAGTGACCCATATTTCAGAATAAAAGGCTCTCAAGGATAATCAAACTAGGTGCAGTCAAATTTTCAACAACAGTTCGTCAATCAAATCAATAATCGAAAACTACTATAACAATGCAGTTATCTAGTTTCCCACCAACAATACTCGTAGAGTTTCTTAATCCCACAGAAGTGTTTAAACGAGCGGCCGTAAGAGATTTCGCCTAATTAGGGTACTCTCCTATCAGGATAGATGGCTCCTACAGAAACAACAAGAACAAAGTTTATCTGGCTCTTAGGATAGTTTGCAAGAAATGCAAACTCAATTATTTATAGACCAAGGTTTTTGGACAACAAGCAAATTCCAAAAACGAAAATATCTCAAGATATGCAACAAAGTACTCACTCCGTCCTAGTTTAGATGCCTAAATCGGATTTCGCACAAAGATTAAGAAACACAAAGAGAATAAAAAAAAATTCACAATTACCCTAGGTTAGTATTTAAGGTTCCTAGTTTTTAGAGTTTTTAGTTTTTGGTTTTTGTTGTTTATTTGGAAAAATTCAAATTAAAGGAGGTATATAGAGAGAAGTATTTAAGAGTGTGTCTAGAAAATTGAAATACACAATTTATCCATGTTATGCCCTCATTCCAAGTTAGGGGATAATCAAGATAAATTGTGGAGAAATATGATGTATAACAAGTATTTTAGGACAAAAAAATCTCATATTTAGGCATCTAAACTAAGACGGGGGGAGTAATTTCGTTTTTACTATTTTCAATTAATGTTAACCAATATTTCGGAAATCTCTCATACTTCTATTATTAGTATAGCATATTTACTAGCATTCTCTAGTGTGTATGCTTTAAATGCTGGAATTAAAAATATATAAAATTAAAATCATACTCCATGCATTTCAAAAAGAATGTATGCTTTGACTTTGTCAATATATTAAATATGTTATATTATTTTACTTGGCTACCCTTAGAAACTTACCTATTTTAATTAAATAAAAATGCTATAGCAACAAAAAATACCTAAAATTGTTAGGAGGATTATCAATACGAAATATAAAAGGAAAATTAAAAGATATCGAATTTATGGAGTATAAAATTTATAAGGAATTTAATTTTTGGAGCCAAATATATATTCTCTTTAAAAGAATGAAGGATATATTTGTTTCCTTAATTATACAAATTTCTTTAATATTTTAGATCGGGTCCTTTAAAAATGAATTTATGCATACAACTTTTTTTTAGAAAATGAATTGTGACTCCCAAAACCCCTACTCCCATTGCTCCCAATATTAGGTGGCGTACACCTACGATACGATTTCAATTGATTGTGAAAATATCTCCTAAATAATGTTGCCGGACCAAACGGTACGTGAGAGAATTTATTGTTATTTTTGTTAATCCTTTATGCCGTCGATTAAACTTAACGGCTATGATACAAAACTCAAGTTTAGTACCAAGCAGACAGAGTTTGGAAAGCTGTTGCTCGTATGGTTTGTACCAAGAAGAATGGAAGTCGTCCACCCTATTTATCTAAGAGAAATGGTTCAATTGCTTGTCATATTCTACAGCAACTACAGGCCATCAACATCTTTGATGTTGACCCAAAAGGAGGTAGGGTTATCACATCCAGTGGCCGAAGGGATCTTAGAACAGGAAGCTAATTGTGAAGTACATAGAGTTAACAACCTAAGTCCAGGGATTTTACCTAGAAGTGTGACTGAAAAGTGAAAAAATCCCAAAAGTGTGACCAAATTTGAAATTCTTCCAAAAGTGTGATCATGACCGGTCAACGGACACATATGCCCCGGTCTTTTACGGAAATACCGGATTTTGTCCTCAGATGTCCACATATCGGGTAAGGATGTGTACACATCGCGTAAGGATGTCCACATATCGAGGTAAGGATGTGTACACATCGGGCACTGATACCCCACCATGAATAGTGTACGATGTTTACATATTGTATGTAGACATCCAGAATCTAGGCATAATCATTATATGTAGACATCCAGAATAGTGTTCGATGTGTACGTAAGGATGTGTACACATCGGACACTATTCATAAATATGTGAACATCAAGCCAATCGTATGTGGACATCAAGCCAATCGTATGTGGACATCAGCTATAATGTGTAGACATCGACTATAAATATGTGGACATCCTTACTCGATGTGTACACATCGGGCTATAAAAGGGTATATTGGGTATTAGTGAAAATCAGTCACACTTTTGGAAGATATTCGTTTTCAGTCACACTTTTGGAATTTTTTCACTTTTCAGGCACACTTTTAGGCATTTCCCCCCCAAGTCCTTGCCACAAATAATAAATTCGAAAAAATGCATTAGGACATTAGACAAGGAACCACGAAGACATAACCACAAAAAATGCACCTATCCTGCATAAATGGCAGTCTCTAAAGTCAGTAGTTCAAGTCATCGTACTCATCATTCCGAAATAAGATTTCAGATTGAATAGATGAAAGACTATGCAGTTAGTACTGGATGCATATATATGAAACCAGTCCGAGCATTGAAATTCTAGCAGTTGTTACTGTAGACTGTCCTAATTGCTTAATTAAGATAACTAGTACGATCGTTTCCACGGTGGGAGGGCCGCCCGAAGAAGAATCTAAAAATGGGGTTTATCTGCGACTACTTTCGTCCCGTTTAAGAAAAGGTGATACTTTCACCCTGTTTCCGAAAAAGTGATACTTTCGCCCCATTTCAGAAAAAAAGTAATATTTTCTCTCCGTTTCAGAAAAAGTATCACTTTTTTTGAAACAGAGCGAAAATATCATTTTTCCCGAAACGGAGCGAAAGTATCATTTTCCCCGAAACGGAGTGAAAGTATCACTTTTCAAACGGGATGTGAAAGTATCACCTTTTCTTAAACGGAAAATTAGTCGATCCATAAACCAAAATATGGTTGCATGATGTGTTATGCATCCTTTGTGGTGGTTTGCATAATGGCTATCAATTCAATTTTCGAGAATTATGCCTAAAATGAAAGTATCATTTTCCTTGAAATGGAGGAGTACATCGTTTTATTAGTTGCAACGGAAAATTAGTTGATGAATAAACCAAAATTTTGCTACATAGACTATTATGTATCCTTTATGATGGTTTGCATAATGGATATATATTTAATTTTCTAAAATTGTGCCTAAAATGATAAGTACCTCTGAAATTTTTCGTAAAACCTCAAAATTTGATATTGTTGTTTGTGCTCGTTGGACATGTTTTTTTATTAGCTTTCCAACGAGATAAAATTTGTAAAATTCCAAGGTGTGGATTTTTAGATATATGTAATATTAAAGTTTATTGTCCAATTATACCCCTGAAAAGATAGGATACACAAGGAGTTATAGTAATTGGACTAAAAGGGAGGGACATTTTTGGTTTTTCGTCCCTAACCATTTCCAATTTTTTTGTGTCAATTGATCACTTATATTTTACAAAAAAGTGGTCATATAAAGGTTCTCCCTCGCTTCGCTCGATCGGTCCAACTAACTAAGCCACCAAATACGATAACTCAGAGAAGCTGAATTATTACTTTTGTTATTGTTCAAGTACAAGTATTATCAGAGTCTTCCATACCCACACTTATTTAACTCTCATATTACAGACTAATTCAAAAATAAAATACAAAGCTCTGTCACTGCAAAAGACTGGTTTTTTTTTTGCTAAGTGAAAAGACTGGCTTATTTGTAAAATGTAATCAATAAAGTAGGACGGAGATTGTGAAAACTCTTTCTTTCTTCTCTTGCAGACAAGCTAATATTATCAATTTGTCATTCTGGACATAAGAGCTTCCTTGACGAGTCGATCGTCATCAAATGGAACACCTGACATCCTGCTAAGTGAGACTTCAGTAGCCTATTATCCCAAAAATTAAAATTCACACTAACCTCAGTATGTAATCTCTTTACATCTTTTCTCCACCTCCTTAAGATGTATTTTCCACTGGGTCCCGTAAATTATAAGTACATCGTATGCCTACAAAGAATTCCTTTACTCAACTTTTGGCAACTATTGTTTTCCTTCTTTTCTCCTTTCCACTTTCACCAAAATCACTATTGTCCATATCTTCTCAAGATGTGTCACAAAGACTCTCGATTAAAGATTCAGATTCAGAAGCATATTTTGTTTGATATCGGAGAAGACACATTTTGTCTCTTGGCCGTTAAATTTAATCGACGGCCAATAGTATTACCAGTATCTTCTCACGTACCGTTTCATCCGGTAACTTATATTTGGGAGATGTTTTAACAATCAATTGAAATTTTATCCTAGGTGTACGCCACCTAATGTTGGCAGCAATGGGAGTAAGGGGTTTTGGGAGTCACAAATCATTTTCGTTTTTTTTAGGGTATGTTAGAGAGTTCATTGGAAAAATATGACTATAAACAGAAGCTGGTCTGACGAAAATGTAGTAATAAAATGCTTTTCAATATTTTGGTTCAGGATCATCTTGAGCATCAAGGAATATCTTTGAACAATTAATGACGTACATGTTCAAATGATGTCGAATATATAAGTTTCTCTTAGAAAACCTTAATTCCAAAGTCACACAAGTCATGAAGAAATATGTGAATATTGGAAACTTGGCTTTGCTTGGGATCGGTTCTACCATGGCTCACAATGTAAGTTGTGGCAGGTTATACCATGCTCCCCAAGATAGGTTGTGACTGGTTACACCTTACTTCCAAAATTAGCTTGTGATCGGTTACACCTTGCTTACTTGTGACCGTTTACAACTAACTTCCCATTGTAGCTTGTGACCGGTTACACATTTCTTCACAAAGTATATCTTGTGACCGATTACAACATGTTACACATCATAGGTTATGACCGGTTATACCTTAAATCTGAACATAAGTTAAGGTATGTTCTACCTTGTCATCTTCCTTTGGTCATCCAAAAGATATTCAATAAAGAACCAGACCAATCATGATTTCCCTTTTCAATTATGAAACAAGTTCATACATCTACTTCCTTAAACCAATTTAATAATACATAGTTTCATAGGATGAAATCAACACCTATATCTTATACATAATCAAGTAACTAAATACACAGATTATGCCGATATCGTATTTTCGAAGTTCCAAAATATAAGCGATGATACTTCGTAATATTATTTCCTTGATACTTTGGTCATAATTCTATGACCAAGTTTAATCACTAGAGTATTATATACATATATCCAGCTTCGCATGATATGTTTTTCAATATAGAGCGACTTGAAAGATACGTTAGGAATGGAAACAAGATCAAGTCAATATTACTAGCCTCAAGTAGAAGGATAATGTCTTCGTTGTAGTCGTTACTTCTTCACATTCTTCATTTCTTCGGATTAATTGTATGTTTCAACATTCCAAGACTTTCTAGTCTAACCTAAACGAAGTTGACTCTAGTATTTAATCAAGCGACTCTAGATGAGTTTTGATACTAAAATATGACAACCAAACTTGACATACCAACGCTTGGTGAGTTCAACCGAGCTATTCTCTAACAAAATTCGGAAAAAAAAAAATTGGAAAAAAAAGGTAGGACGAAACTGGTTTCATTGCGACTAAAATTAACATAGAAAAAAAATTCGAAAAAATAGCTAGGATGAAACTGGATGCATCCTGACTTGAGCTAAGAAAAAAATTATTTAAAAATAGGTAGGATGAATCTGGCTTGAATTTGTTATCATCCATGTTTAAACTAGTATGAAACTGGTATCATCTTGTGTTAGATTGAAACTTATTTCATCATGTTTTATAGTTGGTTAATTTGTTTTCATCCATGTTTCACTAGTATGAAACTAGTTTCATCATGGTTCAGATCCGATTAAATTTGTTTTCTTCCATAATTAAACTAGGATGAAATGGTTTCATCCAGGTTTATGATGTGATACACATGGATTTAGTAGAGGATCTACACCTAGACTTGGGCTGGCATAAGCCGCCCCCTAGCATGTATAAACTTTTTCCAAGCCACCCCTAGTTTCAAATCCTAGTTCCACCCTTGCATGGCTTCAACTGTGTTTATACTAGGATGAAACTGATTTTATCAAGGTTTAAATTAGGAACAATTTCACCAAGATTTAATCTATGGTATACATAATTTTATCCTAGCTTGTTTATAATACAAATAATGTATGATATGCATGCTTTCATCTAGATTCCTAGTAAAGTGATGTGATCAATTGTCAGTATAGATGAACATAACGTTGAATTAATAACTAAATATCAGACTCGAACAAACCTTTACTTAGCTACAGGATAGACGTTGCAACAAAATATTGGAAGTGGTAAAAAGGAAGTCAACCATCTTATTCCTTCACACTTTGTAACTGCACCAAAATCTTGTATCGGTTTACATTACGTTGCATGGGAGGCAATGGTATTAGCTTGACACTTAGACAGCATGTCTCATCATGTATAGGAAAATGTTACTACAAAATACTTTTTTTTTTTTTATAGAAAAACTTAGGCTTTAGAAGAAGACCTAAGAAGAGTACACAAGAGAGTGGCCAAAGAAGAACCACTTCTCTCCTTAATAGAGTTCTTATATAACATAGCCGAGTTAAAAGCTTCTAAATTTTGTAATCTATGAATAAGTTTAAGACCTACTAAGACACAAGAAATGAAACGAAGTCTTGGATTGTTTTCATATTTTTCTTCCCTCCTAGCTCTTTCATGGTAGTTTAGATGAAAACGATCTTGGAAAGCAGTGTTGTAGAGCTTGTTGAATCGAACTGGAATGTCCATGTACTCGGCTGGGATTTCTACGTTGGTGTAATGTCAGTCTTTACCCCAATTCAAAAGCTAGATCATCTCCTCCTGATTCTCCTCCTTCTCGATAGTATTCTGGATATCCTCTAATCCCAATGATGCGTCCTGCAAAATCCAGAGCGGTGAGTGCAGTGAGGTATTTCAGGCTTTGTGGATCCTGTAAGGTACATATTTTGGTAGTCTAGAAATATCTTTAGTTGATGTCGGTTGTACAAAAGTGTGAATGGTCAAAAGGTAACAAGAACGTTCCAGAGGAACCTAGTGCATGGTGGAGTCGGCTAAGATGTGCCTATAAATAGGCATCAGTTGGCAGTGTTGAAGAGTTGTAATAATTGAGTGGAATCAAAAGTGGTTAGTAAAGGTTAGAGAGAGTGAAAACTAAAGTAAACAAAGTGAGTGTTTGTAAAAGAGTACGAACAAAGTTTTTTTGAGAATAATAAATTTTGTTTTCTCCCAATCAGTCGAGTGATCGTGAGGCCTTTTTCAAACCATTACAAATACCCATTAGCTAACAGTCATCAAGCCTCGTTATGTACAGAGACAAAAAGTTAGGTTCATATGCAAGATCACCCGATTGTTATTCCCACGAAATTAACAATCTTTGGATGTAGCGATCATGTGGTTCAGTTGGTTTTCAAAAAAAAATAATCCTCCTCCAAAAAACAGTAATGGGAATGGTCAATGGTGCTATCCACTTTTAGACAAAAAGAAAACTTAATAGAGAGGTTGATTAGGAATTAAGGTACGGTTATATATATGAATGATTTGATTAGGTAGACCATGAGTAGAGAAACCAAGATTTGGGATTTAGGGAGATTTAGGGCAAACCAAAAAACAAGTGAAAAAGAAATGGCAGAGGATGAACAGAGTTTTTATCGAGTCATCAAGTAAATAGTAAATGAGAATTTTGTTTACCCCATCAATAAAGTCAATAAAATTTTTGCACGGTTGTATTTAATCTTTATGTAGGTTGTATTTAGTCATTGCCTTTGTTAACTCACGTTAGTTACTAGCATCACCACTTAATCACATGTAAGAACGGAATCTACTTGAATGCCATCACGTTTTTAAACCAATTTGATAGTTAACATCCCTGGCACTAGCAGAACCACAAGATGCAATAATTGTAACCGTAAATCTTGGAAGAGATTTATCTAATCAATTAATAAGCCTTCGTTTAGAAATGTTCATAACTGTTTCGAAAATACTACAAATACGTCTTCTACTCCGGCTGACTAATCGGTGACTGGAGCATTGACCGGTAAAAGTACCTTGAGCATTCCTAAGTAATTTCCTCGAGACTGTTTAGAAGTGCTTGTAGTGGGCTGTGGTAATATTGCGTCTACCTTTTTCGGTGCAACTGGTTTCTTTGCCATGAGAGCCTATAACGGAATGTACAGTTTTCAAATACGTGTTTTCTACAAAGATTATCGTTTAGGGGCATATTAGTCTGTTTATGTTTAAAACTTTTAATGTTTTTGGGCTAACTACCCAAGTTTGGGAGTACAAATTTGTGCACCCCTCTGAAACCGGATGCACATTCCGGCTATTTATATTGGACGTTATATTCGGTCAAAACCAGTTTTAATATTTATTTCGAATAATAATATTTTCCTTATCTTTTCACCCTCGTAGTAATAATCAACTTGAACGGTTCAGGAAAAAGAAAATCAATTTGAGCTCATCTTCATTAGTCGAAGATTCCCCGTTAACAACATATAAAAGTTAATCATCTGTAGAAATATTTAAGTCATGAGAATGAGCTTATAAAGTTGAAAGCTTAGTTTCTAATATAAAGGCAAGTTACAACCAGACTTGATTTTAATTTTTGATTCACAGCAAAAATAGAGGTAAGAGGTTCTTAATTGATGAACTTTTGATATTTTGATGATACTTGGGAGATACATGAGCATAGAATTAGTGGACTCCAAGTTTGGTTATTTAAAAAGTATCTTATCTTTTAGATTCTAGGTTATTAAAGAAATATATTATTAGGCCGACCGAGCGAAGAGAGGAAGGACTTTATATATAGTGACTTTGTGTCACATGAGACGTGATTTTTTTTTTCCAATTTGACAAAAAAGATTGGATTTGGTGTCATACCCCCGAAATTTCCAAATTGTCCCTCCCTTTTAGTCCAATTACTATAACTCCTTATGTATCCTATTTTTTAAGGGTATAATTAGAAAACAAACTTTAATATAACATATCTAAAAATCCGTGCCTTGACATTTTACAAATTTTATCTCGTTAGAAAGCTAATAAAAAAACCTATCCAACGAGCACAAACAACAATATATAATTTTGAGTTGTTACGAAAAATTCGGAGGTGTTTATCATTTTAAGCACAATTTCGAAAATTAAATGTATATTCATTATGCAAACTACCACAAATGATACATAATACTTTATGTAGTCATATTTTGGTTTATGCATTTACTTTTTCTCCGTTGCAACTAATAAAACGATGTACTTCCTCCGTCTCAAGAAAAGTAATACTTTCACTTTAGGCATAATTTTCGAAAATTGAATGCATAGTCATTATGCAAACCACCACAAAGGATGCATAACACATTATGTAGCCATATTTTTGTTTATGCATTGACTAATTTTTCGTTTTAGGAAAAGTGATACGTTCACGCAGTGTCAGAAAAAATGATACTTTCATGCCATGCCAGGAAAAATCATAATTTCGCACTCTGTCAAAAAAATAATAATATTTGCGTCGTTTTCTCCGGTCGGCCGTTCCACCGTGACAGCGGTTATCTAGTTTTATATATATCTATTACGCTTAAGAAAATGAATTCTAAGGATTATTTAACCAATTTTTTGAGTTTTTAAGAGAATAATTAGAATTTACAACCTCAACGGATATAATTACTATAATTATGATTTAAGATACTCCAGGTATAAAATACTGCATACACTATAGGAATTTTACTATTTTTGTTTAAAATGGAGATATAAGTCTGACTTATGCTTGTTGATAATGCAGATAGTCTGACTTATGCAATAGTATCCTTTATTGGTAAGTTCAAAAGTTGGTTTAATCGGTTCATTTTTTTTCCCTTGAAATAATGGTTTACACGAGCAACTATTAAATTTAGTGGTTGCAAGGAATCTAAATTAATGAAAGTTTAGCCATGATTTATTTTATAGTTTATCACCAAAAATTACAATCACTGTTGCTTAAGTTTTTGTTCTTCTTTTCTTCCAGGAATGCTCATATATACAGGTAAAGGTCTCCGCTTTCTTACTGGTTTGGTAGACGACTCTTGTGGCTTCTTCTCTTTTCAACTGATGAATATTTTCCCAATAGATACTATCCACCTTACATATAAAACCCCCAAGCAGTAAGTAACTGCTTAATTATTAGATGGGCGCCCGATTGTGATTTGTGAGTGACAAAATTGAAACAAGCGCTTGAAGATCTACAGGGAAATCCCTGCTCGGATACTATGAGCAGGAGGACGGCTTGGGTTTGTTTTTTTTTTCCAAAATAAATGTCAACCGATCATTTTTCGCACAGTTATAAGCAAGGAGCCTGATTATGTGATAAGCATGCATCACAAATTAGGTTCAGGAGATTCTAATTCTTACTAATTCATTTCTCTGATCAGAATTAAATCCTTAATTTATTATCCTAATTTTTTATTTCAGGAATGGTCTTGGTTGGAAGATCTTTACTTGTAACCCCATTCGTGATATCAATTTTGATTTATACACTGAGGAAAAGAAACAGAGCCATGAATGCAAGTATCGAAGACTTCTTAGATATCTATGGGGATCAGATGCCTATAAGATACTCCTACAACGATGTCAAAAAAATGACTAGCAATTTTAAAGAAAAATTAGGCCAAGGAGGTTTTGGATCTGTATACAAAGGATCCCTTCGTACTAACCGTGATGTTGCAATTAAGATTCTTAGCTCAACAAAAGGAGACGGGCAAGATTTTATCAATGAAGTAGCTACTATGGGAAAGATACATCATGTGAATGTGGTACAACTCATTGGGTTTGTAGCTGAACGCTCGAAACAAGCGCTTGTTTATGAACTCATGCCGAACGGATCACTCGAGAAATATTTATTTCCTCAAGATGGAAAAATCATTAACATTCTCAGTTGGGAAAAAGCTTATGGAATCGCATTAGGAATAGCTCGTGGGATTGAATATTTACATCGAGGATGTGGTATGCGGATACTACATTTCGACATTAAACCTCATAACATTCTACTCGACAAGAACTATAACCCAAAAGTTTCGGACTTTGGGTTAGCAAGGTCGTACTCAATGGATGCTAGTATGATTTCGGTAACACATGGGGCTAGAGGGACTATAGGATACATGGCACCGGAATTATTCTATAGAAATATCGGAAATGTCTCCTACAAGTCAGATGTGTACAGTTTCGGAATGTTGTTAATGGAAATGGCGGGGAGAAGGAAAAACTTGAACGCCTTAGCAGACAACGCAAGCCAAATATATTTCCCGTCATGGATTTACAAACAATTGAACCAAGGTAATGATATCGAAATGGAAGATGCTACTCAAGAAGAAAATGAAATAGCAAAGAAAATAATCATTGTTGCTTTGTGGTGTATACAGCTGAAGCCTGTCGATCGTCCTTCCATGACCAAAGTTGTAGAAATGTTAGAAGGAGAACTAGGACTACTGCAAATCCCAGACAAACCATTTTCTATTGCAGATTGCGATGGAGATGAAGATGTCATGTTGGATTCCCTTGTATGAATTGAAAACAGTTGATATTTAATTCTATACGTTTCAAATGAAATTGAGATCTTTGTATCAAATAATACTCTATAGAAGATTACTCCGCACAGTTACACTGCTGTACCTTGTACTAGCTATAGTTACTAGTAAAAAATTTATGTGTAAACAAGTTATAATCATTCTAAATGTTATATTATGTTCCAACATCAGGAGATCTAAAGGTCTATATTTGGTTTTAAACTTTGTGTCATATAGCATTACTCGCATTTGCCATGAAGGGTAACAGAGGGAGACAACCGTCAGAAGATCCGTTTATTGTTTTATTGACATGAATTCCAGTTCTGTTTGTGAATTCAACTGATTATATATGTGGTAGTAATACGAGGGTCTGCCTGGCATTCCTAAGACACCTATCTATGGGTTACATTCAACGCATATGGCCAAAACAGATGTGCCAAACACGCAAACCCAACTACACTACCTCCTTAACTGCACTCCACTCCACCCTCCAATTACTCCCATTTATAACGTGCGAAACGGACTTTCAAAGTCTGCACTGAGAGGATTGGGCATATATATGCATGCTCAAAATCTTGTATTATTCGTGGCGTATTATCCAAATAATACGCTGCTTTCTCTAGTCATTGCTGATCGACTACTTGTTAAAAGGGAAAACCAAATTAAATTGGAGAAGAATCCGGCCCACATTGTTTTTCTTCCTAGACATTTATATTTTCCCGATAGTCTGTTTCTCTTCAGTAAACAAGTTGAATTATCTAACTGAATCTCATTTAGCTATTGAAGAAAATTCAGAAAGTTGTTACGTGAGTTTAATGCCCGCCTCACAAAGTTATGACAGACAATCTAACAAAATTCAGAAAGCTATTAATGAGTTGATGCTAGTACAGGTTTTCTATTGAAGAAAATTCAGAAAGTTATTACGTGAGTTTAATGCCTCACAATTGATTTCCAAGTTATGACACACAATCTAACAAAGTTGTATACATGAACGTACAACAACATTATTGATGATTTTTTTTTTGATCGATCAAAAGGAATTGTATTAAGAAGCACACAAGAAGTGTGCAAGAGAATACACCAAAACTAGGGGAAAACAACCCCAACCAAAACAAAAAATCCAGGAATATGCAAAAAGCAACAAAGGCCTATAGACAAACCTTAGAAACCAAAAACCAAAAAACTTGCAAACTAAATTAAGAAAGCAAGCTACATTTAAGTAGGATTTTCATCAACCTCTTCCATGGAAAAACCCTTGTGATTTTTCGCCACACCACTAAACATTTCATTACGATTTTCCTTCGAAGACGGAAAGCTAAGCCCCATTATAGAACCAAACTCCATGAGATTACCTGCTGAAATCTTACTAGGACTAGTGTTGGAGTTCGGAGAGCATTTCTTTTTCTGCGCACCCTATTGTTGGCTCCTTGAACCGGCTCGGACACTGCTGGTTTGCTAATGTCGGCTATTTTTGAAGCAACCTCTGATTTTCTTCAATCCCTTGGAAAAGGACATAAGTTTCGAATCCGGGGGAATTGACGGATCTGAAGAAGATGAATTTTCCCCTTCTACAACCTCCCCGATCCAATCCATGAGACTCATGCGGTAGACTAGGAGAAACTCTTGATGGAATAGAAATTCCACGAGAATCCGCCTCTACTCCTTCATAGTTTTGATTTTTAAAGCATCAACATGAAGTGAATTCCATGGACAATCATCTCCATAAACTCTTCTTTAGAATTAGGAAGAGCCATTCCCGTAGTGATGGGGACTTAAAACTCCTTTTGCCATATCAAATAGAGTCCCAAATTTGTATTCCAGATATCTTTGAGCGTTGCTTAATTTAACAGGATCACATTGTCTGCCCAAAAACAAGAATCGGAAGGGGTTTCAACGCTGCTAACCTTGGTACGCTGGTTTTGAAACGTCCAGTTGAAAACTTTCAACCCAACGGAGAACACAGTGAAATAACCCTCTCCTCCCTGCAACTTGAAATTGGGATTTCTCCTTCTTCTAAGTTGGAATCACAGATTGTATATTGATTCGGCGGAGTTATCATCTCTTCAGAATTGATTGAGCTATAAGAAGGGTTAGGCTCATTCTCCCTGCCACTAGAAATTGAGATTTTCCCATCTTCTAAATTGGAGTGAGTTCCCTTAATTAGCTCATGCTGAGTTGATATGCCGATATCTGATTCCACAGCATACGTACCATCTTCCACCGATCCACTAGATATATCTCCCATCTTCCACCGATCCACAACATTATTGATGATACACCGGTAGGAATACGATACCAGTGAGCAGGAAGTGGGGTTAAATTCAAGTATTCAACTGACATGTCTATAGGGAAACTTTAATAGGGAGGACTTTGAAAATTCTACGGTCAAGAGCCGCAGGCTATTACATCGATCCAGACTAGCGAATCTTATCACTACTCACTAGTCTCTGGTTATTAGTTGATAGAAGGAAAAAAGATTGTAAAAAGATTGACCACAGGTAATCTCTTAACCACCAAGTGTGCAAGGAAGGTAGAAAATGGATTGGCAGATAAGTTATATTTACTTTTGACTGGACTTATTGTAGAAAAAATTGCAGTTTATGGACTACGTTATATATGAAAAATCCTTCTTACAATTTGTCAAGGTGTAAATGAGTCCAATTATTGTGTATATTGTCTGTTGAGGATAATAGTCCCACACTATTAATGTCCTCCTGATAAACTTAAAAAAAATATGGAAGACCTCTCCACTCATTGCCAATTGGTTTTGAGTTGGATACCCGCAAACTTTAATTTTGTATCAGAGCTAAGCCCGTGTGTAATGTCTCCTTAATAAACTTAAAATATAATATGGAAGGACCTTTCAGTTCATTTTCAATTGGTTTTGAGTTGGATGTCCGCAAACTTTAATTTTGTCTAAAGAATATTCACATAACATGAAAAACAATGCAGTTCCTACCGAGTGAAATCAGAGTTTAGTGGAAGAAAGACATGCACCAGTGGAATGGTACACCCCAAGAAAATTGTTTTTGATGGACAAATTTGTACCCCATGTTAGCAGCTAAGATTTTTTTTCATTCATTGACACTGACTTTTCGTTACTGAATTGATATGTCCAAGTAAAGACTGAAATATTCAAATTAAAGACTCAACCGAGATTAGTCTTTGTTATCACTATTTCCTAACATCTAAGAAGTATATGGTTGTCTTAACCACCAAGTGCTTAATGAAGGTAGCTAGGAAGGGCCTCAAAATGTACGAGAAGATGAGATGTCTCTGTTGGGTTAAAGGTAGTTTGTCTGACTTGACTTTGATATTTCAACACAGGTAAAGTTATACGAGTAAATTTGGAGAACAATAACTCAATAAGCATAAGGTGGTTTACATGTTTAGACATTTACAGTCTAAATTTTAGACAGCCTTTCCTGTTAGTCGGTGGAGATTCATTACTTTCAGTTTTTTTGAATGTTTCGGGGGACAAAAATTCGTTGTTTCCCTTTACATTAGTCTTCCTTTTCTAAATCAATTACTGGCTTCATTCAACAAGTTGAACAACTAATTGAATCTCATT
This sequence comes from Papaver bracteatum, assembly GCA_023529315.1. Taxonomy (NCBI): domain Eukaryota; kingdom Viridiplantae; phylum Streptophyta; class Magnoliopsida; order Ranunculales; family Papaveraceae; genus Papaver; species Papaver bracteatum. The sequence goes on along the minus strand of JAJJWX010003868.1, from coordinate 235,876 downwards.
TTGCAGGTAAGGCAGCTGTTAATGAGGTAGATACTAGTACAAATCATGACAGAGACGAAGTTGTATACATGAATGAACCTGTCACTGTGCTTGTTATTTTTCTCTCCAGGAAGCATCAAGTGGGGATTTCTGTTCTGGAATGGTTTGTAGTATCAATTTTTTCGTACCTAACTTTTAATGCTCGCCATTTTATTTCTCCATTACACGGCTAAACAAAAATGCTCATTATAAGGAAAAGGATGTGTATGAACTATGAAAACCGTCAAAGATTTGAATTTTATACGCATGACCGCAGGGGCCAATATACACTGGGGCCAGTGGGGTCACTGGCCCCCATATGTTTTTTAGAAAAAGTAAAAATTACAAGTAATTTTCGTCCAAAAACATATCGTGACCCTACAATATTCAAGTAAATTTACCGGATAAAGTGATGTTTTTGAAACTAATTCAACCATATTTTCGTATCCAAGTCTTAGAAAATGCAAAACTACCGAAATATTAGGGATTAGTTGTGATACAATCCCTATCTTACCGTAAACAAAATGATTTCCCTGGTTTAAACTTATATATGAATGATCCATATAAACAAGACTAATCAAACCAGTTAACCAGATTTCTTTTTAAAAATTATAAGCAAATGGTTAATAGTATTAATTCGAAAAAGTAACGGTAAAGCAGTTTGGAAATGTTTACATGCTAACATTTGTTGGAATGTCTGGCTCCAAATAAATGCTCGCTGCTTTAACAGTAAAAATTGGAGGGTGGAAGATGTGATTATTGATGCCAAAGTTAGCTCTTTTCATTGGGCTTCTGCCTATGGTAGTTTAAGGAACTTCTAACCTCAGGACGTTATAATTAACCTAAAATCTTGCTTTTTGACCCTCCTTAGTAGTCTTTAGGCTTTCGGGGTTTCTTTGATTTCTTGTTTTGTTCTTCTGTTGGGTGGCTTGCTTTGTGCAACTTTTGTAAATTGCCTTCCTTCTTAATATATCTTTCTATTTACCGAGCAAAAAATAAAAGTATTAATTCAATCGCACCCACTTTCATCCCATTGCCAACACCACTTTTCTTAGGTTCTCAGTTGAATGCGATTTACCGATTTCTGTTTTTACCATATACCAAATCTTAGGAGAAAAACTACTTCTCCTGGTCATCCAATGCACGAGCAAAAATCATATTTTGTTCCTTTTAAACTCTTCCGATTGTGAATGATTTAGTCCTCCTTGTGTGCACAACAATCTCTTAATAGAAAATTTAAAAAGGTGTTGCCTGCGCATATAATTAACTCCGGTCTTTATTGTATTGAAGCCATGTGCACAGAGTGATTTTGCGCTGGGAGTCAAATTTTCCTGTTACTTGTGCATTACTGGTAAAGGTATCTTCTTCTTGCTTTGATTAGGTAGTTTATTCCCTAAAGGATACTCAAATGTCTCATTTTTTGTTCTTCTATATCATTTTTTTTTACTGATGGATGAATTTGGGATTACTATCATCGTTTTTTAAAATATATTTTTAGTTATGATCTTCGAGAAAAAGTTGTGCCCCCATAAAACTTTTATTCTGGATTCGCCACTGCATGACCGGAATTTTTCTTAAAAAATGATGTTTTTTAAGAATTCCTCTAAGAATCATCCAAAGAGATGGGAGTCAAAAACAATGCAGTTCGCATGGAGTAAAATTAGAGTGAGAAAGACTCGCAGACAAGAAAAGTCAAGATAGCAAATTGCTAGCATTATTGAAGCCAAGTCACGGTTCTTTCCTACTAAAAATGGAATTTGTCGCCTACATCAACATCGTTCACTATTGAGGGAATTTGTGGCCTACGATACACATAAAACTGGTTTGGGGGGTGGGGGGATACTTAGAATTAGTAGAGGTGCAAATGAGTCCGAGATTTTGTGTACATTTTCTAAAAAATATTCACATGACAAGAAAATACAATGCAGTTTATACAAATTCTACATAATGAAGTTGGAGTTTAGTGGAAAAAAGGCATGCACTAGAGCAGCCAAGTCTCGTCGACTCTTGATCCCTGATTCCCAAAGGAGGGCTTTGTCGCCTACACAGCATTATTGATTGATACAAGAATGAAATATAAGTGGGTCAAGTACAATTAGATTTTTTGGACCCTTTGTTTGCTTCTTGGTTTTAAAAGGATTTTCGGTGGGAATGGGCTAAATGGACATTGCCTGGCAGGTTTGACCAACGACCTTGACCTTGACTTTGACTAGCAGGGTTGACCTTTTGATATTTATTGCGATTGTGGATCTTTGATTGACAGATTTCCTTGACTGAAAAATGACTGGAGACATGATGGCTGGCAAAATAGATAGAGGTTGGCTGACAACATGATAGGAAAAATGGATGAAAACTGGTTGACAGTGCGATCAACAACATTGCTGGAAACCCGTTGGCAACGCGACTTGGAAACTTGACTGGAAATTGGATGGAAGTGCGTCTTGGAAACTGGATGGAAGCGCGACTTGGGAACTTGACTGGAAACTTTGACCTTTGACTTTTTTTCGGTTGACCCATCGTTGACTTTGACCATTGATTTGTCATTGATTTTATATAACACTGGACCGACAGGTGATCTGCGTCAGTTGGCTGGTCGGCGGGCTTGGATGACAGCTGAATGGTGTCCGAGACTATATTCTAGGCCAATATGTGGGAATTTTATCATGGTACAAACAATTACATAGAAACATTCTCGTAGGGTTGGATACACATTTAATCATTTTTCTAGGCCGGTGATTATCTTTGTTTGTACCCAAAATTACTTTTAGGCACAAACACGATGATTTGATGATGATTATTGAGAATTAAGGTGATGTGATTTGTAGATAGTGGTAAATAAAAGTTCGTTCAAAGACTTGTAAAGATTTGATTTCAGATTTAATAGTAGAAATATATACACAAAAAGTTGTCACAGTATCGAGAGGTACTGAGAATCAGGATTCCACCAATTCTTATATTCTTGTGGTTCAACTAATAATTCTCGACATCCATAGCTCAAGTAATTGACTCTAATTTATTTTCGAAAGTATATTTTGAAAGTGGTGATTGTATATCTAAAGTATGAGACATCAAAACACTTAAGAAAGCATGACTCATCAATTGAAATCACAATAACTCAATAAAAATCAATGCAATAAGTCATAAAAGAAATAATAGAACTACCACACGCATAAAGAATGGCTTCCTACGTCATCCCAGTATTGGGGTTTAGCTCCTCATGTTATTCATGTGCTCAAAATAGGTGTTTATAGCTCAAGAGGGTGAAAAACAAGAGAAAACTAATAAAGCAGCGAGTTTGTAACAAATATAATTGTTACAGAGATTACTATTACAGAGAAAATCCTAACTGAAATAATTGTTGCAGAACTGTTACAAATTCGAAAGAAATGGTGACGGTTTTGTTCTTATTCTTCCTTCTCTGCTGGTGTAGAACTCGACTCTGCAGCTTCCGTCGATATTATTCCGAGCCTCTTCGAGGATCATCTCAGCTAAACTGGAAAAAAAAAAACGTGTTCTTCAACCAATAAAACATGTGTTGAGGCGTGAAACATAGGACAACATATATTGCACTATGGAAAACATGATCAGAACACGACCAATACCATCAATAATTCACCCACTCCATGACTCCATTCTTTCTCTGCTGCATCAACTCATTCATCTGCAATTTCTTGTTCAGAACTTCTCCAACATCAGCACCAAGAACACGCAATCTCACTACATCTAAATCACCAAACCCTAGATGTTAAATTTTCTGGACAGAGCTCGCATAGCAAATCTAGGAAACAGCTATATTTTACTATTTACGCAAAGACGCGAAGAGGAGAAACTCGGAAAACTATCAGGATTGGGAAAGTAGGACAGAGATGGTTATGCTAAAAAATCTTTCTACGTATTAGCACTAAGAAAGACATATCTCTCCTCCTTTAAAAGACTAAGTCATATGAGCTCCCACGTTGCAGGGGTGAGTATAACACCCACCTAAAATTAAATTAGATAAAAGCTTTCAACTACAACAATTCTGGAGAAGACAAGTGTCCTAACGTTATTGGTCAAAGAATTTTGTTTTAAAAAACACCCCCTTAGTAGAGAACGTTATTGGTCCAAGACCCCTGATTTTAACAGCCTAATACTAAAATTTTTGGCAATCGTTAGTAGAAACGTGGGTATACAAGAATTATGTGTTGATTTACAAAAAAATACACCGGGTTTACACCAAATAATTAACTGGACGTTAAGTAACACCGTCAAGTTGAATCTTTAAATGAAGGAGTATATTATAAGATTTTATTTAGTAAACATCCTTAAACTTTATAATATCTGTTGTAGAAACCCTCAGTATGATCTAAAATCTAAGAGCTTGATTTTAAAACTAGAAGATTCAAGTAATTCACTTCTTTATTTTCCCTTCTTCTACGATGTGCCACTGCATGGGCCATTTTGTTGGTTACTTCGTTTCAAACTATATGAAGTTTGTTAACCAATTAAGATGTGAGAGGCAAACGAGGAAATTTTTTTTAAAATAATCAGATTCCAAATTACTTGGCTTATTGATCACTACCAACCATTTTTTTTATTGATCAACTACTTAAAATCTAAGAACCGTGATATATGTAATCAACAAACATGGTTTTGATTTACTTTCCAACATTTGAATTCATAGTTTTTCATCAGCTCTTCACGTTTATTTGATAAATTTCCATAAATTTTGTGATTTCCCTTCGATACGACTTATCATATTTCTTCACAGGGTTAGGTATTCGTGTTTGTGGTAATGGATGAGCAACATGGTTGGGAGTTGTTGTAAACTTCGAAGAAAAATGGTTGGATTTCCTCTTTTCGGTATCAAATCTTTTGGGGTTACTATTAAAAAATTTTATCATGATCCTACCACGTAATAGTAGAGTAATGATCAGACAACTCTTTATTTTAACTTCATTCCTATGATGTTAATTATGGATTTAATCATAATCATCACCCTAGTGACCCAATTTTGATTTGATTTAGCATCTGAAACCGAATGAACGAAATCTTTCTTCCATTGATATATAAAGGACTAAATACGAAATAGATTCAAAATATATGGTTGTTTAAAAGATAAAATATTTAGAGAATAATATATTTTCATGGAATTCCGGATCTACAACAGTTGCGGAGATCCAACGGCTCTAAGGCACGGGTTTATTTCAGACAAATACTCAGCTATCACGACTCAAAAGATAATGTATACCTAGAATTACTCGAGCTCTTTTTTTTTCGTTTCTTTACTGGTGGATATTTTTTATTACTAAGAAAAGTGATTTCATTAGAAGAAAAAAAAACAACTTAGATTACATTGTCATCCTCTGACCTCTGGTGAGGTGCGCATTAATTTCAGTTAATTAGCTTAATTTGGCCGGATTTCACAAACTTGGTCTAAATTATGTAACTGTTTTCGATTCATCATCATTCAATCTTTACGTACGTTAATCTACATTTATATTTTGGACATCCAATCATCAGTTCTCTTACTCAGATTATAAATAAGGTTCTAAATTCATATCTTGGGCCAGCTCAAGTCAGAGACTTTGACCAATACATTCATATCTTGGGCCGCTTTATAAATAAGGTTCCAAATTCCAAACTTGGATGATCGTTAAATATCTGATTACAATAACTTACAATAATACATAAGCGATGAGGCGAGGCGAAGCCGAGCCACACTAAATCAATGGTTTTTTGGTCCTCCCTGGTGCGTAGCACGGGCACAAAATCTAGTTAATAAGGAAACACAATTATATGGGGAAACCAAGGAATAAAACGGACGACGGGAGGATATAATATAGATGCCGTTTTGTTCAAGGTTAGGCTTTGACGGAAGTATTGTCCACCTTTACCAAGGAACAGTTAAGTATTGGTGTAAACATGGTGTAACTAAATAATTTAGGATAAAACTTTGATAGAAGTGTTGTCTACCTGCTTTTTTTATAGACACCGTTACTAACGAACAATTAAGTACTTGATGTAAACAAAGTGTAATACAATTTTAAGTATTCTAACCAATAGAGTCATGCCAAATGTCCACAGCATAGCTTCTACATAAAAAAAGGTCTATTTCGGCCAATAAGAAGCTAGGGTTTCATCACCGTTTCACGTGAAATCTTTATTTGTCAAGGCGTTTAAGGGGGAAGATAAAAAGATACCGCAAAAGAAAAATAACCACCGATCCCCAGCTCATCTCAGGTTCAAATTTCCTGGTCTAGTTAGGGATAGCCATTTGCCCCACCCAAACCCATCCCCGTGGGTACCCGACCATATTGGGTAGGGTTTTACCCGTACAAACGGGGATGGGTATGGGTAATACCCGAAATCAGTGAAGCGGGGATAGGGTGGGGATGGGATTCAAGGTCCCCGCCCCATACCTTCCCCATACCTTTTACATTTTAGGGTTTTAGATTTTTAGTTTTAGGTGGATCAAAACTTGATGGTCAAACATTATGGGAAGAAACTGAAGCAGATGATGATATGGTTAACATTGAGAAATATATTTGATAAAAAAGAATTAAGAACTAAAAGGAGTGATGTTCATTATAGACCAATTTTTTTTTTCGTTTGCTTGTTTTAAGATGAGTTTATGAGTTTGAGATTTTATAAACCATTTTCTTAGACTATTATTATTATTGGTTAAAACATCGTTCTTAAGTTTTTATTATTAAATTAACTCATCATATTTGAACTTAATGTTGTGGGTAACCCATGGAAAACCCTCCCCGTCCCAGATCATACGGGTAACAGAGAGGGTATGGGTTTTTTTTTCTTTAAACGGGGCAGTGACTGGGATACAAGGGCCCCGCCCCATGACGATACCTAGGTCTAGTCTAGTGGAATCTCTCAAAAATATTTTTAACGGCGCGCGGGTTATAACCCCAAAGGTGTCACTATCCATGTACAAAAACCCCAACAAAACAAATTGTTCATAAAAACCCTATTTAACATAAACTGTCTATATTAGCCTTCTAGTTTAAATCACCCCAACAAAAATAAAAACAACCCTACATTTAATTTTAAATCACCCCAACAAAAATAAAAATCAACCCCACCATTAATTTCTATTATATTATCACCACCACAAAATAACACCACCAGCAGAACCACCACCGCCGCCGCGCCACCACCACCACCGCTGCCGACAGCCGCACCACCACCTCATCCGTCGCCAACCCACCGCCGCCGCCGCCAACCCACCGTCGCCGCCTCCGACCACCGCCAACCCTCCGCCACCGCCACCGCCAACCACCACTGCCGTCTCCAACTCCCACCTCTGCCACCATCACCACCACCACCACTGCCAACCGCCACCACCACCGTCAAAAACCGCCAACACCACCGCAACTACCTACCACCACCACTGAAGTGATTCAACCAAACTGAAATGAGAAAAAATGATGAAACCAAACTGAAAAAATGATGGAACCAAAATTGGTTTCAACAAAAATAGATGAAACCGAAATTGGTTTCATAATTTTTCCACATATTGTCATTTCACCAATAACCACCGCGACCAGCACCACAGCCAACCAATTTGACCAACTACCACAACCACCGCGCCACCACCATCACCACAGTCCGCCGCAACGTGTCATTGCACCACCACTACCAGCCACCTCTACCATCAAGCACCGCCACCAGCATCACAACCATCCACCGCAATCACCAACCACCAGCACCACTTGTGGTTTCATGTCGCCGCTGAAATCTGCCACTGCTGCCACCACTAGCAACAACACTACATACCACCTCCATCTTCGACTACAAATGGCACCAGTACCGCCGCCACCACCACCGACGACGACCATCACATAATTACCACCACCACCGCCACCACCAGCCAGCATAGTCACCACCACCACCAGCAGCCACCACCACCACCATCACTACCACCGCCGATAACCACCGACCAAAACCAGCAAAAATGCCAACACCCGCTGACGACCACCCCCACCACTGACCAAAAATACGATGAAACCGATTTTGGTTTCATCAAAAATACGATGATACCGGTTTTGGTTTCATCATATTTATGATGAAACCACAAGCTTTCAAAACTCAGTGTCTTCACCTAAACTTCAACCAACGCAGTGTATTCACCTAGGCATGCATCTAAGCTTTCACAGCTCAGTGTCTTTGCCTAAACATCAACAGTGTCTTCACCTGTGTTTCATGCATTCACAGCTCTGACAATTCAACCACCGCAAACTCCATTAACAACACAAAACTACAGCTGGTGAACCGTACTACCTGGCTCTCTGTAATCTCAGTACCACCATTTCAGTTCAACAACACTACTACTTCCAGTGCACTAAACAACATCAATCCACTCTCTGAATATAAGATTAAAAATTAGAAAATCCCTGAGTATAAGATTAAAAATGAAGTCATAAAACAAATTTCAATTCCCTGATAGATGGAGAGATACAAATGTATCATGGGAAATGAGTTTGAGGCAATGGGACTTTATTCTAGTATTAGGACATCAAGAGACTTAATTCAATGGTCCTTCTCCCACTTATAAGACTATGTAGCCTCACAAAGTAGTTTTGCCTGCTTTAGTGCATACCGTTCGATAAGGGAATGAGGTCACATGTCGACCACCAACGTTGATGTGGTATCCTTCCACACCCGCTCGTACCGTGAGTATAAATAGTCTATCCTCCAAGAAAGGATATGACCACGTCACTTATGGATTCTGTTCACGCCCTATGAATCTGTTGAACCAGGAAGTTGTCTTAGACTCTTTGGTGTCGACAATATCGCTCCTCATCCATCTCTCACATCTTCGAAATCCATCCACTGTCCAATACAAGTATTAGCAACCACGAAGAAACCAACAATAACGATATTGCAACTTAAGAGGCAAATAGTAATCAAAGGGGAGTTCCCCACTTGGAAATACAAAAACTCCACACCTCACATGGTAAACATATACATGGAAGTACGTACGTGCTCGTACAGAGGACCATTCATGCAGGAGAATCACGAGAAAATTTACTGACACTAATTGTGACAGTAAGCTAAGCAAAAGAAGTCCGGCTACAAAATTGTACTCAGATTGCCTTGCAACCAGCAACCAGCAAAAAACCTACCATATAGGTCAACCGTTGAAAGAAGGATAGCTACAAGTAGACTAAGTTCTCAATCTTGGGACATCTATTCTATGTCAAATTGTACAAGGCATAATTAAATCATTATATGAACATAATCATATCCATATAAATATCATGATTTACTAAGTTCATTTCTTTTGGCTGAAAAGTGGCACTGCTTCTTGTCCTGGATACACGCGGTCAGTGGTCCCTCCTTCCCATAGATGTGGGAGTTAGAGGGAACCACAGTATGCAAGAACTGAGAACCTTAAACCACATCACTGCCTGTGTTCAGGTAGAGTCTAATTTAGTTATTAAAACAACGAACTCTAAGCTAACAATATAAAGCCAGGTGCAAAATAATTTATGGATGACTTGATCCCATTCACAACGAACTCTAAGCTAACAATATAAAGCCTAACAACTCATATTCCTTCTACAATTTTATGGCTTTATGCTAATACTGTTGATTATTGGTTTTATAAACTATTCATACTAAGAACTTGTTTAGACCAAAGTTTAGTGTTAAAGAGCTTACCCAACATCGTGTCATCTTCATTCTTGGGCAATAAACCTTCACACCTTTGGGCTGTCCCCCACCGCATTCTCAGTAACATGTGTTGTGCTCAATGATCAAGGACACTCCAATCTCATTTCAATATAGGATTCAAATGCGAGAATCCTTGGAGGATCCTCCCCATCCACAGCTTTTCACCCTTGCAGTTCAACCATAAACTGTGACACCATAACCATGGCATTTCCATTTCTCAACCTTGCAACCGAGGCACAAACTCTTTATGAGCATTATGTGGCGTTCCTATAACTGTTATAGAAGAACCAGCAGCAAGCCCACATGGAAGAAACATTAAATGATCTCCTCTAATAATTTCTTCACCAGTTATCGACACAGACGAATGACATAACTCAGGTTTCCCCTCCACTACAGTAGTCTGATTAGAGCCTTCCAGATCAAATTTCTCAATTTCTTCCCATGCCTTCATCCCTAAAGTCCATGCTTCATCAGCCATTCTTTCTACAGTTGATAAATCATTAGTTTGATTCCACATCTTCATAACCAATGACTCAACAGCTTCTCCATCTTTCAATTGTCGAAACCCTAGCTCCTAATTGCACCAGGTTCTTCTTCACTGATTAGATTCATCTCAACCTTGATTTCACCTCCAGTTCAATCTCTTTTCAAATTCGACCAATTCCCATTCTCGTTTCAAATCTCAAATCTCAGATACAACCACCAAATTCCATCAAACCTCACTTCAATTTAACCATCTCACTTCTCAGTAGAAAACCCCCTTTTAATCTTCAGTTATTTATCTCTTTCTCATCTCATCACCAAAAGCAACAGATTAATCTCTTCCTTCTATGAATTTCAGGTTAACAATCTCTTTGCGTGGTTCAATTGATCACAAGCAGAATCAAATCTTCCCCCAATTTCAAATAACAGCCGCAACCATTTTTCTTTACTCTCGGAGTTATTAGAGCAACTACAGTGGTGCGACCATAAACCAAAGACCAAAGATCAAAAAAAGTTGAAAATTTGGGTTTAGTCCGTGCTGCGATGCTACGGGCAACGACTAAAAACTAAAAAGAATTCATGAGGCGCAAGCAAGAGGTTACGCCCCATTAGGCGAAAGCAAGAAGTTGCGCCCCATTGCATTTTTATTTTATTTTTAATTCGGGCGTAACTTTGAGTTACGCCCCACCATCAGCGGAACTTTTAATCTGCGCCCCCTCATCAGGCGCAACTTCGAACTACGCCCCATCAGTCGCAACTGTAATCTACGCCCGACTTAAACCAAACCAAAGACCAAATATGGTCTGGTATTTGGGTTTACTCTGCTCTTTGGTCTTTACTCCACCCCAGTAGCGCCTGCTGTTTGGACCAAATTTTTAGTTTTGGTCCATGACTGTGGTTGCTCTTAGAGAATAAAAATTTCTCAAATTACATCACCAAAGATTGAAGGAGGCGGAGGAGAGTCGTGGTGGCGGTGAGATACGAAGGTGTAGTAGGGTGGTCGGGGAGCATAAAGTTTCTGCTGTTGTTTGCTGGTGGTGGCGATGGTGGTGGGGAAAGGAGACGAAAGAAAGAAGAGAAGAAGAAGAACAAATAAAAGGGTATATTTGGGTTTTTTAAAAATTAAAAAAATTAAATTTGCTTATTATCATTTGACTTGGGGTTTTTGTCACATTTTTATTTGAAATGGTTTTTATTTATTAGAAATAATATGACTGGTTTTTTTTTTATCACTAATTTGTTCACCTAGGGGATTTGTAACTAGTTTTGTATTTTTAAACCATTTTTTTTTGTATTCCCGGTACTCGTAGGAAAATATATATGGCTCAGAAATTGCCCGTTTTGTCCGTATTCTTTCCTGCAAGCATTGGAACGGAAGAACCCACAGAATGTATTTTTTCCTTGAAAGTTTTGTCGATGGTCATGCTCTACAAGATAAACACTCTAGAAAAAGCTACTGGCCATGGATATAAGGAATTGGTGTTGTTTATTTTGGAATCTATTCGACCAATTTCTTAATATTGTGTTCAACTTGGAATGTGTTTACAAACCGTTTGTAAAACGTTCTCACTGAAATGTCATTTCGTTTTTCTATTCAAAAGAGTTAACAGAATTTTAGGTTCATGTTCATTTAGTTGTGCCCATTACCGTAGTTGTATTTGATTACTTTATTTTCACATGATTTTGTGTGGGGAATTACATTGAATGTTTTCTTTGGGTATCGAAATCTCAGAAGCTTTGGTCTTCTGAGATTAAGGTGCAAGAGTTTGCCTTACCAAGAAGCTTTCCACGACTATGAAGAATTACAGTACACAGGTACATTTATCTTGTCTTCGTGATGGTTGCTGACTATGGTTTCACTTTCACATACATCAAATTTAGCTTTACATGACTTGTCAATAATGCAGCATACTATGATACAGGTAATTGATATTTCCGGTTCAGACATAATGTGTTCAGCAATACTTCTGATTCGAGGAGCTCTTTTAACAGCCAAGGCAAGTAAGTAGCGAGCACCATTAGCTGATGCATGTTTTATCTTTAGCTATTGTTTGAATTGAAAGTAGATGTCTTTAGGATTTATGCTTTGCTTGGCATTGATTGAGTTAAGAGGAATTTAACTTTAAGGATTTGTATATGTGAATTAGATAAATTGTAATCTCCACTTGGTTTGCATTAATCTAAGTATGGTCAATAATCAAACACAAAACTTAATTATTGTTAACAAAAATAAAAACCAATATTTATTTTTTCATACAACTGAACATGATCTGGTGTAACCAAGAGTTCTAATTAGTTAAAGTAGTTGAAGGTGTCATTCCAGTTGAACTTGTGTCACTTTCATGTTCCTCGTGGATATCTGTTATGGAGAACAGTTTCTGTGGGATTTGCAGTAGTCCTATCTCTCCTTCTAGCATTTCTACAACTTTGGTCATGGAAGGGCGATCGATTGGCTTCAGCTGAATACACCATAGCGCAACTATGATTAGTTTCTTTGCTATTTCATTTTCTTCTTTGGTAGCATCTTCAATTTCGATAGCTTCTCCTTGGTTCAATTGGTTGTAAATCCAGGATGGAAAATATACTTGGCTTGAATTCTCTACTGAAGGGTTCAAGTTTTTTCTTCTCCCTACCATTTCCATTAGCAACATCCCAAAACTGTAGACATCTGACTTGTAGGAGACACCACCGATACTTCTGTAGAATAATTCCGGAGCCATGTATCCAATAGTTCCTCTAGCCATTGTTACTGAAATGACACTATCATCCATCGAGTATAACCTTGTTAGCCCAAAATCTGAAACTTTAGGATTATAATTCTCATCAAGTAGAATATTGTGGGGTTTGATATCAAAATGTAGTATTCTCATATCACAGCCTCGGTGTAAATATTCAATACCACGAGCTGCCCCTAAAGCAATTTCATAAGATTTCTCCCAACTAAGAAGGTTAATAATTTTTCCTTCTCGAGGAAATATATACTTGTCGAGAGATCCGTTGGGCATGAGTTCATACACAAGAGCTCTTTTTGAACGTTCGGCTACAAATCCAATGAGTTGTACCACATTTACATGATGTATCCTTCCTATAGTAGCTACTTCATTGACGAAATCTTGCCCGTTTCCTTTTGATGAGCTAAGAATCTTAATTGCAACAGCACGATCATTACGAAGAAATCCTTTGTATACTGATCCATACCCTCCTTGGCCTAATTTTTCCTTGAAATTGCTAGTCATTATTTTGACATCGTTATAGGAATACCTCATAGGCATTTGGTCTCCGTAGGTGTTTAAGAAGTCTTCTATATCTCCATTCATGGCTCGGTTTCTTCTTCTTACCATATAAACTAAAATAGAAAGCACACATAGTGTCCCAAGTATACTTCTTCCAAGCAAAATCGAACCTAATTGAAGGGTGCCCGTCATAGGAAAAAAGACAAAAATTTAATCAGCCAAAGAGTATTTGTTTGCCATGATCTGCTAAAAATCACAAAATCATATTGCAAATTAGAAAGCTGGATCATTTACCTCCAATAGTAAGTATCTGTCTGCGGTATTCTGGAAGAAAAGGGAAAGGAAAAGAGAAACCAGGAGGTCACGGTTCTGTAAACTTTTAGCAACCTAACAGATTTTCAATAGGATGTCAGGAAGAATTTGAACTTACCAAGGATGTTATATATGACATAATACAGAAAACCTGCATTTGAACACAGAAAAGCAAATTAGTGCAGTAAATATATGAACCAAATAGGAATTTGGGACGGGTGTGGCTGCGGTACTTAGATCTTGTTGTTGTATTACTTGCCTGGTTGTTTGTATTTGTAGTACCAAGAGACCCGAAAGCCATTCATCATTTCGTTATGAACATCTAAGTACGAACCAAAGGTATCCCTATCAGTAAACATCCAAGCAGTAAAAAAACTGTTACATGACTCCTTAAAATCCGAAACAAGAGGATTCACGATGACATATGCGAACATGTTAAACGATGACTTGATACAAGGTGAAGCGTATATGTAACGTGTAGAGTCGCTTATATTCATCGAGCAATTCATGTATACTACTGCCTTTGACGACGGATACGATTGTTCTGAATAATTCTGGAAATAAGAACTATCAGGAACGGAATGTTGAGGCATTGAAGAACAATTATCTCTTTCAAGACCTGGATCAATTAATCGAATGCTTTGATCTTCATAGTTAATATCGATTACATAGAATTTTTTGAAGAATAATTCAGAACAGTTCTATTATTTTCACAAGAGAGGATTCTCTCTGCTGGACTATATACACAAGATAGCGGTTTCATTAAATTCCCGAATCGACTGCTGCAACCATTTGGGCAGTTTCTTGGACGGCCTTCTAAGGTAAAAGGACACTTGATGTTCAGAGCTCCACAAGAGAAATCTGTTGACGATGATGATGATAATGAAGAACTACCACTACTACTGCTAGGAACAATTAAGAGAAAAACAAAATATAGCAGAAAAGGGGTGATAGAGCTGGTATTCATTTTTGAGAAAAAACTATTGCTAGCAATTTTTCTTTAGCGCGGTTGTATTCCCATATAATTGTGCCCTCCATAGACCTTTCTGGCAGGATAATTACACATTTTCATTTTCCGGCCATTTTCATGTTTTAATTATGCAATGATGATTCCACACACATCTAATTCAACAATAATTCTAGTCAGTGGTCTTCGTTCAAGATTGTCAGCTGCCTAAGTTATTGTTGATAGTAGAAAGATGCTTTAGTCAAAAGCATGACATCAACGGAGACAAGTTTTCAGTCAAAACCAGTAATTGTCTTCACTCTTCAGTCATTACCAAAGACTTTTGACCACAATGGAGTCTAGTCATTACTGTTCTTCTATTATTTGATTAATTCAGTTAGTAATGGTGGTAATCAAACAACTTTTCCTGTCTCTCTTGTAGGTTTCTGAGAATGAGTACCTTGATAAAGCAAAAGGCCTTCATATCTTCATTTATCTTCTTTATCATCATCCTTCAACACATAATAACAAGTTGCAGGACCAGTGCAGTTGCAAGAAGTGATGCCTGTCGAAATTTATCATGTGGAAGCCAAAACTATATACAAATTCGATTTCCATTTCGCTTGAAAGATCAACAACCAAATCATTGTGGATACCCAGGATTTGAGTTATCCTGCACAAACAACAATGAAACGATAATTGAGCTGCCATTTTCAGGGAAATTTCTTGTGAAGTCCATTGATTACAAGTCTCAGAATTTGGAAATCTATGATCAAAATGGTTGCATCCCTCGAAGACTTGTAGGTTTCAATATATCTGATACGCCATTTAGAAAACAAGAGTATGGAAAATATACCTTCTTAAACTGCTCGAGAGAAGTGACAAATCAAAGACGCTATGATATTTATAGCATAAATTGTCTTAGTAGTCCTAGTTCGACGTACAAAATTCTTTGTCTCGATTCAGGAGATTCTCTTGTAGGGATTTCACTAGCGGGCAACTGCAAGTTATTGGCATCTTCAATTGCATGGCCAAATGAGCATCCATACTCTGGTGGTGAAGTGACACTGAATAGTCTAAACATGAGCTGGGATGAACCCAATTGTAGGAGCTGTGAATTTGCCGAAGGTAAATGCGGATACAAAAATCAAAACTCCAGGCTTTCTATTGGATGTTTCGGAATTCCGCCTTATTTGAGGGATTTCCGGTTTAGTCCACTAAACCCGACCCGGTTTAGTGGCTAGTCCAGCCAAAACTTCTTCTTAATCGTTAGTCCAAAAAAGTTTAAATTCAAGTAGATTTACCTATATACCCCCGAACATTATAAGTTCGTGTTTTACATTTAAATACAAGTAGTAACTAGTAAGTATACTAGTAGTAACTAGTATACTAGTATGTAGTATGTAGTAATAACATATGTAGTATGTAGTATACTAGTATACTAGTACTAATAGTAATATGTTATGTATTGATACTACTACATATTGATATGTAGTACGTTATATATTGACACTACATATTGATATGTAGTATATGTTTGATATGTAGTATGTTATGTATTGATACTACTACATATTGATATGTAGTACGTTATATATTGATATGTAGTACGTTATATATTGACACTACATATTGATATGTAGTTCGTTATATATTGACACTACATATTGATATGTATTACGTTATATATTGATATGTAGTATGTTTGATATGTAGCATGTTATATATTGATATGTAGTACGTTATATATTGACACTACATATTGATATGTAGTACGTTATATATTGATATGTAGTATGTTTGATATGTAGTACATTATATATTGATACTACATATTGATATGTAGTATGTTATGTATTGATACTACATATCAAAAAAATTGTTATGTATTGATACTACATATGTTACTACTGTTAGAATATATCCACCATATACAAGGCAACCATGAAGATATAGTTATAGATATTCTAGATAAGTGTTGGAATTACCTAATTTGTAATGTCTAATATGAACTAATATGAACAAGGTTTAAAGAAGTCTAGAGTTAGGTAGAGTTCAAAGTATCTAGAATGATCAAGAGAGGTTGGTCAAATACCATAATGTAAGACATGTGATAAAAATGTTAGTATAGTTTGTAGGCTAAGGAAGTAGAACTCAATTTGGAGTTGCTCACTTGGAGGCTTAGCTAACTAGTATAAATAGGCATTTGTAGTATCATTTGTAGTCACCTAAAATGAGTGAGATTAGGTCCTTAGTAAGTGAGAGTTGAGAGCTCTCTTCTTATGTGAGTTTATTTGTGTGAGGTTTGTAAATCATCTCGGTGATTATCGATGATCAATATCATTCACCCCTATGGGGTTTCATCGAAGGGACGTAGGCGTTAGTGCCGGAACCACTTTAATCTCTTGTGTCTTCTTTATTTTCATTTGATCCTTACTCTTACCACAAATCTAAGATGCTATCAGAGCTCCGAAGTTTCATCTCAATTTTCTATCATGGTATTAGAGCCCCGAAACATTTCAATTTCTATCATGGTATCAGAGCCAAGTTCGATCCAAATGAGCGTTTAAGTTTCCGCTACAAGATGAAGTTTAAGTTTCCACTCCTATCGAGCTGGACCCCACTCAATGCTACTCGTGTCCATCCGTGTGTCGAGTTTCCATACCACTCGATCCGTTATCGGTGTATCGTGGTTTCCGTACCACTCAGTATCCCCCTTGAGTGTGCGTACCGTGGTTTCCGTAACCACTCAAGTATCCCCGCCGGTGTCGTCCGTGGTTTCCGTACCACTCAAGATCGATGTGTCCGTGGTTTCCGTACCACTCGAGATCGGCCAGTGTGCATCCGTGGCTTCGGTGCCACTCGGTCAGTGTCTTGTTAAATGATTCGATCAGTATGTCCGTGGTTTCGTACCAATCAGATCCGCTAGGTGTGCATCCGTGGCTTCCGTGCCACTCATTTAGTGTAACCCTTTCGCATGGGCAACAATCCGTAGGCCACAATCCGCGTGTAGCCACGGTTTGGCGGATGCAATCCGTGTGCTACAATCCGCCTGCCATGCTTCAGGTACAGGGTGTATTCAAACTCGACCATTTCGAGTTTGAGGGGGGGTGTCAGTCCACTTGCAATACTCGTTTGTAATATTGCACATCGTTTGGCTTCAACTCTCAATCATCTCAACTTATCATACAACAAGTTCTCCGTTGCACCAGTACTTCCACCTATAGTTTCACCAACATCCGAACCGTTGTCCCGCCAAGAGGCGCGCCAATATTTCCACTAACAAATTGCACCCATAGGTGCGCCACCGATTGAAGAAGTAGATACACCAACAACTGCACCAACAGCTTTCACCCATAGTTGAGCCACCAGTTGAACCGGTAGTACCACCAACAGTTGCATCTGTAGTTCACCCACCAAAGATCTCGAGCTCTTCCCCGCCATGAACATCATCGTACTCCACAGACATGTTGACCGAGTTCTTCATCGTCCCATCACAACAACTTCCATCCAAACAAGATCATCATTACGCCATGTTTTCTTTATCGCCTTCCAGCTCGAGCTCTTCCACCCTGTAATCATGCCATCACGTTCTCCCCGCCAAGATAAACCATCTTTTTCAACAGTTCAAGTTGATCACTTCAAAACATTTCCGTGCTCAACTTGAGGGGAGGTGTTAGAATACATCCACCATATACAAGGCAACCATGAAGATATAGTTATAGATATTCTAGATAAGTGTTGGAATTACCTAATTTGTAATGTCTAATATGAACTAATATGAACAAGGTTTAAAGAAGTCTAGAGTTAGGTAGAGTTCAAAGTATCTAGAATGATCAAGAGAGGTTGGTCAAATACCATAATGTAAGACATGTGATAAAAATGTTAGTATAGTTTGTAGGCTAAGGAAGTAGAACTCAATTTGGAGTTGCTCACTTGGAGGCTTAGATAACTAGTATAAATAGGCATTTGTAGTATCATTTGTAGTCACCTAAAATGAGTGAGATTAGGTCCTTAGTAAGTGAGAGTTGAGAGCTCTCTTCTTATGTGAGTTTATTTGTGTGAGGTTTGTAAATCATCTCAGTGATTACTGATGATCAATATCATTCACCCCTATGGGGTTTCATCGATCAGACGTAGGCGTTAGTGCCAACCACTTTAATCTCTTGTGTCTTCTTTATTTTCATTTGATCCTTACTCTTACCACAAATCTAAGATGCTATCAGAGCTCCGAAGTTTCATCTCAATTTTCTATCATGGTATTAGAGCCCCGAAACATTTCAATTTCTATCATGGTATCAGAGCCAAGTTCGATCCAAATGAGCGTTTAAGTTTCCGCTACAAGATGAAGTTTAAGTTTCCACTCCTATCAGAGCCAGACCCCACTCAATGCTACTCGTGTCCATCCGTGTGTCGCAGTTTCCATACCACTCAAGTATCCGTTATCGGTGTATCTGTGGTTTCCGTACCACTCGCATCCCCGCTTGGGTTCCATGCGTCGTGGTTTCCGTAACCACTCAAGTATCCCGCTTGTGTGTCGTCCGTGGTTTCCGTACCACTCCGATCGAAATCCATGTCCGTGGTTTCCGTACCACTCGATCGGCCGGTGTGCATCCGTGGCTTCCGTGCCACTCGATCCGGTGTCTTGTTAAATGATTCCGGTCAGTATGTCCGTGGTTTCCGTACCAATCGATCCGCCGGTGTGCATCCGTGGCTTCCGTGCCACTCATTTAGTGTAACCCTTTCTCATGGGCAACAATCCGTAGGCCACAATCCGCGTGTAGCCACGATTGGCGGGATGCAATCCGTGTGCTACAATCCGCCTGCCATGCTTGGTCATGGTGTATTCAAACTCGACCATTTGAGTTTGAGGGGGTGTCACCCACTTGCAATACTCGTTTGTAATATTGCACATCGTTTGGCTTCAACTCTCAATCATCTCAACTTATCATACAACAAGTTCTCCGTTGCACCGTGCTTCCACCTATAGTTTCACCAACATCCGAACCGGTTGTCCCGCCAAGAGGCGCGCCAATATTTCCACTAACAACGCACCCATAGGTGCGCCACGATTGAAGAAGTAGATACACCAACATCTGCACCAACAGTTTCACCCATAGTTGAGCCACCAGTTGAACCGGTAGTACCACCAACAGCTGCATCTGTAGTTCACCCACCAGCATCTCGAGCTCTTCCACCGCCATGAACATCATCGTACTCCACGATCGCCACAATGACCAAGAGTTCTTCATCGTCCCATCACAACAACTTCCATCCAAACAGCATCATCATTACGCCATGTTTTCTTTATCTGCCTTCCAGCTCGAGCTCTTCCACCTGTAATCATGCCATCACGTTCTCCTGCCAAGATAAACCATCTTTTTCAACAACAGTTCAAGTTGATCACTTCAAAACATTTCCGTGCTCAACTTGAGGGGAGGTGTTAGAATACATCCACCATATACAAGGCAACCATGAAGATATAGTTATAGATATTCTAGATAAGTGTTGGAATTACCTAATTTGTAATGTCTAATATGAACTAATATGAACAAGGTTTAAAAAAGTCTAGAGTTAGGTAGAGTTCAAAGTATCTAGAATGATCAAGAGAGGTTGGTCAAATACCATAATGTAAGACATGTGATAAAAATGTTAGTATAGTTTGTAGGCTAAGGAAGTAGAACTCAATTTGGAGTTGCTCACTTGGAGGCTTAGCTAACTAGTATAAATAGGCATTTGTAGTATCATTTGTAGTCACCTAAAATGAGTGAGATTAGGTCCTTAGTAAGTGAGAGTTGAGAGCTCTCTTCTTATGTGAGTTTATTTGTGTGAGGTTTGTAAATCATCTCAGTTGATTACGATGATCAATATCATTCACCTATGGGTTTCATCCACGTGGCGTTAGTGCCGAACCACTTTAATCTCTTGTGTCTTCTTTATTTTCATTTGATCCTTACTCTTACCACAAATCTAAGATGCTATCAGAGCTCCGAAGTTTCATCTCAATTTTCTATCATGGTATTAGAGCCCCGAAACATTTCAATTTCTATCAACTACTAGTATAACTATAACTAGTATAACTAGTTAAATTTGTATAACTATAACTAGTATAACTAGTAGTTACAACTAGTATAGTACATATTAATATTGATATGTAGTACGTTATATATTGATATGTAGTACTTTATATATTGACACTACATATTGATATGTAGTACGTTATATATTGACACTACATATTGATATGTATTACGTTATATATTGATATGTAGTATGTTTGATATGTAGCATGTTATATATTGACACTACATATTGATATGTAGTACGTTATATATTGACACTACATATTGATATGTAGTACGTTATATATTGATATGTAGTACATTATATATTGATACTACATATTGATATGTAGTACATTATATATTGATACTACATATCAAAAAAAATTTATGTATTGATACTACATATGTTACTACTAATATACTAGTTACTACTAGTATAACTATAACTAGTATAACTAGTATACTAGTATAACTAGTTAAATTTGTATAACTATAACTAGTATACTAGTTATACTAGTATACTATACTTTTCCTACTAGTAGTTACAACTAGTATAGTACATATTAATATTGATATGTAGTATGTTATATATTGATATGTAGTATGTTTGATATGTAGTATGTTATGTATTGATACTACATATCAAAAAATTGTTATGTATTGATACTACATATGTTACTACTAGTATAACTAGTATACTATACTAGTTACTACTAGTAGTTACAACTAGTATAGTACATATTAATATGTAGTATCACCATATTGGTATTACTAGTATTTCGTAACATACTACTAGTAACATTTACATGTGGTGATACTAATTAGACCTAGAAGGGTGTTTTAGGCATTTCAAAAATACACTTTATAATCTCCACGAAGTTTTTGGACTAGAGAGTAAATAATCTAGTCCAAAAACATGTTTTTGGACTAGAGAGTAAATGTTTTTCATGGGTGGACTAGCCATTAACTGGGTCATGAAAAAGTGGACTAGCCAGTAATTCCTACATTTACGAATTTAAGCCAAATAGTTCGCTAGATAAGTTCATTTTCTCAGATGGGAAAGCAGATCAAAAATCAAACCACTTGGGTTGGGACAAGCTTCATGGAATTGCTATGGGTATAGCTCGTGGTATAAAATATCTTCATCAAGGTTGTGATCAGCGTATTCTTCATTTCGATATTAAACCTCAAAACATCTTATTAGACCACAACTTCACTCCAAAGATCTCCGACTTCGGTTTAGCTAAGTTGTGCACCAAAGGAGATAGCTTTATCAGTGTATCTATGGCTGCTGCAAGAGGAACGATGGTTACATTGCACCTGAAGTTTTCTCTATGAACTTCGAAGCCAGATCGTACAAGTCAGATGTTTATAGTTTCGGTGTATTGTTACTTGAAATGGCTATAGGAAGGAAGAATACTGAAATTAAGACGGAAACAAATGGTGATCAAATATACTTCCCAGAGTGGATATATAACCGTTTGATCCACGTGGAAGATTTGGGAATTCAAGTTGAAGCAGAATATATAAACATAGTAAAGAAGTTAGCAATGGTGGCATTCTGGTGCATCCAATGGAACCCTATCGATCGCCTTTCCATGAAAGCAGTCCTTCATATGCTTGAAGTGAATATTGAAAATTTGCGTATGCCACCTAACCCTTTCGCCTCAACATCTACTACTGCAATTTCAAGTTCTACAAATCGTATGCATGACATAGAATTAACAGTTATTTTAGAAGATTACGACTGATGATTAAGCTTGTATGGCTCTCATTTTGGTTAGTCAAGATTGACTGCGTCTTTCCGGTTTGACCAAATCTGTAACTCTATAAGTTTGTGATGTACCGTAGACCGTAGTAGATGACCACTCATAGATTTTTTAACTACCAACTATTTTACTGTTTTACTCTCTCTAGTCTTAAAGAGTCAAACATAAATTATTTTATTTTTTTCCACTATCAATTTACTATATTTTCATCAAATTAGTTATTAAAAACTAGATAATATCATATTATGACTGGTTTGACCGTTTGAGGCATAATATTGGATTTATCTACTACCAGACTTGAAGTAATACAATTTGGATCCATAGTCCAAATTACAACACTATTATAAGTTCTTGCATCCGTACCACTCTACTTCTTTCAACATTTTTTTTCCTTACATTTTGATTATTTTCTTGTTCATGTATATATAATGTCTAGTGTCGATTACGAGACCCTGAAATTGTTTTTTTGTTTATTGAAACTTACAGCTGCAATCCATTTTAAGACTACAATTATTTATGGATTTTTTTCTTTCTTTCTTTGCACTAGTTGTAGTTGAAACTAATCTCTCACTTGCAACTTGCAAGTTCTGTAGTTTACCGATTCTAAATTCTTGGAATCTTATACTATTATAACTCATAAGCTACCTGGATGTGGTTCAGCATGTAATTGATGAGGAGGATAACAAACTTCTCACTCAATTACCATCCTTCTCGGAGGTAAAAGCTATTATTTTTTCTATGGCTCCGGAAAAGGCCCCTGGGCCAGATGGCTACACTCCTTTCTTCTTCCAAACCAATTGGGAGATAGTGGGAGAGGATGTCTACAATATGGTTCTTAGCTTTTTTTCAAACTGGAAACCTTCTCAAAGAGAATAATGCCACTTTCATCTCTCTTATCCCCAAGGTAGAATTTCATCAAAAACCGGTTGACTATAGGCCAATCAGTTTGTGCAATATAGTCTATAAAGTTATTTCAAAAACTTTGGCTAATAGACTCAAGAGTCTGTTACCAAAAATCATCTCTTCGTATCAGGCCGCCTTCATACCGGGAAGGAAAATATCTGATAATATTATGGTGGCTCATGAGCTAATCCATACTATGAGAACTAAGAGAGGTAAGGAGTTCCTAATGGGCATCAAAATAGACATGTCTAAGGCGTTCGACAGAATTGAGTGTAATTTCCTACTCTATGTCATGGGAAAACTTGGTTTTAATGAAAAATGGTGTGGTATGGTGGAACAATGCATATCCACAGTCACAGCTAAAGTTTTAATAAGTGGCGTTCCCAAAAAAAGGTTTGCTCCTACTAGAGGAGTAAGGAAGGGGGATCCTCTACCCCCTACCTATTCATCATGTGTATGGAAGTGTTATCTAGAACACTTTCCATTGCTGAAAATAAGGGTTAATCCATGGCATCAAAGTTTGTCCTAATGCCCCTTCTATTTGTCACCTGCTTTTCGCGAATGACTTTCTAGTCTTTACAAATGCTAATAAAGAAGAGGGTACTAATCTCTTCAAAAATTTCTCTTCTTTTAGCAAAGAGTCGGGGAACTCATTAATTTCGAAAAGTCTGGTATCCTCTTTAGTGACAACACACATCAATCTGTGGTGGATATTGTTACTACTATTCTTGGAGTTCATGACATAT
The DNA here is from genome assembly GCA_023529315.1 of Papaver bracteatum. Taxonomy (NCBI): domain Eukaryota; kingdom Viridiplantae; phylum Streptophyta; class Magnoliopsida; order Ranunculales; family Papaveraceae; genus Papaver; species Papaver bracteatum. The sequence goes on along the minus strand of JAJJWX010003868.1, from coordinate 211,729 downwards.
CAATTAGAGACAAGTATTTAGGGTCACCCCTATTTACCCATGTCTCTAAAACTGATTCTTTTAGGTGTCTCATCGACAGAGTGGATAACAAGCTGAAAAGATATAATAGCACTCTCTCCGCGTCTGGGAATTCTGTCTTGGTGCAAACCTCGACCCCTACTTTTCCTATTTTTCAAATGAATAGCTTTAAAATTCCGATTGACGTAATAAACAAAATCGATAGGTTATTGTTTATGGGTAAAAATCGTTTCTCCCGATTTTGGTAAATTCGGTAGGTGATTGAGAAACTAGTTTAAACCCTAAACAAATGTGTTGCACGTGAGAACTTGCTAGATTCGAGATATCAATATGTACAAGTCCGGCCTAAACCAAGAAATGGTCGTTCCAGACTTGCTTCGGTCACAAAGTGGAGGAGAAGGGTTGATTTGGGGAGGGAAGCAAAGAAAGGTGTTGAGACCGGAATAATTCTGGGAGAGTAGTGTCTCGACTTGTATCAGAAAGTGAAAGCTTCAGAAGCTTGCAAGAGATGAAATCCTTTTTGGAGAGCTTGCAAAGTTGCCTTTTCTGAGAGTGTTGTGTTTTTCTCCTGACCGAGACCTGTTGTCTAGTGGAAATAGGTAAAACCTATTTATACAATTCGAGATTAAAATGTACCCTGGCCTCATGAAGGAAGAGAGTAAAGGGTGAAATAGTGGGAGGAGGTGGTAATCGCATGGTGTTTATGGGTGAAAACGTTTTCACCATTATTTCCTCATTTATTTGACCGCTTTATTCCTATTCACTCTTTCTTAATGTGAGCGTAGTGTAAGCTGCAGTCGTGACCTCCAAACCAAGACCCTGGAAATCATCCCCCAGTTTGTGTTGATGTCTCGAGTGTTGGATGAACCTTGAGTGCAAGTGGCAATGCCAGGCTGCAAGTGGCGCGTGGCATGTGCGGAATTCCTTTATTGCGGGTTACACGTTGAGTGCAAGTGGCCATGCCAAAGCTGCTAGTGGCGCGCGTGGCATGTGTCAATGGCATGTGCGAAATGCCTTGGTGGTAGGTTGCACGTTGAGTGAAAGTAGCCATGCCAAAGCTGCTAGTGGCGCGTGTGGCATGTGCCAATGGCATTTGCGGAATTCCTTGGTGGTAGGTTGCACGTTGAGTGCAAGTGGCAATGCCAGAGCTTCCAGTGGCGCATGTGGCATGTGCGGAATGCCTTGGTGGTAGGTTGCACGTTGAGTGAAAGTGGCCATGCCAAAGCTTCCAGTGGCGCGTGTGGCATGTGCCAATGGCATGTGCGGAATGCCTTGGTGGTAGGTTGCACGTTGAGTACAAGTAGCCATGCCATAGCTTCCAGTGGAACGTATGGCATGTACGGAATTCCTTGGTGGTAGGTTGCACGTTTAGTGCAAGTGGCAATGCCAGAGCTGCCAGTGGCACGTGTGGCATGTGCAGAATTCCTTGGTGGTAGGTTGCACGGCTTGCAAATTAGGCTACCAGCGAGGGTTTTGGCATGTGCCAATGGCACGTACGGCCAAGTTGGCCTAGGTTGCACAGCTTGCAAGTTAGGCTACCATCGTGGGTGTTTGGCATGTGCTAATGGCATGCATGGCCATTAGGGCCACGACTAGGTAATGAAAGCTACCAGTGAGCGCGTTGGCATGTGCCAACGGCACGCTCAGCCATTAGGAACACGACTAGGTAATGAAAAGCTGGCAATGAGCATGTTGGCATGTGCCAATGGCACTCTTGGACATTAGGGCCACGGCTTGGTAAGAAAAGCTGCCAGTGCATATGCCAATGGCATGCGTGGCCAATTTGGCTTAGGTTGCACGGTTAGGGCCAAGGTAAGGGTGTTTGGCTTGGCGTGGTGTGACCAGCATATCTAGGGACAAGGAAAAGTGTGTTTGGCATGGCGCGACTAGCTTGGGATAGGTGTGGCTGGCATGATTTGCCACTGGCACAGAGGTGCAGCTTGCATGGTTTGCATTATTTGGCACGTTTGGTGTAGCTGGCATAGCTAGGGCCAAGGCAGAGTGCGTTAGGCATGACGCGGCTAGCTTGGTCCAGGTGTGGCTGGCATGATTTTCCATTGGCACAAATGTGCAGCTAGCATGGTTGGCATGCTTCGGCGCTTTTGGTGTGGCTGGCATGATTTTCCTTTGGCACAAAGGTGCGACTAGCATGGTTGGCATGCTTTGGCGCGGTTGGTGTGGCTGGCATGATTTACCATTGGCATAGGGGTGCGGCTATCATGGTTGGCATGCTTTGGCACGGTTGGTATGACTAGCATAGATAGGCCTAGGCAGGGTGCGTTTGGAATGGCGCAGCTATCTTGGGATTGGTGTGGATGGAATGATTTTCCATTGGCACATAGGTACGTCTATCATGGTTGGCATGCTTCGGCGTGTTTGGTATGGCTGGCATGATTTTCCATTGGCACAAAGGTGTGGCTAGCATGGTTGGCATGCTTTGGCGCGTTTGGTGTGGCCGACATGATTTCCATTGGCACAAAGGTGTGGCTAGCATGGTTGGCATGCTTTGTCGCGGTTGGTGAGACTAGCATAGCTAGGGCCAAGGCAAAGTACGTTTGGCATGGCACCGCTATCTTAAGATAGATATGGCTGGCATGACTTGTCATTGGCACGGAGGGGAATTAGGGTTTTGCTCGTTTTAACCCTAATTTGAAAAGATACCCCCCATTAATTACTGACTACATGCATTAAATGTTCTAATAAATGTGTCACTGGTGACATTAGGTTATTCAGGGTTTTACAATTTTACCCTTTATCTAAAAACCACCATCAACATTAAGTCCCCTAGTTAGCTCGGAATAGGAGCTTTGTTGCGAGGTAAGCATAAGATGGTGACAAACTATCAACAGTGAATCATAAAGAGAATTGAGGACGCATGTCTGACCTTTTTTTATAGATAAGATTTGGAATCCTTGCCTCTGGTAGCTTTTCATAAATCCCAGTATGACCAGGTTTCTTTGGGGCCAAGCTCTGGAACGCGAGGCAGAGCTGCCAGCATAGACTTGGTGTGAGAGGGACTTGTCAGCAACAAGTAGTTTGGAGTGGGTGTGGGACATCTGAATGTTATAGCGTTGGCAAAGGATGTATATCCGACACAGATTGACGCTGGAAAGGGTAGATGGTGCGGATTGTAAGCTAGCGCGGCTAGGAAGACTGACACTTTTTCAGGAAGCTTGCACAATACGGGACGCTGGCGCAATACGGGAAGCTGACAAGGACTGGGAAACTTTGCACAATACGGGAAGCTAGCGCAATACGGGAAGCTGGCGCGATGAGCAAGCTAGTTTAGATTTGTATGCATCAGCATGAGTCCCAGCTGTAGGTATTCGTACGAACCCATGGAAAATGTTGTATATGCGTTTCGTATGAACCCGTAAAAAATACTTCACATATGTTTTGATCCCATAGAGAATACTGCGTACATATACTTCGTACCCGTAGAAGACATTGGATATATGTTTTAGAATCCCGTAGAATTACTGCATATATATTTCGTACCTGTAGAAGACACTGTTGTCCCACACTTTTGCAGAATCAAGTCACAAGTGTGACTTTTATCAATCCGTAGACTTTTATGGGTACCGTGATATTATGTTCATGAAGACTTAGCTTCCCGGGGTTTTCTTTTGTGATTAGGGTGGTCGTGTTGTGAGACCTCGAATTGATGTGAACTCTTCTACCTTTCAAGAAAGTCCCCAGGGAGGAGAAGGTAGAAGGAAGATAACTCACAGAATGATACCTAACAAAATACAGTCTCCTGCTGCTTCTTTGGTGAGTTGTTCGTGTTTTCTTTCCTTGTTGCAACTTTCCCATTCATGTGGTTAGGATTTAAAAGGGTATTGCCGATTCGTTTCAGAATTTTTCCCCATCGGTTATTGATGGCCTCCGTCTTTCTCTTGGTCGAGCAATTCAGGAATCCAGCAGTGAGGAAGTTGATGTGAGTTTCACCTTTTATACTTGATAATTGATACGCGCCTTTGAACGAATGAATGACGTTGTTGTTTGATATGTCCAGGAGGAAATTGTCATGGATAATGAGCATGTTGATGAGGCAAATTATTCTTTGAATCGTGAGAACATGGAGAGCTTCCGAAATCCCGGACCGAATGTAAACATTGAGAGTTCTCCGAACGAAGATGATGGAGTTACTCATGGGGATTCCAATGTTTTCGAGCCCTCAAATGGTTTAGAGATTCCTTAAGTAATTATTTCCCCTATAGTATATTCATGGAAGTATGATGTTGCTGATTTATGCATGGATGAGTGAGAATTCACACGGATACGTGCACAATTTTGTCGAAATTCGTCACCAGAAAATTTCAGACTTCAGATTTTTTTCGAAATGCTGTAGAATCCTCGTTTGGAGTCGAATTATCGATGTCCGCATATGTATCTTCAAGCCCAAGAAATTTCCAAGATTTATAGAAGATTTTTTTTGAATTTCGAGCATGTTTAGGGGATGAAAAACGCGAAACAGTAAACTTCCAGGAGGTTTATAGAACTTTTCCAGGTTGCGTGTTGTTTGATTTTTGGTCACCTCTTCTTGCTTGTTCATCCGATTGTCATGAAATTTTGACATGTTGTAGGTAACTTCCATCGAATAGAATGATATATAACCCAACACTATATTCCACACCAATTGCTCCCAGTTCGTAATTGAACACAAGGAAGTGTAAATTTTCCTCAGCTGAGTTTGTTTGGAAGACGAGTTTCATGACTTTGGAACTTCTTGCACATGTCGTAGAAGAATAATAAGGAACTTAAATGATGTTAGTTCACTTCTTCCATCGTACTGATTTTCCACGCTTGACCCATCCTAATCCCATGTAATCTTCGTATTAGATGCTTAACAACGAAGTTGGGAATCATGGGTCCTCTAGTACTAGAAACCCTGGATATGTTGAAAATGAACCACTTGGGCCTCCAAGTTATGAAGTATTGATTTCCAATGCAGTGGAAGTGGCAGAAATCCCAATTGATCCTCAGATGGTGGAACCCGAATCGAGAATAGTAGAAATTGTTTCGTCTGAGGTTGACTGTGTCTTCTGAGATTTAACGGTGAATGGATCTTGTGTATATGCTCAGTCCTCCAGTATTGTTTACATGTTTCCTTCTTTTTAGTAATTTCTGATGCGGTGAAGCTCTGGTTGGTATCAACGATTGAGCGACAACAGTTCTTGGTAGGAGATGTAACCAAAAGAGACTACAATGTTGTGGTAACAAAGTAGGTTGGCTGAGATTCTATGGGATTCCATGGAAGTAAAAGAATTGGATGGATGTGACCATGATCCTTGACACGGGAGATTGTGTTACGACCCTTTGCATTAAGAAGCGGCGTCGAAGTAGCTTCGGCTCTTGGAGAGGATGTTGAAACATAGGAAGCTAAACGCTAAAGTTTCGGATTCGGATCCTGAAGCAGCTTATGGAGAGAAAGTTGAAGCGGAGAAGCTGTGTTAATCAGAGTGTTGAAAAAAATGGCATCCTTCAAGTAAACAGTGGTTAGGAATCCCTGGTTCCTTCTATCAACCGTGTTTTAGTTTTGGAGAGGCTTCTCTGGTTGGAAACAGATGCTTCCCTAAATGAAGTGCGGTTTGAGGGATGAAGACATGTCTTGATGTTGTGCCTTGGGGAAACATAGAATCTCACATAAATGTCTCATCATGGACCACACAGTTTTGTGGGCGAAGTCTCCGGAAATAATGCGTCTCTTGACAGGAAGAGAGTCTTTGTGAACCCAGGGGGTTTGATGATTTGCTTTGATTTTGGAGAAGTCGTTCCTGATCTTTACATGTGATGAAATTGGATTGTTGATTCCCTACGTGGTGTTCAAGTGTAACGGTAGAAGGATGCAGGTTTCAGTACTGGAAGATGCAAGTTCCCAAGATCTTTGGAAAGATGTAAGATCTGCCGCTACTGAAAAACGTAAGTTGTCATTATTGAAGATGTAAGTCGCCAAGCTGAAAGACGTCAGTTTTCATGACTGGAAGACGCAAGTTGCTGGTGCTAGCCATTGAGAAGAGAAGCACTGGAGAGACACTATTTGTTGGTGCTGACCCGGGTGTGGTATTGTGGTTGGCATGTGCGTGTTTCATGTGTGCCTGAAATGTGCGTCTGGTAAGCGCGTCTGGTGTTGTCTTGAACGAGGACTGTTGGCGCTGGAACCTTGGTTACCAAGTGGTGGTGATAGTGTTGGAGGCTTCTTTCTGTGGGACAGTGGAAACGATACTTGGAAGCCGTGCATGGTGGATCATGGGATGCTGGTGTTAGCGGTAACGTGGTAGTAATCAAAGAGTTGGAGCTGAAAAATGCGATCCTCCGAAGGACGTCTTCTTCGAGAAAAGTAAACCACTATTGAATGGTTTCTTTTGTACTTATGTCTTCTGAAATTCTTCTGTGTTTTTTTTTCTTTTTTGAAAGGCAAATGAAACACCTGGCTTATGGTTTTGATTTTCTGGATTTATGGGTTGATAGAAAAGTTTTTTTTTTTTTTTGATTCTGGGTTGATAGGCAAGTGTTACCTATGAGGGTTTTTGGTTATTATTCGGGATGAACCGTTTTAGGATATGGAAGATATGAAAAGATGAATATATGTTTTTTTTTTTTTGAAAGACATACTGAATGTCTGGTTTAAAGTTAAATAGAGGTTTTGATAGACAGCTGGTAGCTTTTGAGGGTATTAGATTATTTATGGGATGAATGGTTTTGATAATATAACTCTGATTATGCTTTGTGAAGGGAATATTGCTTTTATGAAAGTGTGTGCTAGCAATCGGCACAAGATGCAATAGTATGACGGTTTCATTAAGAACCCAAAAATAGATCGTGTATCTTGGCCGGTCTAGACTTACTCACTTTATAGGTTTTTTTTCCGCGAACACGCCCCCTTCCATGTAAAAGGCGTCTTTGTTGTTAGCATTTCTAGTACGTCCCAAATCACTGGTAGCATCTTCAGCGAGTCCCCAGTTTTCTCGTGTCGTCTTCACGACTGGTAACCGGGTCGTCTGGTAGTCGAATCGTCGGTCCCCAAACAATCCGCTTGCAGTTTTGTCAGCAAGTCCCCAAGTCCCTAGTCGTTTTATGTGGTTTCACGACTGGTAACCAGGTTTTCTGGTAGTTGAGTTGTAGATCCCCAAACCGATTGCATGCTTCTGCCATCTTGATGCTTCTATCGAGGCGTGAGATCGATTTCTAAAAGCGGATATTGTAACTAAGAGATTAATCCTCCCGCTGTGGTCGCCAATTGTTTATGGGTAAAAATAGTTTCTTCCAATTTTAGTAAATTCGGTAGGTGAGTGGTAAACTGGTTTAAACCCTAAATAAATGTGATGCACGTGAACACTTTCTAGATTCGAGAGATCAATCTGTACAAGTCCAGCCTAAACCAAGAAATGGCCGTTCCAAAATTGCTTCGGTCACAAAGTGGAGGAGAAGCGTTGATTTGGGGAGGGAAGCAAAGAAAGGTGTTGAGACCATAATAATTATGGTAGAGTAGTGTCTCGACTTGTATCAGAAAGTGAAAGCTTCGGAAAATTGCAAGAGATGAAAGCCTTTTTGGAGAGCTTGCAAATTTTCCTTTTCTAAGAGTGTTGTGTTTTTCTCTTGACCGAGACCTGTTGTCTGGTGGAAATAGGTAAGACCTATTTATACAAGTCGAGATTGAAACGTACCCTGGCCTCATGAAGGAAGAGAATAAAGGGTGAAATAATGGGAGGAGGTGGTAACCGCATGGTGTTTATGGGTGAAAAGGTTTTCACCATTATTTCCTCATTTATTTGACCGCTTTATTCCTATTCACGCTTTCTTAATATGAGCGTAGTGTACGCTGCATGTTGTGACCGCCAAACCAAGACCCTGGAAAGCATCCCCCAGTTTGTGTTGATGTCTTGAGTGTTGGTTGAACCTTAAGTGCAAGTGTCAATGCCATGTTGCAAGTGGCGCGTGTGGGATGTGCCAATGACATGTGCGGAATGCCTTTGTTGCGGATTGCACCTTGTGTGCAAGTGGCAATTCCAGAGCTGCTAGTGGCGCATGTGGCATATGCCAATGGCATGTGCGGAATTCCTTGGTGGTAGGTTTCACGTTGAGTGGAAGTGGCCATGACAAAGCTTCCAGTGGCGCGTGTGGCATGTGCCAATGGCATGTGCGGAATGCCTTGGTGGTAGGTTGCACGTTGAGTGCAAGTGGCCATGCCAAATCTTCCAGTGGCGCGTGTGTTATGTGCCAATGGCATGTGCAGAATGCCTTGGTGGTAGGTTACACGTTGAGTGCAAGTGGCAATGCCAGAGCTGCCAGTGGCGCGTGTGGTATATGCCAATGGCATGTGCATAATTCCTTGGTGGTAGGTTGCATGGCTTGTAAATTAGGCTACCAGCGAGGGTTTTGGCATGTTCCAATGGCACGTACCGCCAAGTTGGCCTAGGTTGCATGGATTGCAAGTTAGGCTACCAGTGTGCGTGTTTAGCATGTGCCAATTGCACACACGGACATTAGGGCCACGACTAGGTAATGAAAGCTACCAGTGAGTGCGTTTGCATGTGCCAACGGCACGCTCGGCCATTAGGGCCACGACTAGGTAATGAAAAGATTCCAGAGAGCGTGTTGGCATGTGCCAATGGCACTCTCAGCCATTAGGTCCACGGCTTGGTAAGAAAAGCTGCTAGTGAGCGTGTTGGCATGTGCCAATGGCATGCGTGGCCAATTTGGACTAGGTTGCACGGTTAGGGCCAAGGTAAGGGTGTTTGGCTTGGCATGGTGTTACTAGCATAGCTAGGGACAAGGAAATGTGTGTTTGGCATGGTGTGGCTAGCTTGGGCTAGGTGTGGATGGCATGATTTTACATTGGCACAGAGGTGAGGCTAGCATGGTTGGCATTCTTTGGAGTGTTTGGTGTGGCTGCCATAGCTAGGTCCAAGGTAAAGTGTGTTTGGCATGGCGCAGCTAGCTTGGGCCAGGTGTGGCTGGCATGATTTTCCATTGGCACAAAGGTGCGGCTAGAATGGTTGGCATGCTTCTGCGCGTTTGGTGTGGCTGGCATGATTTTCCATTGGCACAAAGGTGCGGCTAGAATGGTTGGCATGCTTTGGCGCGGTTGGTGTGGCTAGCATGATTTGCCATTGGCACAGGGGTGCGGCTAGAATGGTGGGCATGCTTTGGCGCGGTTGGTGTGACTAGCATAGCTAGGGCCAAGGCAGAGTGCGTTTGGCATAGCACAAATAGCTTGGGCTAGGTGTAGCTGGCATGATTTTCCATTGGCACAGAGATGCGGATAGCATGGTTGGCATGCGTCAGCGCGTTTGGTGTGGCTGACATGATTTTCCATTGGAACAAAGGTGCGTCTAGCATGGTTGGCATGCTTTGGCGCGTTTGGTGTGGCTGACATGATTTTCCATTGGCACAAAGGTGCGGCTAGCATGCTTGGCATGCTTTGGCGTGGTTGGTGTGACTAGCATATCTAGGGCCAAGGAAGAGTGCGTTTGGCATGGCGCATCTAGCTTGGGTTAGGTGTGGTTGGCATGACTTGCCATTGGCACTGAGGGGAATTAGGGTTTTGCTCGTTGTAACCCTAATTTGAAAAAATACCCCCTATTAATTACTGACTACATGCATTAAATGTTCTAATAAATGTGTCACCGGTGACATTAGGTTATTCGGGGTTTTACAATTTTACCCTTTGTCTAAAAACCACCATCAACAGTTACAAAGAGAGTTTTTTTGGGGGAAAGATAAAGAAGAAAGCAAAGGTGTCTACCTAAGAGCCTGGGTTTCAATGTGCATTCCTAAGAGCTTAGGAGGTATAGGATTTCTTAACCTCAAAGTCTTTAATGTTGCCATGATTTCTAAGGTTTCTTGGAGACTAATGAATGATCCAACAACTTTATGGGCACAAATTTATTAGCACAAGTACCTAAAGGAGAAGAACATTCTTCAACAAAAATACAAATGCCCTACTACAGCTTGATGGGTTTGGAAGAATATCATTAGAGAGGCGCACAATGTCAGAGAAAATTCGACGTGGAAGGTGGGAAACGGAAACAATATTAATATATAGGAGGACAAATGGTGCAAAAAGGGTATTACACAAGTAAAAAATTATAAGAATCTTTCTCCAATGACATGGTTAAGTGAACTAATGGATTGCAAGGATCATGAGAGGATTTGGGATATGAAAAAACTAGAGACATACTTTGAGGATCACTGCATACCTAACATCATAACTATTGAGATAAAAAGTGGGGAATAAGATAAAAATATGGGAGGACAAATGGTGCAAAGAGGGTATTATAAAAGTCAAAAATTATAAGGATCTTTCTCCAGTGACATGGCTAAGTGAACTAATGGATTGCAAGGATCAGGAGAGGATTTGGGATATGCTAAAACTAGAGACATACTTTGAGGATCACTGCATACCTAACATCATAACTATTGAGATAAAAAGTGTGGAAGAGGATAAACTTACCTGGACTTTGGAACAGAAAGGTTGCTTCACTACTAGGTCGCTTTACAATAAGCTGATAAGAGTGGTAAGAATGGAAAATACTCAATCTCAGAGAATGTGGAAAGACATATGGATCATGAATGTGATGCCAAGAATCAAAACCTTCATCTAGAAATATGTGCTCTCGATCTTACCTCTCAATGAAAGGATTGGTTAGATTATTCACTCAATTAACAAATTATGCCCCAACTGTGGGAAGCAGGAAGAAACCCTAACCCACTTATTTATGTATTGTGATTTTACTCTTGCAGTGTATGATAGGCTAGGTCTTCATATGTTATATTTAGAGAATACTGATTTGGACTTTCACATGTGTTTTCTAAATTGTTTATATAGTCCAAGCCATGATATTAATTATAAAGGAAATAATGCGGAAGTAATAGGCACGTCCATGTGGAGAATCTGGAAAGCTAGGTGTGGTTGGGTTTTCGATAGGAAAACTCTAAACATAAGTAGAACAACTGATTTGATTGTCACAACTATAAACAACAATAGAAATAACAAACTCAACCTAGATAATAGCCGGGAAATAGAAGTTAAGAGGTCTAGAGTTTCAGTTAAACCTGGAAGTTTTACCATTAAGGTAAATATTGGGTGTGCTACCAGAAGGAATTCTCATTCTGCTGTAATTGCCCAAATTACTTCTGACAATGCAAGGGCTTTCCTTGGAAGAAGGACTCACTCAGCAGTAGCAGACGATGGGCCGGACTTGGAGGAGCAGGCAACTTCTACGATAATTGAATCACCCAAATGTGCAAATTGAAAGTGACAATGAGAAAGTCTTGGAAGAAATCTCTCTTCAAGTTTTAGATCTATGTAACGATCGTATCAAGATGCATGGAGACAACACTAAAAACTTCATATTATGCATCAATAGTATTTGTAGTATTAACCTAATCCCAGTAGTTGAAAACCACATAGCTTGTAAGCTAGCAACTAAAAGTCTCAACTTGTCTGTTTTTTGTAACTGGTATCCTCAAACTCTCAAGAAAGTTTTGCCTAATCTGTTGAGACAGTTAGGAAACATTATTATTGTCATGTAACTTGCAGGTTTCCCCTGTTTCTTTTATTAAAAAAATAAAAATAAAAAGAGATTAACAAGAATATGGTCAAAGACAAAGAGCCTAGAGAAAGAAAAAAAAATTTACAGAGAAACTATTATTCCCCGTTGAAGCATGATTTGTTTGGTAGTCAAGTTTCAAAAAATAATCTTAGATGAACTCCAAAGATATATATTGTTTGACTGGCATTTTCACCTCATGACTTGACTTCATCCTACCACCAAGCCGCCTCCCATTTCTTTGTTTTCATATCTTCCAAGCAATCATAAACGGCAGTAGTTTCCGTTAAAATGCCATTATTTAAGTGAGTTCTAACGCAAATTTTAGGTTTACGAGGTAGAACAGTTTAATCACTAAGCAAATTTCAAAACAAACTTTGGTTAGTGGTTACGTTGGTCGATGTTTTGGGTAACAAGACCGATTTTGAATTTTTTTTCTTTTTTTTTCAAAACAAACTGAAAGCACTTGAGGATAAGCATCCGATGATGCCGCCTCCACGGAAACCAACCTGTACGTTGCAGGAGACACCGTTAGTGGCCGAAGAAGGTACCATTCTTAGTTGTATTAAATCTTTCCCTAAGGGAACTTCGTATGGAAGGGATGGCCTTCGGGCACAACATTTGTTGGATGCTTTCTGTGGGGAAGGCTCAACTGTGGCTGCTGATATGGTCACGGCCATAACTAGGGTTGTTAATCTTTGGCTTGGTGAAAGATGCCCTCTTAGCATAGCGGAGTTCATTGCATCGGCTCCCCTAACACCCCTCCTTAAACCGGATAAGAGCATTCGTCCCATTGCTGTTGGGACAATTTGGCGTTGACTGGTTTCCAAAGCGGCGATGAAAGGGGTTGGTAAGGACATGGCAGCGTATCTATCTCAGATTTCCAATTTGGTGTAGGTGTTTCAGGTGGTGCTGAGGCAATCCTATATGTTGTGAATAGGTTTGTCAGTAAACATCATGTAGACGCTAGCCTCTCTATGCTAATGGTTGACTTTACCAATGCTTTTAACCTAGTCGACCGAACGGCTATGCTTTTTGAGGTACGTAAGCTTTGTCCATCTATATCGCTCGGGTAGAATACTTGTATGGTCAACCTCCACGGCTCTCATGGGGGGACTCCTTTATCTACTCATCCACGGGAGTACAACAAGGTGACCCCTTTAGGGCCTTTGTTATTTGCTCGTACTTCATCACCTTATAGCTAAGATAAATGAGCACTGCATATTATCCCTACATTCCCGGTATCTTGATGATGGCACCGTTATTGGAGACACCAAGAAGTGGCAAAAGCACTCACTATTATCAAAATAGAAGGGCTGCGTTGGGGCTTATACTGAATATTAAGAAAACTGAAATATTTTGCCCTCTTGTGATGGACGAAGGATAAGTGATGGGATGTTTCTGTCGAAATCTCAAGACCAGATAAGGGAGTCAAACTATTAGGTGGTGCAATTAGCCTCGACGATGGTTTTGTGAAGGGCCTTGCCATTAAGAGGGCTGAAAAGAAGTGGATTTGATGCAGATTTTATCCAAGCTCCATGATCCTCAAAGTGAATTCTTGATTTTATGAACGTGTATGGGTATCTCTGGTTGCTTTTTGGCCTTCGTATTTGTCACCCAGACTATATTATGGAGGCGGTAGATATATTTGATAGAGCTTGCGAGAAGTGGTGGAAGGCATCGTGGTGTGTGGGGGATCGTTCTTTGGAGAGCTACAATGGAGACTATCTACTCTACCTATCAGATATGGAGGTCTTGGACTTTACACTGCTAGGGAGGCGTCTGAGTATGTTTTTGTGGCTTCACGTGTGCAATCTTGGGGATTACAGGATCACATATTGAGGAGTAGTGGTGTGGACGGTATGGATGATAATTTTAATAAGGCTTTGGAAACGTTACAAGTGACTCTTCCTGATTTTGATCTTAACAACTTCACCAATAAAGACAACGCCCCCCCTAAAGCACAAAGCATCCTGGCGAGTACTCTTTTTGGTAAAGTGGTTAAGGACATTGATAGAGTTTACATGCTAACGGAGAGACATAAAGCGGTTTTTGGTTGTTTGCAAGCAGCACATGCCCAAGATTTTCTTCTGGCTATTCCGATTGAGGGGCTGGGGCAGAAGATGTCTCCTTTGGAGTACGGTCTATCCTCAAATACAGGTTTAATGATCCCGCTTTATCCCTCCGACTCTCGCTTCCTACTTGCATCACAGGTTTCTTGGATTCATATGGTGAACATGCGAGTTCATTGTAAAGTAGACCCCGGTTATAAATATAGACATGATCATGTGAGGGATATCTTGTATGATGTAATGTGGAGGTCTCGCATTTCGGCAAAGAAAGAAGCACCATGCATTTCCTGACAGACCCACTTGAAGGGAGATCGACACTAAGACCAGCTGATGTTCTTATTTTTGGATGGGCTAATGGGAAACACACATGTGTTGACCTCACCAGGGTATCTCCTTTGGTAGGCATTGGACATGACACCTTTACAGTCGGGCGAGCAGCGCTAAAGGCTGCCTCAGGTAAGATATCGAAGCATGAGAAAGCATGTGTTGATAATGGGCATGCTTTCTTCCCCTTTGCTTTTGATACTTTTGGCTATTTGGCTCCAGAAGCAGTTGGACTACTCAAGAGGGTCCATAAAGTCATGTGCAGAATGTAATGACCCCTGGATCACGAGATTTTATTTTTAATAGGATAGGTTTTGCTATTCAAAAAGGACTAGCGGCACAGCTTGTCGCTCGCTTGCCTAGTATGTAATTTTTAACTTTGTAAGATTTTGTTTTAATATGGGTTAATATGGATATATCAAACCACATTTATATTAAAAAGGAAAAACATTTACAAAATACAAAGAAAATCATTCACACATAAGGTCTTCCCAATTGTTCCAAATGAGAGTATGGGTAACAAATTTGAAAGCATTAATTAGTGTCACAAGATCATGAGACTATAAGTTATTTTATAAGATCAATAGTTTTTGTTGTGCTTTTCTGAGGCCCACCAAACACTCTCCCATTTCTCTCCTTTTAGAAGAACGTTATTTTGGGGACCCTTGTTTTTTTGAGGGGACCATGGTGTTTTAAGGTACCCGACCATATAATGTTAAGGGATGTCCAAAAGATTATGAGATTACTAATTTGACCTTTCCCCTAATTGCAATTAACCCTAACCTAATAACTGTAATTAACTTAATCTAATACATAAACGATTCCTAACCTAGATGCACTGAAAACCAAAAAGAAAAACAGTTTGTTCTCCTCTCCTACTTCCTGTTCTTCTATTCTTCCCCATTTCAACATCGTTTTCATCGATTAATCGTCGATTCATAAAATTTTCATCGTCGATTAATCAATCGAGTATAAGAATGGTGCTTCGAAATCAAACCAAACGAGTCGCAGGAAAAGGTCCCCCATTAGGACATCTATCAAATCATAAAAGTTCATTGGAGATTCACAAAGAAGTGGAACCGGAAGGTGAATTTGAGATTCAACCCGAAGTGGTCATGGGGAAGATCCGCAGGTATTTTTAACCAAACCCATTAGTTTTAATTTGATTTTGATTCGTTTAATTGAGTAAGAATCATCAAAATAGGGTTCAAATGTAAGTAACAGTGCTGGGTTCGGTTAGGAGTTGTAACACAAAAACCCTGGTTTGTTAACCGAACTTCGTGGAACGAAGAACATGAAGAACAATTAGGTTGAATAGGAATTAACACTATGTAACCGAACTTGTAGTTTGGTTGTTTCGCATATTTTTCGAAAACCATCTCCTAACCGAACTCTTCCCATTTTACAAAATGAAAATAATTTCCCTTGCAACCGAACTCTCCTAATTTAGTCACTATTTTGAGTTCTCAGTTAATCGAACTTTGTCAAATATTTTCGGTTAGTTCGCATAATGTTTAAAAACTATTTCATAACCGAACTCAAAACATTACAAAGAAAAAAAAAATGTAACCGAACTGCTCTTATTTTCCTACTATGTTGAATTCTCATTTAACCGAACTCTATGAAATCTGTTCGGTTGGTTCGCAATTTTTTTTTTAGACAACTTCTAACCGAACTCGTTGCTAATTGCATACATGTTGAGTTCGGTTTGTTCGCAAGAAAAAAGACAAACCGAACTCTTCCCTAATTTCATATAATTTTGAGTTCGGTTGTTTAGCAAAATAGTTGTACCAACCGAACTCTACCCTGTAACAGAATTCTGATTTAGTCAATCATTTATCGGTGAAGCTAATATCTTTTGTTTTCTTGATTAGGGGAAGAGGAAAAAAATCAAACCAACCTTCACTGGAAGAACTGAGAACTCCCACTCCTCGAGGCCAAAAATACTTAGGTTTCAATAAGCGTGGAACCAAATATGTTAAGCATGGAGGTGGGTCATCACCGGGTGTTGTCATCCAAGATGATGTAAATAGAGATAATGTTGACCATGTAATCCAACAAGTTAATGAATATATTGTGGAAGAGATGGGTAGAGATGACAATGATGACAGTGAAGAAGATGGAGATAATAAAGATGATGAATCAGAGGAGGAACCACCCGAAGAAGGAGGAAATGGAGATGAACAAGGAGATGACAATGATGACAGTGAAGGAGATAGATATAATGAAGATGATGAATTAGAGGAGGAAGAGGATGAAGAGGAAGAAAAACAATTAGAAATAGTTAAAAAACCTAGAAAAACCCCTAAAAAGACTTGTGCTAGATATGCATACATTCTTGATGATAATTTGTGTTTGCCGCCAAAGAACCCAACTTATGGTACTCCAAGAGATGGAGGGGAGGTATTGATTGGCTACAAAAACTCATGGACTGCCAAGATTTATGCTACAAAGGTATTGAATCTTATACATGAATATTTCTTTGTCATTTGTTTTATATTTTGACATATATTTTTCGGTATATATTAGTTTATAAGATATGATGTTGTATTTGTAGGATCATAATAATGATGTTTGTATTTTGAAACGTCAAAAGAACAAGAAATGGAATATAGAGAATGAGTGTGATGAGGTTAGGTTGGCGGTATTTGATTGTGTGCTATGGAACGCGATAGAACATGCGCACCAAAAATTTGATGTTGTCACTGTTTCTGCATTTGCCGAGAGGGTTTATCCAGAGAAGGATACCTTTCATCTACCGTTTGGCAAGATGGAAATAACTCCTGATGATTGCAAGAGAATTACAGGCCTACCAATTTTCGGAACAAGTATTCGAGATGGGTAAGATCCCTCCATGAGTTATGAACTTCTCGAAAAGTTGGTGGAAAGGTGTCTAGGATGGAGCACTGACAAGGCACAATGTGAGTTTAGACGAGCTGCAAAATAGCCTGATGAAGGTGATGAGTATAATGAGTTCAACCAAGACCGGTCTTACAAGAAGAAGTTGAAAAAGATCAAGTTGAAAGTCTTGTTTGATGAGTTTGGAGGAACGAAATATTTGGTTGCTAAAGGAAAGTTGGTCATGACAGAGGAGAAGATTAAACACCATGTGACTACTTATTTGTTATATCAACTAGGAACCATTTTCTTCCTCGACACTTCAGGTCACGTGGTAAATTCCCATTACCTCCATCTATTGTACCCCCTTGATGAGGTTAACAACTACTGTTGGGGAATTACGGTTCTATCGTTCGTCCAAGCGGAGCTCAGAAAAGCTTCGAGGCTTAAGAGTTTATATTTTGGAGGCTTATACACCCTTGTTCAAGTACCCCATTAAATTATCCTTTGTGTTTTCCAAGATATATTTGCTACGTGAATGAATGTATTTTGATACTAATGAAGATATATTTACTAATCATATTTGTGGTTTCTTATCATAGGTTTGGGTGTACGACCACTTCCCTAAACTGAAATTGGCTTATGCTCACTCTCCTTGGCCTTATGGCAAGTCTACAGCTGGTAAATATGAAGTTTGGGACTCCCAGGAGAAGGGTAAGAAAAATAAGTTGTTGAGGTTGAGAGAGACATTGGATAATGCAACGGTTGAAGATGTGGTTTTCCATCCATACAAGCTTCAATCAGATGAAGAAGGGGAAGATGTTGAGGTTGTTGATTTCTCACCTATTTCGGGTTATAATGGCCCGTTGTTTTATCCTGGAAGTTGTACAATGTATAATCCTCGAAGAGTAATGAGATAATTATCTTGTGTCCAAAGTGTCCCAGCAGTGGAAAAATTCAAATTCAAGGTGAAGAAGCGGGGAACTAAGAACACCGAAAGAATTTTGTTCCAAAATACGATCCTGCTCCATCAGTGGACCAATGGAACAACTCTCAGGATTATCATATTCCAGTTACAGAGTTAGAAGATTGTTATGGTGAGCCAAATGCTGCTGAAGAGCGGTATCTGGAATGGTATGAAATTTTTTTGGATTGCCCCCATATCAGCATGCTCATCCAATGATCCCTTGTGATTCGATTTCCCCCGTGGAGACGGCTTTGATACCTAACAAACTGCACATTGAGACTAGCATTCCCATCGGACAACATTGTCTTGTAAAAATCCGGTTTCTCCTTTAGCTTCATCAACAACCTTTGACGGACATAAGTGATTTTATTACTATTATATAGCTTGGCACCTTGATTGAAAGGCCCTAGTTGTTGTACGACAATGTGGAAACCGAAATTACCATCCGCAGGGACGTCATTGGTGGTTATGTCGTAATCTCTAATGTAAGGAGGTAGATCTTCCAGGAACCTTTTCTCAACAGGAGGGGCAATCATATCAATTGTACTAGGTTGAGAGTGTAACATCGGTCCTTTTTTATTCATATCCCGTTCACTTGTCTCACCCTTTTCAACAATATTACTAGCCCTTTTCTTACAATCTTCTTGGTACTTAGACGCGGTATGCTCATGCTGCGAAGGATCTCTAGTAAAAGGGGTCATTTCACTTTTTTTCTTACCCAAAACCTTTGTATATTCTCTGACTTGTTTTTTTGTTTCTTTGGTTGCTGGGCTACCTTTGGCCTTGCCTTTATTCGGTTCTTGCACATTTTCTGAAGTGTGCGGATAAACGATTGGACGCATGTCATCCTAGAAGATTTGCCTTTCGAGTTTGTTCATGTTCCGGTACCTCTCAATAACGACTCTTCCTATTTCATTGTCACCAAACTCTTCTCCGACATCGCCCTTGGGAGGACGAACAAAACTTAAGTGTTTCCAATGTGGATCTATATCGCTTAAAGGGATTATTCCATGTTCATACTTAGCTATCATGTGGCGACAAGGGAGCCCCATAGACTTCATCATGTTGAAAACACACACCTCGTCCGGCATGGTTCCCCATATGCGGATCAAATTCACCTCAACCAATAACCTCTTAATGCAAGCATGCGAAACATTATAGTGGAGTCCCTTGAAAAACCGAAGGTCCTCCATTTTCAGGATGTTACCACCTTTGTCTACAATCTTTTTGTACTTCATAATGCGGTTTTTTGAAACTTCTTTTTAATTCTATCAATCTCGCGGTTTAAGTAAACCTCAACAGCGTTTAAACACAACCACAAAATTATCAACACATCCAAAGAGATTTTTCTTCAACCGGTGGTGAGCCGATTCTACCAAACTTGTTGCTTGATTCCCAAAGTGTTTATGGTGGTTGGTAAATGCATAACCAAAGCGCTTTTTGTGCGGTTCCAACCATTGCTCGACCACATACATTACAATATCATCAGGATATTCGGGGCTACACCAATGCTCAATAAATTCATAAAGATTTAGATTATACTCGTCTTCGGTGAGAGACCAAGTCAAAGCCTCCCATTCCCCGGAGAATGAAACCCATTTAGCATGATTTATGGTGTATTGTTCATCGAATTCCTCTTTTGCATCGGCTTGTTCATCTTCCGGTAGCTTACTAATCTCTTCGAATGCTTTCCTCTTAGGTGGACAAATTTGAGGCTTGCACTTATTCATCACATTGCACCATATATGAAATGTACAAAGCATTTATGTTCCAATGGGAAGACTCTCTATATTGCATTCATCAATGCTACTTCATTGTTCGTCAATATAACCCCAGGGATATCATCATCTCGGTAGATCGCCTTCAATTGTTGTAGCGCCAACCTATAACTTGGTTCTTGCTCGTCATTTAGAAAACAAAAAGCAATGGTAAAAGGTGACTTCGTCGACGTACGACCAACAATGTTCAACAATGGAATCTCGTATTTGTTTGTATTGTAAGTGCAATCCATTATAAGAACTTCATGGAAGCATTGAGCTAGTTGAACACTCTTCGGATGATCAATGAAGAGATGAGTTATTTCTTCACCCGGACCTACCTTCTTTTGAACTGTGTAGCCTTTCTCTTGAGCCAACAAAAACAATTGTTGCATGACTTTTCTATCCTTCCATTCATTCCTTTTAATTGTCTCAATTGCATTGTAAATGGTGGTCGAAGATGATATGTTATGCTTGTTATCATCCTTTAATAAGCGAAGCATAACAAGTGGTGAAATACGCAGTCTCCTATATTTAGCTATTTTCTCCTTTTCTTGAGGAGTGAGGCTTGCGGCCAATGTATGTCCTTCAAGATCCTCCGGACGAGGGTGGTTGTGATGACCTACCACCTTATCCATCGATAGAACCCATCCTTTCCTTTGTTTTGAGTAACTAAAAACTAGCTTGAACGGACATTTAATTTTCTTTGAGCACGTTGTGTTCTTCCTCGTCGTATTTCCTTTATACTCATACCCCTTCCTCTTTTGGCTAGCATCCGGATATCCACTTCTCTCGCAAACCATTTCAAGACGAGTTTTTCCTTCTTTTCCATTGAAACCTAATACGCTCATGGATATCTTGGCACACTCTCTAGCCCAATTCTTCGCATCAATAGGTTGATCAAATACCAAATCATTGACATAGTGATGGGAGGTATCTTCGTACAACATACCAACTGGAGAAGGTTGATCATCCATTGGTATAGGTTGGAATTCAATCTACAAGAAATGGAACATCATCAATTTCAATCACAAACGAGTTCGGTTAAAAAATAATTTTATCGCGTAAACCGAACTCCGGGTTCTGTGAAGAAAGCAAGATGACATGTAACCGAACATATAAAGTATATGAAGTTAGGTTACAATTGTTTTTACCTAGGTCAACGAATATAACTCTGGAACTATTCATTTTTTTTTGGTTTGATAAGTTCGGTTAGTTATGCTCTTGGGATCAAGTTTTCGAAATAACCGAACCTATTAAACTTAGTCTACTCTTATATTTTGTATAGTTCGATTAGATAGTGGCTTTACTTGAAGTGTGCGAAAAAACCGAACTTTGTATGCTAAGTTAAATCTTAGTTTTACGTCAAGTTCGGTTGGTTAATAGTTGCGAAGCAACCGAACTTTGTACATTAAGTTAAATCTTAAATTTACATTAAGTTTGGTTTGTTATTGATTGCGAACCAACCGAACATTTTGCACAAAATAAAATCTTATTTTTCCTAAAGTTCGGTTAGTTCATTGGTTGCTAAACAACCTAATATTACTCTGGAATCCATCAAACTTCCATTAATACATAGTTCGGTTACCTGCGTGTTTGGCTAAAGTAACCGAACTACACTTCCAGATGAGTTCGGTTAGCTGTTCTTCATATTTTGTAACCGAACTACTTCAAAAATTTACATTTGGAGCAATTCAACCAACATTAGCTAAGTTTGGAGCATACCTGGATACCCAGATGCTCTTCCTCCGGTTGTGGTTGATAAAATCCATCATTTTCATCTTGAGATTGAGTTTGGGGAAGAATACATTCACCATCTAACAAATAACTCATATCCGGATCATTGTGAACATTAACAAATACTCTAGGAGATGATGGAGATGAAGAATCTGATGAGCTTTCATCACTTGAATTACCGAAGTTAGTGAATTGGAATTTTTTTTTCCATGGTTTTCTCCTTCTTCTTCTCTAACTTTACTCTCTACAAAATTCAATTTCTTTTTTAATAACTCATCTTTTAATTTAATCTCACTAATCAATTTTTTCTTAATCATTTCAATTATAATTTCACTAATCAAAACCAAAAAATAATTAAAAGGGTAGTTTAGGTATTTAAAAAATATTTGGATAAGGGCTGCCCTACCCAAAATGAAACCATGGTCCCAAAAAAACAAGGGTCTCCAAAATAACGTTCTTTTAAAAAGTCCAACAAATAGTATAATGGACAATCTTCCACATATTTTGAATCTCATGACATATTTTTTATTGGGCCTAGGTTTTCAGATTTTTACTCCATCGTGATTCACAAACCTTCTAGCGCTGCAGCATTGTAAAACAAAATAAAGATGACAAGGGAATGGTCAATTGCACTATATTTTTACAAGGGCAAAAGAAAGTAATCATTTTGTAGATTATAGTTTATTAAGAGAATGGGGGCTTTAAATTCTTTTTCATTCTAGTAAACCATTTTTCGGGATTTTCTTCACAGGGGCATTTGCCCATGTGCATGACGTCACACGTGGTTCATTTTTCTTCTGTTCTTTAACCCTTTTGTAAAATTGCATGACTAACCTAATAAGTCACTCACTCTCAGAGGTCACCGATATGACTAAACTACCATCCCTTTTACTCTCTCCATCTCTAGTTTTAACAAATATATTATCATTCAATCATTCCTAACAAAAATATATGTCTATGATCTTCTTTTTATTGGAAATTTTTAGTCAAAGCATATCAATTAGTATTGATATGCTTCCTTATTTAGCTTTTACGTTTTATTTTCCTTTCCTTTCTTTCTTGTCAATTAGTATAATTTGTAATTAAGAGTGATTGAGAGTGATTGATGTAATTAAATATTTCTTTCCTAGATTGAAGTTATTCTTCATTGTAAATTTATTGTAATCTTCTCTATAAATAAGAAAGTCTTCATCACTGCTAATTATACAGTGAACAACAAATAGACTGTGTCATTAGATTTGAAATGGTATTAGACGTCTAGGTTGTCTAGGTTGATCATATCATATCATTTTTTTCTTTTTAGTTTTTTAATCTTTGTTTCTTCATATCTTTTTTCTTTTTGTACTATGGATTGTATGGATGGTTCAAAAGGAGCTACAACGATACTACTTACCCGAGACCAGTTAATGGGTTTTATGGATGGAACGGCCGAGAAGCCAACTGATCCGATCGAGTTACGCAAATGGCAGATTCATAATAACATGGTACGTAAATGGCTTTTAAATTCTACCAATCCTGATATTCGATGAAGCATAGAAAATGCTACAACTGCCCATAAGGTTTTTAATCTCACACAAGATGATCTATTTGTGTCAGAGTACTATGAAAAATTCAAATCTTCATGGGATCAGTTAGACTCCACTAACTCATTTCCTCTCATTGAATCTGTTATACTCAATGCTCAAGAATGGAAACATGCTCCAAGTGAGTTTTCAAATTATTCTACCAGTAACGTTAGATCACGCCATCCCAACAGAGGAAGACGTTCTCATTGTGACCACTGTGGTAAAATGGGTCACACTAAATCCGCTTGTTACAAGCTTCATTGGAGTCCCACAACAGTTAAGGAAGGAACTGTGCTCATTTCTTCCTCACAGAATTTTGAGATGAACACTCCACGTTCATACAAGCCACTATTTACTCTCACTATTGCCCAGTACACTAAATTGCTGGCTCTTCTTTCAACTATGGAAGACCCTTCTATGCCAAGAGAAAATCTTGTAGACGTACGTCAAACTAGTGACTCTGTTATTCCGATTGTGGAGTCATCTACAGATGGTAATAATTCTCCGACAGATGCGCCGACAGTCCCATCTGCCAACTTAGTAGGTATGGTTCTACCATCTCAATCCCCTTGGATTATTGACACTGGTGCATCGAAGCATATATGTTCCTCGCTTTCATTATTTTCTACATATATAAAAGCTCCTCTAGATATATATGTACAGCTGCCTAATGGTGAAAATCACCTTGTTTCTCATATCGGTACCGTGGTTTTCTCTCCCACTTTTCAAATTCGAGATGTTTTTTATGTACCGTCTTTTAAGTTTAACTTGTTGTCTATATCTCAATTGACAGCCTCTCTAAAATGTGATGTGATTTTTAAGCAATCGCATTGTGTGTTTCAGGACCCTTCGACAAAATTGGAAATTGGTCGGGGTAAAGCCAAAGATGGCCTCTATTTTCTATGCTCAACAACAAGTACTCCTGCTTCATCTTTAGTGTTGAATAATTTCGATCTATGGCATTGGCGCTTAGGCCACCCATCAGATCTTAGATTCAAATTTTTATGTAAGACTTATCCTTATATTAAGTCGTCTATGAACAGCTCTTGTGATGTATGCCCACGAGCAAAGCAATCTCGTTTAAAATTTAATAAAAGTACTAGTTCTACTACTCGCGCATTTCAGCTTATACATTGCGATATTTGGGGACCATTTAAGGTCCATTCCCAATCCAGTGCACGATATTTTATGACAATCGTTGATGATTATACAAGGTGCACATGGATCTATTTAATGTCTGCTAAATCAGACACAAAGAAATATTTAATGTATTTTTCAAATATTATAAAAACTCAATTTCAGTCAAAAATTGATATTCTACAATCTGGTAATGGTGATATTTTTATACCAAAAATTCAAACCATCCGGTCCGACAATGGTACCGAGTTCCTCTCTAAGGACATTCAATCATGGTATTCCCAACATGGAATTCTTCATCAACGTAGCTGTGTTGATACACCGCAGCAAAATAGTGTCGTTGAACGAAAACATCGACATCTTCTCGACGTTGCTCGTTCCCTTCGATTTCAGTCGGGGCTACCATTATCGTTTTGGGGATAATGTATCCTCACCGCTTCCTATTTGATAAACAAAATGCCAACTCCTATATTGAGCAATTTGTCTCCTCATGAAATGTTATTTTCCACTCCACCATCCTATTCAACACTTAAAGTTTTTGGATGTCTATGTTTTGCTCGAAATACTCACATTAAAAATAAATTTGATGCTCGAGCTAATCCGGGAATTTTTGTGGGTTACCCTTATGGTCAGAGAGGGTATCGTGTTTTTGATATTGAAACACGCAAAATTATTATTTCTCGTGATGTAGTTTTTCATTAACGAGTATTTCCATTTCTCGATACGGTTAAATATAATCAAAATCAGTATCAGCCGTCGATATCTCTTCCGGTTATAAATGATAGTCCTGTATTTGATTATGTTGATTTTTCTCATAAGCATAATTCGACATCAACTGATCCCAATATCACTTTATCTCAGGAATCAATATTAAGAAATGTACAAGTATCACCTGTACAATCTCCAAGTCCTTCCCACTTGGACATAAGTACTGATGGGAACTCTCGGCCCATATAAAATTCAAATCCACGTTCTCCTTCAAGGTTGGAAGTTCAAATCCCAAATATTGATGTAACTTCTCCATTCACATCAAATTCCAGTTCACATTCTCTAGGTCCTTCACAGATAGATCCAAATACTTCACTTTCTCCTAATATTTCTACATATTTGGACAGACCTTCTCGACAACGTCAACCACCTAAATGGTTGGAGAATTATCATTTCTCTAGTATCTCTACAACACCATATCCATTAGCTAATTTTATTTCACTTGAATCATTTTCTCAAACTCATCGGGCTTTTTTTTCTTCGGTTCTTAATTCTACTGAACCCACTTCCTTTACTCAAGCCATGAAAGATCCGAAATGGCGTGATTCAATGAAAAGGGAAATTTCAGCTTTAGAAGATAATAATACTTGGATTATTACCTCTTTACCGCATGGTAAACAACCTATAGGTTGTAAGTGGGTCTATAAAATCAAATATTGTCCCGATGGATCCATTGAACGCTACAAATCTCGACTTGTAGATAAGGGATACACTCAAGTCCAAGGCATTGATTATCATGATACTTTCGCACCATTTGCAAAACTCGTTACTGTTCGTGTTTTTCTTTCTGTTGCAGCTGTAAAAGGTTGGTCACTTTATCAATTAGACGTAACTAATGCTTTTCTTCAAGGTGATCTTGAAGAAGAAATTTATATGAAATTACCACCCGGATTTTCCCGTAAGGGGGAGAATTTTGTTTGCAAATTAAATAAATCTCTATACGGCCTTAAGCAAGCTTCTCGATAGTGGTTCTCAAAATTCTCTAAAATACTTATACAAAAGGGTTTTATTCAATCCAATGCTGATTACAGTCTCTTTACATATAAAAAGGGTTCAGTTTCTATTTTTGTTCTCGTTTATGTGGATAACATAATTATCACCGGGAATAACGAAACATCAATTTCGAATCTCAAGAAATTTTTGGAAAAATCTTTTTCAATTAAAGATATTGGTAAAATTCAATACTTTCTAGGAATTGAAGTATCTCGTTCAAGTCAAGGTATAGTTTTATGCCAAAGAAAATATATTCTTGATATCTTAAAAGATGCGGGCTTGACAGGGGCTCACATTTTTGAATTTCCTATGGAACAACAACTTCGGCTAAAACCTGATGATGGTAAACTTATGTCCGATCCAACTCTCTTCCGCCGCCTCATTGGTCGATTATTATATCTTACCATAACAAGACCAGATATCACATATGCTGTTAATACTCTGAGTCAATTTATGAGTAATCCTCACACAGCTCACATGGATGCCGCAAATCGCATTCTTCGTTATCTAAAAGGTATTATTGGAAAAGTCCTTTTTTCTATCATCTAGCAGTACACTTCATCTAAGTGGTTATTGCGATTCTGATTGGGCTGGATGCCCAACAACCAGAAGATCCACCACATGCTATTTTACTATTTTCGGTGGTAGTCCAATTTCTTGGAAAACCAAGAAACAAGCAACAGTTTCCCGCTCTTCTGCAGAAGCGGAGTATCGTTCTATGGCCACACTTACATGTGAAGTTCAATGGTTCAAATATATCCTAAATGATCTTGGTATACCTCATTCGGAACCAATTTCTATTTTTTGTGACAATCAAGCTGCAATCTACATTGCCGAAAATCCGGTCTTCCACGAGAGAACTAAACATATTGAATTGGATTGCCACTTCATCCGAGAAAAAATAATCTCAAAATTGATCGCACCCAACTATGTTCGCTCCATTGATCAACGCGCCTATATTTTCACGAAGCCTTTAGGAGCTGAAATACATCGCCGATTAACTTCCAAGTTGAGTGTGGTCGACCTTCCTTCACCCACGCCAACTTGAGGGGGAGTATTGGAAATATTTAGTCAAAGCATATCAATTAGTATTGATATGCTTCCTTATTTAGGTTTTACGTTTTATTTTCCTTTCCTTTCTTTCTTGTCTATTAGTATAATTTGTAATTAAGAGTGATTGATGTAATTAAATATTTCTTTCCTAGATTGAAGTTATTCTTCATTGTAAATTTATTGTAATCTTCTCTATAAATAAGAAAGTCTTCATCACTGCTAATTATACAGTGAACAACAAATAGAATGTGTCATTAGATTTGAAACTTTTCTTTAATATTTGTGTCAAAACCATATTCTCCATATCTTGAATCATACTATATAACAACACAAAAAGTTACATATGGAACGAATCCCTCAAATTTACCACCAAAAAATTACACCACCTCACCACTATCCAAAAACGTTTGTCTCTCTGAAAGTTGAATATGATCAGTGTGATGAGTACTATAAGGATGTCCTCATTCGTACTGACATAAATACTGTCGATCCTGAATAGTGTACAAACATGCACAAGTTCTTAGATCCCCACTATCAAACTGTTAACTAGCAGTAGCACTACAACACAGCAGACAGTGCATAAGGACATTCTAGATTTATTCTCCCCGTGCATCAGTGATGCCTACGCCATATATAAGAAGTAAAACAAACAATGTTTATGATGAGATGAATGGGAAGCAACGGGTAGATGGGTTTCAAGCGGGTTTCTATCAGCAGAACTGGGAAGGTGTGGTAACCAGCATTACTTATATGGTCCAAGAGTTCTTTAAAAAGTGATTTCTTCTCTTTTAAAAAAAAAAAAAAAAAAACATGTTTTAATAGAAAAACGAGTATAACTGACTTTAGAGAAGAGCTGTTACTCGACGGCTACAACAGTACTATAAAATTCATCAATTTCATCCACCTCTAGCATATTAATGCTAGATATTTTTAGGAAATCCAGGATGGAGAATAACAGAGTGAATCTGATCAAATAGATACAAAAGATTTGGTACTTTCCAATTGAAGTTTTCAAAACTCTAGAATTAAAAGCTAAACTATGGAATTTTATTGCCTTGATGTTGAGTTTCCTATCAATCAAGGTTAGCTTTCCAAGAACAAAGGTTACTTCTTCGAAATTTCTCTCTCTCGTTCGATACTGGTTTGAGTTGAATCTTAGTTGTACTTCATTTTGGTATATATCTTGAATAGCTTCTAGAGTAGTGGTGTCTTAAGCCTTGAAATCGACGTTAGTTCTTTTCATTTATTTAGCCTATTGAACGGGTAGCTCAACTCCTCTTCTGTTTTTTCCTTCTCCAACGATTGGGTCTTTGACATTCCTTGCTCCCATGTAGGTGCCTGCATAATTCATATCAATAAGGGAAAATTTAGTATATGAGTTAATCTCAGCATTAGGCGCCATATAATGATAGCTCATGTGGATACTCTTGATATTAACACCAAAATTATTGTTGTGGCCACTAATTCTTCTATCATCTTTCTGGTAATATAAGTCATTTAGAATATGTGTTGGATTATGCATGACCTTGTTGAAGGAGAAGAGATGTTGAGTAATCTTGTTAATAGTGATTCTAGCCTTATGTATGTTCTTGTTGAAGACGAAATCACATCTAGCCTTCCAAATAAACCAACAAATAGTAGCATAAATTGGAACCCAGTCCTTCTGCTGATTTTGAGGATGAAACCAGCTATTTAGCCAATGGGTGAAGTCATTAAAGTTACTGAATAAATTATGATCATGACCAAACAATTTTCTCTAGACTTCAGTAGTGTAAGGGTAAGTTATGGAAGTATGAGTGATATCTTCACCGACATTATTTCATAAGGTGCATGTGGAGTCAATATAGATTTGGCATTTGTTGGAAATATTTCTTGAGCACATTTCCACACAAACATCTGGATTGAATGAGAGGTATCAAGCTTCCATATATGGCTCCAAGCAGGATTATAGCTATTATTGTTGTATTTGTCATGAATTTTCCTATCATAACGGGATTAACAGTGAACTTTCCATTATCAGTTAGTCCCCAAACGATAGAGTCTTCATTTTGTAAATTCTTGCCGGTGGATTAAATGGCCGCCTGATCATCTTTGGAGAACCAAAGGATAATGATGT
Source organism: Papaver bracteatum (assembly GCA_023529315.1). NCBI lineage: Eukaryota > Viridiplantae > Streptophyta > Magnoliopsida > Ranunculales > Papaveraceae > Papaver > Papaver bracteatum. The sequence goes on along the minus strand of JAJJWX010003868.1, from coordinate 182,829 downwards.
TCATATCACATTCTCCTCTACTATTCATGAGTTGATTGACATTGTTTAGAGTGGTAGGGTATTAAGGAGGTTTTGGTAGGATTTCCTCTTTTTTGTCAATCCATATTTCCTCCCAAATCTTGATTTTTGAACCATCCCTAATTTTCTATCTGTAGTAGTTTTGAATATTACATACTCCCTCTAGGTTTCCTTTCCATATCCAAGAATCAGATCTTTTAAGTTTAGTATCAAATCTGATGAGAAGTTCATTTTTGAAATGGTTGGCTTTCATAATGGTAGACCACCGAGAATCTGGTTATGTTATTAATCTTCGAGAAATTCTAGTTATCATAGCACTGTTGAAGTATTCCATATTTCTGAAACCAAGCCCTCCTAAATATTTTGGTTTACAAACACTGCTCCAAGCTATGTAGAATAATCCCTTTGGTTTTTCAGGATCCTTTTTCCATGGGAAGTTTCTTTGAATTTTATCAATCTCTTGAAAAGTCTTTTTAGGAATCTTGAAGACGTTCATCTGGTATATATGCTAGAGCCGGAGGTGACACTAGATATCATAGTAACTCTGCCATTGGGTGATAGGTTTTCACTCTTCCAGCCAGCTAATCTGAATTTAAGCTTTTCAACGTAGGGTTTAAAAGCTTTAATCTTGCTTTTGTTGGTGAAAAGAGGAGAACCCAGGTAATTGTCTTTATGATCAATTTGTTTAACTTTCATGAAGGAGCTGACGTTCGTAGCAATATAAGTGTCAGTATTTTGGCTGAAAAATATTCTGGATTTGGAGAAGTTAATCATTTTCCAAGATGCTACACTGAACTTTCTGAAAATATTAACCATACTTGTGCTTTCCTGAATATTTTCTTTGCAAATAAAAGATGATTTATGGAATGAGCATTAGGGAATATTCTCAACACATGAATAAGGCCATCTAACTCATCTTGCATTAAGTTTCTGGATAGTGCTTCCATGCAGAATAGAAATAAATATGGGGATAAAGGATCTCCCTGTCTGAGCCCTCTAGTGGACTTGAAAAATTCACCGGGAGTTCAATTGACAAGGACAACCAGAATAGTAGTAGAGATGCATTAATGAATGAGATTTCACCATTTATCACTGAACCCCCTTTTTTTTTATAATGGCCAAAACAAAGTCCAGCTGACTCTGTCAAAAGCTTTTGCCATATTGATTTTTATTCCCAAGATGCCCTTATCGTCTTTCTTGCCATATCTTGTATTCATGTGATGTATCATTTCATGAGCTACGGCTATATTATAAGAGATTTGTCTTTCTTAGATGAAAGCAGACTAGAATGGGGATATAAGTTTAGGTAGTAGAGGCTTGATCCTTTTGGCTATTAGTTTGGAAATGATTTTGTAGGTGGTATTACATAAATATATAGGTCTGAAGTGTATAAGGTTGGTTGGAGAATAGGTTTTGGGTATTAAGGATATAAAGGTGGAGTTCATTTCAGTTAAAATGTAGCCAAAAGTGAAGAAGTTTTGGACCATGCCAATCAGGTCATTTCCTATAATGTCTTAGTTGGATTGAAATTTTTGGTGGGAAACCATTTGGACCAGGAGACTTGTCACCTTCCATACTAAAGAGAACATCTTTGATTTCTGAAGCATCAGGGAGAGATAAGAGGTGATCATTTTCAGATTGGGTGATAATAGAAGGAATGAGATTTAGGATATCAGGATGTAAGGTAAATTTCTCTAGAGTATCCATCTTCTTGAAGTGTTTTGTGAAGCAGGTTGAGATTTCAGTGTTATTAGTGATCCATTTTCCCTTCTCATTATTTATAGTTTCAATCTCATTCCTTTTTATCATCCTTTTTTTGGCTGAATCATGAAAGAATTTGGTATTCCTATCCCCCAGTTTAATAAATTGATCTTTACTTTTAGTTTTCCAAAAACTCTCTTGGATATGTTGTACCAGTGTTTGATATTTTCTTTGTCTTCTATGATATCATGTCCTCTAGAATTATCAAATACATTATTGGTATCCATTAAAGATTGTCCTTGTAGTTCTCCAGGTTGGTCTTAATATTTCCATAAACCTCTTTGTTCCAAATTTTGAATTTGAGCTTGATCTCTTTTAGTACTTGGCAATTATAATAGATGAATATCCCTGATGCTGTTGTCACCAACATTCATCTATGATGTCTTTACAATCTTTGTGGTCTAACCAAGGACCAAAAAAATTGAAAGGAATGAAACCAGGTTTCTAGTTGGGGTTAGTATTAACAAAAATAGGGTTATGATCAGAACTTTTGGCTAACAAATTAGATATGATTCTATATGGGTGAAAAGTGATCCAGCTATCATAAGTTAATCCTCTATCTAATCTCTTTTCAGTAAGGGCACTACCATTCCTTTTGTTGGTCCAAGTGAAGGCACAAGCTATATATCCTAGATTAGTTAAGCATAGGTCATCAATCTTATTGTTGAAAATATCATCTTTCGTTTGATCAATAGGATAGTTATTTTTATAATCATGAAGTACAAAATTGAGGTCACCCATAATGATCCAAGGCATCTTATGTCTAGAAGCAGTTTTTTCAATCATTTTCCAAGGGTTAAGTTTATCAGAGGTTGTATAGGGGCTTCCATAATAACCTGTGAGCATCCAAGTGTTACCATCATGTGAAGTGATTATAGCATTTATGTGATTATTGGAATAGTCTTGAATATCTAAGTTAATTTTGTTTTTGCAATCTAAGGCTAGGCCCCCAAGTTGTGTCTATGGGTCCATGAGGTTCAACAAACCAAAAATTTGTGACTCCTATTTTTTTCTAGAATATGTTTGAGATTATGAGATTTTTGTTTAGTTTCATCTAGGAAGAAAATATCAGGGTTTAGTTTATTTAGCATGTCATTTAGGTATCTAATGGTATATTGTTTTTTCCTATTCCTTGAGAATTCCATGTCATAATTGTGAAGAACTGCGAGAAGTGAGAGACTCTAGGATAAGAGAAAATGATAATGATGTATCCTATGATACTAGTGATGTGAGTGAAGCAAGTGTGCAAGTTTAAAAAAATCTTATAATTGTAAGTAATATCCCAGGAAAACATGAAAAAACAGTAGTTATAGGTGATAAGTTGACATGATACCTCAGTTCTGATTGGAGAAAATGTGCCCTCAGGGTTGCTAGTAGTCAAGTTGTTGAGTTCAGAATGTCTAAGCTCCTCCTGGTCCTCTTTATCAGAGTAGCCAAAACCTGGAGGGTAGTCCCTAAACATTTTAGTTTATGAAGGAGTGCACTCCATGTTGTCCAAGGTTTTACCTATTCTATTGAAGTTATCCTTGGCTTGGATGAAATGATTATGAGTGGTATGGTTTTTCTTTTCTAGCTTTCTTTTCTCCCAAAGTTGCTTGTTATGGTTTTTGAATATGGCTTTTTGGCTAGCTTGAATTTCTGATAAAGAGGGTAGGTCAGCAAAGGGATTTGGGAGAGTAAGTGAAACTTTTGGGAAAACATCAGATACATCCATCTCAGGGATCTGAGTAATATTTTGGTGTCTAGTTGCATCTTTGATGTTCATTCATTTTCTCCTAGCCAAAGCATCTTTTGGTTTATGAGCATTGGCTAATTTCTTGTTCTTCTTTTGGCTTGCAGAGATCTCAGTGTTTGTTTCTTGTGAGTTATCTTGAGAGGAGCAGGTTTTGAAGATCAAGAATTCATTGTTATTTGTCTCCAAGGTGAGCTTTCTTTGAGCAATTTTTATTTTTATTGCAAATTCTTCTGCAACATCTTTATCAGTGTACCCTCTTCTTTTGTGTATAATGGGTGTTGAAGGTGAAGATGTTGTATTAGGGATATGAGTGTGAGGAGGTGTTGTTTGTGTGGATGGAGTTGTAGGAAATAGATTACTTTTGCTTTCACATAGAGGACCAGGGTGATCTAAGATTCTGCATACTTTGCAAAACTAAATGCCAGGGAGAGCATAAGCTATTTCCATCCAATGTGAGGTGACTGTGTCTTCATAAGCGTCAACCCCATATTTGAGAACTTTAGTAACATATATGTTTCAGATAACTTCAATATTCTTCTCATCCTGATCTCTACCATAAGGTTTTTTTTTTGCCTCTTGGAATATTCCAGCTGGTCTTTGCATGTTACTGATTTCCAAGTCATGACAGCATAGAAATTTGCCTCATCAATGAATTCTGGCCCTTCAGGAGGAACTTTTGTAAGAACAATGAGCTTTCCAAATATTCCTCTTGTTCCTATTTTTCTAAAAACATTGTAGTCTTCCATGCTCCCTAGTTTGATGGAATAGCAGTTCATTTTCTTTTTCCAGAGGTTGATTTCAGCATTCCGTGTAATTCCCAGTTCGAGTTTATGAACTTTGATGACTTTGGTTTCATAAGATATCTTGCTACAAAGTCTACCAATGAAACACCATTTCCAGCTAATATCTTTCTTGTGCTTGATATTTTATGGGTTGATGAAAACTTTAGGATAAAGATTTTCTGGTTAAAGTATTTTTCATTTGTTCAGTGAGTTTTTCAATGTTTTCTTCTGGTTTGCTTTTGGATGAAGAGGCCATGATGGTAATGACGCAGAGAGGTGGTGTGAAGTTAAGTGTATTGACCAACGTCTCCTGCTGAATTCAGGCGGATTAGTATTTGTAAAATCATCTACGAAGTGATCTCAAACCTCGTCGCAAAAAAAAAACTAAAGCCTCTTCTCGATGGATCCCCTTGCCGAAGCTTCAATCAAACAAGAGGACTTTTCCAAGGTGATGATTTATTAGCTTATCTTTATATATTTTGTATGGAATTATTGTCAAGAATGCTACAACAAGCTAATAAACAAGTACGGATTCATGGAATTTGTGTTGCAAGTGTTGAGATTATTAGTGGCACATTGTATGGGTATCTAAGATCCTGCGATTATAATCCTTATGGCCACTCCACTCATTTCCAATTGGTTTGGATTTGGATGCCCATATTCTAACATGGTATTAGAGAAGGCTATTTGTGTCGAGTCATTTGATCGCATCTTTATTTCGCGTCACCCAAGTTATTTTATCGTCCACATGTTAGAGCCAAAGAGGCTACACGTGAGGGGGTGTATTGAGATTATTAGTCCCACATTGCAAGGTTTTTTAATCTTGAATCGAATCGTGAATTTTTTTTTGAAATTTGCAAATCGAATCGTATGTTAAATCGTGAATCGATGATCCATAGTTGATTATTAAATCGTAAATATATGCCTACAAATATTGTGGAATCATACATATACAAAATATTACTAAGTGTTTGATTTTTTTCCTAGTTTTGGTCTTTAATTCCTATATATACTAATAAAGTTCATTAAACATCAAAAAAATCAAGTTGAAACATTGGTTCAAGTCCCCTCGTGTGACGAAAAATCGTAGTCAAACAAGGTTGACTAACGATTTTTAGGAAGAACGCTTCACACAGGCGAACTGAATCAAATTTGTTGAAAATGAAGCAAATCGTGCGGAAGATTTTAAAAACTATGCCACATTGTATGGGTACCTAAGATGCTACTCTACTCATTGCCAATTAGTTTTGAGTTGGATGGCCATATTCTAACAGCAAGGCTCAAGCTACAAAAATTCACTATACTAATATACGTATATGCAATAACATACGGTTTACAGCAGAAATACTAATATACGTATAAGCAATAACATACGGTTTACAGCAGAATATACTAATATACGTATATACGTATACGCAACAACATACGGTTTACAACAGCCAGTTTGATCAAGCTTCTAACTTGTATTTCAGTCACTTCCACTTAAATTTCTGTCACTTAGATTGCATTTTAAATTAGTATAATTTTTTTTCTTCCTTAAATTCCCTTTGTTAGCGTGTCGTCCATATTCTTTACTTGTACTTTGTGTTTATTTGCAGCGCTCTCAACTGCAGGTGGCACACTTTCTTGCTCACTTATTATACAACTGGTTTGCAGAAGCATGGGGTTGCACAGGCAAGACATTGAATCCACAATGCAAAACTTTTTATTTTGTTTATCAAAAGAAATGTTACATGATCAAACCTTTGTTTTGGTTAATAAATTCTCCTAGTGAGTATGCTTGAAAAAACTTTAATTAAATTGAAGTTGAAAATCAAGAATGTTGTTACAATTTGTCAATCATAATCTGTATTGGTAGACCTTAGACTGCAAATGCAAATCAGGTCTAAGCCATTGCTGAAGCCCATGAGCTTGCATGAAAGTCTGTGATGGACTTCGATTAATAGTCAAATTAGCCGAGGGAACTACGTGTATGACTTCCGATTCTCTTCCGATTGCACTCATCAATATTCCTGTCACTGATGTTTGCGTCGCCAACCTCTCAATTCCTGCAACTCCTAAGTGTTCCATCCTGTCACGGTGCTCAAAATACCCAATATACTCTGCGCATATAAGATCAGCTGGATTCACAAATAGTTTTGGAACCCAAAGTGATAATGCTGTAAACGGATCATCTGGATCCCTATTCTCTTTCATACCCTTTGTGGCAACTGTGAGTCCTGCTTTAACAAGGCTGCTAGCAAAACGAACCCCGCGCCTCACTTTCTCACTCTTAATCTTTCCGATTGGAGCGGAAATGAAAGGTGTATTGAAGAGGTATGATTCCAGATAGTTACCCATTTTGGCCATTTCTTTCCCTACAAGCATTGCGATGGAAGACCCTAGAGAATGTCCTGCCAACCAGACATTACTAGCCCCAACTGCAGATACCATGATTTGAACAGCTTCCATCGCAACTCTAACGCGGGATGACTGGTGAAGTCCATGTTTGATGATATTCAGGTCTAGCCACAAGTCTTGTGAGACGGAATGTTTCTTGATAGTGGTTCCCCTAAACGCAATGACATATCGTGGAATAAAATCTGTCTGGTGGTATTTAAAATCCATCATGGGTTTGAATTCATACACCGCACCAAAGATGGAGAAATCGTTAGTATCGATGAGCGGATATAATAGCTGAAAACTGAAGAATTCCCACCATCGTGGTGCAAGAGCGTCACACCCTTGCCGATTTTGTTGACGTTCATGCTCCAGAATATAGGCACCAGAAACTAAGCTAGCAGCTATAGATCTTCGGTGATGCCCATTTTTCCTTCAAATTACATAAAAATGTCTAGTTAGTAGTGTCACGCATTGCAGCTTTCCGGCCTAAGACACTAATGGAATTAGAAATTGAGCTAGACAATCACACAAACTGATCATTTTCCTCTTCGTAAAAAAATTGAATGATTCAACAGAAGCCTGAAAGATAATCTTACCAATCCACCGTGGTCAAGTGCACAGGTCCTGAATCGTCGAAACTATTCTTCTTGTTCAATTTCCCACTCTTCTCTTGCTTCAACTTCGGATCCTACAAATCAAAATGCAACATATAGTGTCTTCAACAACTAAGTTAAATTCGGGCAACTGAAAGCGCCAAAAATTCACGATACAATCTAACATTATCGAAAATGCAAATCAAGAAATGTGTTTATATTTGTTAGATAGGGGGAGAACCATACCTGAAAGCTCATTATGGATAGGATAACCGGAAATCGTTGAAAAAATATTGAAAGGTTTACTAAGAATGAGAATTGTTTTTGGACTTTGGAGTATAATTATTCTCAGAACATTCAGACATTATATAGACACAAATAAAATTTGCAAGTGATGTTATTAGATTAGTCTAAATTACAATTTGTGCAAAACACAAATCAATGAATAATCAAAGTCAAAATGTGCACCAACTGTAAATTGTAACACTAGACAAAAACAATTGTAAACTTTCATAACTGGCACTATTTAACAGCCAATTTTATATGATAACTGGTACTATCAGTCATGAAACTCTTTCGACTGACCAAGTTGAGTAGTCGCTTCAACGTATCATCTATTTTACCAAAAAAAAAGAAAGAGAAAAGGACAACCTATTTCAAAGATAAAATTTTAATACAAAATGCACAAACAAGGAAATAATCAAAATTTAAATTTAAGATAATGTAAAATATACAGCATTTTGGGGTAATTTTTCTCTGTTGGCTCTTTAAGACTTGAGAGAGTCAAACACTGAAATGAAAGTTTGCAGTTGGACAAAAATTCATAAAAGGCCTTCAAAAACTTCCTTAAAATTGCCCCGTCACATGAGATGTTGTTCCCGTGGGTCGTTTATCAGGAAGAAAGAGTTGAGGGGGTTGCAGAAAAATGAAATCCAATAATATTATTTATGATCATGTCTCAGTGACCACCTCAAACAAGGATCAAGTACCATGAAGAAACATTCAATCAGATGAGCATTAGACTAGATATATAATTGGAATTCATTTCTTGCAACGCCCTCAATCTCTCTGACATGACCTATGTACATGATATTTAGGATCAGTCGGTACCAATATTGAGGGACATCCTTACAGTAATCATCACGGTGGTCGTCTTCGACTTTCAGAGAGACTAGAACGTTTTCGGATAGTGGCGGTGTGATTTTTTGTTTTTTAAAGAAAATTTGAAGAATTTTTGGTGTAAACTTTTTGTGTTTTCATGATCGGAAGATAGTTTGCACACAAATACAAGAAGGGGTTGGTGCCTTCTTATTGCTAGGTTACCAGCTAAAGATCCCAACAATGATTAAAAAGTCTGAACACCAGTTTAATAAGAATAGAAAAGATACTAATACACTTCTATTAAAGAGAAGATCACAGGGAGAAAATGAAATATTTAGTAGAGCCATATTGTTGTGCGGATAAGACTATGACTATCTGAACCTGGAAAAATTTAAGAACTAAAGATAGATAGTAAAAGGTGTTGATATTATTAGTCCCACATTATCGGGGCATCTAAGATCCTGCGGTTTATAATCCCTTAGAGCATCCGCAGTGGGCGACTAAGACCAAAAATTTGGGTTGAGAACGAGACGTAGTGGGACGGACTATAGATTAAATCCCAGACTAAACCTAAATCCCAGACAGACTAAATTTGGTTCGCGACCAAGACTATACTCAAATTTTAGTCGAGTGTTGATATAGTCCACGCCCCACACCAGGCGAACATAAAGTCTACGCCCCACGACAGGCGTGCTTTATACCTCCGCCCCAATTTTTTTCTTTTTTTTTCTTTTTTACATTTTCGGAACCAGGTGAACGTATACTTCGTGCCCCACACCAGGCGAACGTATACTTCACGTCCCACACCAGGCGTTGGTATAGTTTACGTTCCACCAAAATTTAGTCTCCACCCGTAGCTTCGCACACCAGACTAAACCCAAATTTTGGTCTTTTTTTCCCTCTTTGGTCTTTGGTTTTACTCGCACCACTGCAGTTGCTCTTAGGGCTCATTGCCAATTGGTTTTGAGTTGGATGCCCGTATTCTAACATGGTATCAGAGCGGGCTACTTGAGACGAGTCATTTGACCGCGCCCTTACTCCGCGTCACCCGATTTAATTGTCCACGTATTAGACCCAACGAGGCTACACGTGAGGGGACGTGTTGAGATTATTAGTTCCACATTATCTGGGCATCTAAGATCCAGCGGTTTATAATCCCTTAGGGCCTCTCCACTCTTTGCCAATTGATTTTGAGTTGGATGTCCGTATTCTAACAAAAAGATGGTAGTTTGGTCAAGCTGGTATGACAGGGTTAGTCTTTAGGTCAGTCACAACTGTACATTGCAAACTCGGTGATGTCTAACTGTAATACAAATTTTATGTGATAAGTTTTCCGTCCCTTTTTTCTTTTCAACCCAACGAGGCTACATGTGAGGGGACGTGTTGAGATTATTAGTTCCACATTATCTGGGCATATAAGATCCTGCGGTTTATAATACCTTAGGGCCTCTCCACTCATTGTCAATTGGTTTTGAGTTGGATGTCCGTATTCTAACAAAAGGATGGTAGTTTGGTCATGCAGGTATGACAGGGTATGACATGGTTAGTCTTTAGGTAAGTCACACCTGTACATTGCAAACTCAGTGATGTCTAACTGTAATACAAATTTTATGTGATAAGTTTTACGTCCCTTTTTTCTTTTCAACTACCTCTGGTAGACATACCTGTACATTCTTCTCTTATCAATATATCTTCTTTTCTGATAAAAAAAAAAGTCATTAAGTAAGTCCATTCTCAGTCATCGATATCAAACTAGTCTAAGATGTAAATAACCTTGAAAATATAGTGCAGTTAACTTATTTATTTATTTTTGATTTTTAAAGGATTTTTTAATGACGGGTTTTTTGAACTCAGAATCACTATATTCATCTGGTTCCTTTACAATTGTATTGGATAACGAGTAACGAGCAGGATTTTGAATCCCATAAAATATTTGGGATATCGGGGGATTGGGTTATGAGATTTTTCTCAAATTATTCTCATCAAATTATTCTCATGACCTTGTAAGGATTCCAAGTAATTAGAATTTGGTATATTACAAAATGCTCATGAGTGAGATTAGTTTAAACTACAACTTGGGCGGAAAATAAAACGAATCCCCTGATAATTAATCGTATTAACTGTAAATTTCACTAAACAAAAACAAATTGTAGGCAAACTAATAATTGACACTAAACATTAGAGATGATATAAAATTCTTATATAAAATAAAATAATCAAAAAAATGTAGATGTATCAAAGTGTAATGGGAGGGGATGCCCTTTTAATAGTGTTGTAAGTTGGACTATGGATCCTCTGAGTTGAATTAGTTTAAGTCTAGTAGTGGATCATAGAGGTCTCAAACTAGTCATGAACCTGATAAAAATACAGCAAATTAATATCGTGGTTGGCAAGCTGTTTCTATGTGAAACGGCAGTTGGCAGTTAAAATTCAATTAGTGGGGACTTACTACAGTACATCACACTCATGATACTAAGCCACTGCTTAGCTGACGTGTCTTATAATAAGCTACTATAAGGCTCAGTGGAGGAATTGGAGGTAATGATTGTGATGGAAAACCGTGTTATAAACCACATTAAATTAAAATTCAAGTTCTTTCTACTCGGGTAAGGTGTGAGGAGATCTCGAAATAGGCAAGGAATAAATTCTCGCCAGAAATAAAAAGAAAAACGAGGATTGAATCCTCGCTTATTCTTTTATTATATAATAAAAAAACTAATAAAATATATTAATATTGTTATAAATTATTTTTTATTTACTAAGATTTCTTTCGTGTCTAAGTTTAGAGTTTACATATTTTAAACACCAAGTCTTCTATCTATATAAATAGAGGCCTAATCTCTTGTATTCTACACACATTAATAGAATTTCTCTCTTTCTTCTTCCCTCTATTTTGTGTCTTCTTCTTTCTTTCTCTATATTACAATACATCATCAGCACGTAACTCTAATCACTAAGCATTAGATAATAGCTATAAACGATTTTCGGAAATCGAAACCATAAAAGTAAAATAAAGGATATATGTAGCCGAGGGAATAAAGAGGGATTTTTTTATCTTCCCTTACTTTCATTATATTTTATTTTTCTTCATTAATTGATATCATTATGTTTGCAAAAGAAAATTCTTTTAAGTTTTAACCGGTTGTTATACTATTGTCAGGATATGAATATATGATCCAACAAAGTGATGACTCAACAGTTCTAAACTTTGATCAAAGTCTTAAACCTCTATCTACAGTGTCGGGCACGCGGAACAACATGCTTTTTGCTTTGGAGTTTGATGTAAGTCTCGGGGGGCTATGGAAGATTTAATTTATTTAATTGGTAGCGCTAACGGATTTTTATTTTATGTACTAATCAAACTATTACTTCATGACATGTTTGATTTATTTGTTTTTTGTTGTTATGTCAATGATGCCTTTCTGTTTCAATACACATTCGGGTGTATTTTTCTACACCGACCACTATGAGTATTCTCGTACGTATTTTTTTTTACCCGGTGCAATTGAAACCTAATCCTAAAAAGTCTTGATCTATATTTACGGGATCCGATATGGGTGATCAATTTTTTTTGGAATAAGTTGATTATTATTTTTATTTTATTTTTCTCTTATCACTTTAATAGAGAAAAATAAATAAAATAAACTCATCGGGAAATGGTTCATACAGTTTCTATTGCCCTAATGAAATTGTAATCACTGAAAATTTGTATTATTATGGGTTGATTTACCTTTACGGTAACTAATCACGTGCATGGTTGAAAAAGAACAACTAATTGGGGGATATGAATAGTACGGGTACTGTTCATACCGGCATGGCCGGAAAAAAAATTAGTCATTGAAAAAACAAGCCGGTATGAACATTAATTTTACTATTTCATATCCCCAAATTAATTCTCATATCCCCCAATTGCATGTTCTTGAAAAACCTAAGGCCAATTAAATTTGGCATCTTTGTTCATTAGACAAGGATCATGTGATTTACCCGTGTGGTTTCTATTTTTCTTTACAAGAAACCCTCCATCAACCATTTTCCATATATATTGACTAAAATGACATTTTTTTTTCCTTATGTCATCGACACGATTTTGGTTTATCGTTTAAATCAATTGAAATTGATTTTGTCTATCGATTCTCTGGGATGAGATGTAAATAAATTGGCATTCTAAATTATTTTTAAGCCAATGCTTATATTCTTGCAAGGAACATCGATTGATTTCTGATTTTCTCGTGGTAATTATTCTCCAAAATTTGAAATTCTTCCACTTGTAGTTGGAATTAGACACTAAAGATCAAAGGGTGCGCACCCGGCTTGTTATCGAATATTATTAGTCCTTGTAGTGACTATATTGATCTTAATTAGATTTTCTTTTGATAAAGAATGTGCCTATAATTTCATTCTAAAGTGAATGATTATTTTGCCAGTAACCAATAAAATCCATGGTTGATCTTTAATTTGGATGAACTACAATTTTTTTTGAACATTTTTTTATTGATTTTGAAATGAGTATCTACTGTCCAACGTGGTTTTCTTAAAATCCAGAAATTATTATAAGTATATGTCTCTAATTAATCGGATAATACTTTACGAAACTTGAAGTTTTCTTATATGAGATGAAAAATATTTTGCGCCATAATCAGGGGGAGACTATACACTATCAGAAGCTTGTGTAATTAACTTAAATGTTATATCAATTCCTCTCCCATCACAATCAAATCGATGTAGGTTGTCATTATATGATTGGTGTGAAATTTCTCATTTTGCTTTTATTTAAGTTTTTGCCTCTTACGAGGAAATCCAGTCACATTTAGCAGATAAGTCGTGTTCTATAGGAAGCTACAAGTAGTGCTCCAATTGAATATACCGAATTCACATTCTCAATTATAATATCTTCTCACTTGAATATGAGAAGATTATAATGTCCGCGGACGCTGGTACCAGTAATTGATTGAATTTACACTTGAGAATTGTGTTGGCTTATAGCAAGCTAAATAATTGTCGAATATTCATTTAAAGTAGCTACTGAAATAAATGATGGTGGTTGTGAACCCCTCAGCAGAGAAATATCGACATATGTGATTGGTTGGAATACAATCCAAATTAAGTTGGATTAATTTCTCAATTAACGCAATTTTTGGATCCAAAACTTAACACTTTAAAAATGCCAAGCCTATAAATTACAGGCTAGTGTAGTCATAATGCGTTATAAGAGAAATTTTTAAATGTAAAAACCATTTAAGGGTTTCATTTTTGCTCATACCCTAGGATTGATTCATTAATTGTTCTCTTTACAATGCACTTGGCGTGGTAGTCCTTGAAGGACTCATATTGCATTTACACAAGAAATGTGATTGGGAACATATTCAAAAGTTGTACTCTTTTTCCTTCGTTTCAGGTTTTGTCCCACGTGGTTTTCCTGACAAGGTTTTAACGAGGCAACATCTTGTTGACATTTAATTATTTTATTTTACTTAAAATGTTGATATTTGCGCACTTTTTCCTTCGTCCAATTTTTTTTCCCCCCTTTGGGTTTTACTGGCAAGGTTTTTAGTGAGGCAATTTAATTCAACATGGTGGTCATCCAAGGGGGAGTTGTATGAATTTTAATTATTTTGTGGATTCCCACCATTAACTAGGTCATTTTGTTTGACACATCAACATAACCATCTCCTATGAATTTTGATATCATTATGATCCGCATATGGTATGACCACAAATTCAGTTTTCTTCACTTACGGTACTTTATCTACATCTTGGCTCTATGTTGAAGGAACTACATCAATAACTTCTGCAAATCATCACGGGAAGCTAGCAATCCGTGACACAAACTCTCAATGTGTTGAAGAAGAATGTGGACTCCGCAAAAGTATTAATCGAAGGCATTACTGCTTGTGCAACACAAATGAAGACTTCATCAACTATCCGACATCTTCATGAAATCACAGTCCTCTTTTGCATTCAAGAAATCGGTTCTTCAAAATTGGAAAGACTCGACTCAAAGATTTGCACGCCAAGATTTGACTAAGTATTTATCAGGGGGACCGCCATCATCAAATTAAGGTGCATTCAATGGACTTTATCGCGTTGTACTCTTTTTCCTTCGTCAAGGTTTTGTCCCACTGGGTTTTCCTTGTCAAGGTTTTAATGAGGCAACATATGCGTGTCCAACACTATCTAAGTTTTTACATGCTTATGCAATTTCAAGTTTTTCTCTTTTGTGTTTTCCTGGTATGCTTGTAATGACTTAGACACAGTGGTCATCATGGGGAGTGTTATAAACTATTGTTTATTTACTAAGATGCCCTTCGTGTCTAAGTTTAGAGTTTACATATCTTAGACACCAAGTCTTCTATCTATATAAATAGAGGCATAATCTCTTGTATTATACACACATTAATAGAATTTCTCTCTTTCTTCTTCCCGTCTATTTTGTGTCTTCTTCTTTCTTTCTCTATATTACAATAAATATTAGATTTTTGATCCTCCTTCAGTGTTTTATATATATAAATACAACCTTCTTGGTCTCCCTCCCAAACCAGAGTAAATTTTTGATGGGGCGTTTAACGATGGGGCCATGGGGAGGAATCTGCCTTGACATTTGTTTTTCTAATTAATTGTATTAACATATTCTCTTACCAAAAATATAAAGGATAAAATATCACCAATTAAGATAACCAGTATTTTTCACCCAAAGTACACTACTTTTATATATTTGGAAATAAAATTTGATTAATAGAAACGACACATGTCAAGACATGATTTGTCCCTCATGCCCCCACCATAAAACATCCCTATCAAATATTTTTCCCCCTCACCACTAGACTAAGACCTTACCCCTACATGACGTGGCGAGACTGAACAAGTATCCCCTTACCTACTCAAAAAGACTCAACCTAAGTGTTTTTCATGGGGAGATACATCCCGATAAGGGGAGATACAAAGTTTTCCTTTTTCTTTTCAATCACCCATCATGCATGCAAACAGAGTTCCCCTTCCAGCGAATTTTAGTTTAATCTTGTTCCCTATTGACTGAATGTGCCCTTTCTTAGGTTTACCGTGAAAAATTGGAATACCCAAGTAATAAAAGTGTAATGATCCCATGGGAATATTCCGTATGAGAAGCCACTAAATTTTCTCTTCGTAATATATGCTTACTTGCATACAAAGTGCACTTTAAGGTGATAATAATTTGATTAGAGTAAGCACATATTATTTTAGAAAATTGATCATGAGATTGTCCACTTCTTGTTCCATGCCTTTGCAGAACACCTTAATATTATCTGCATATAATCTGTCAACCAAATTTTCATCCTAAAAATCAAAGAGTTTCCACATCTTTTGTGTGGGTAACATTTCCAGGACTATGTTTGGAATTTTGGAAAGAAAAAATTCTTCTTGCAATTGGTAAAGGTATTGGTCGCCCAATTAAGGTGGATGAAGCTACTTTGAGATGTGATTATGGTTATTATGCTAGTATTCTCATTGAAGTTTATTTTCCAAAGCCAATTCCAGAGAAGATTTGGATTCAAACAAAGTTCGACATATTTTTTCAAAAAATTGTGATACCAAAAGGTTCTTAAATATTGTAGCCAATGTATGATTGTGGGACATTTAGACTCAGATTTCAGGGCTTCAAGAGCAGTAGTGGAGAAATGATTGTCAAATATGGTATTGGTGTGGAAAGAAAGTTAAAGAAGAATGGTCACAAAAATGAAGAGGTTCCTGCTATTGGTGTTGAAAGATGAGGGTACCCAAACACACCACAATTTTTTATTTATCCTCCTATAAGTCCTTTTACCGTAAGTGATCATCCATGGAAAAAGTCGAGACAATGCCACAAATCGGTATTCACACTTTGTGTGATTGTCTATGTATACGAGATCGAAACAATACGACAACCAAAGTGTGATACTTGATAATAGGTTCATACATAACCAAACTCTATGGGATCACTATAAAGTATATACGGAGTTAACGTTTGTGTATTTTACTTTTAATTATAATAAAATAATTATAACGGAAATAGAAAAGTAAAAGTCACAACAAGATTTTGTTAACGAGGAAACTGCAAATGCAGAAAAACCCTGAGTCCTAATCTAGAATTGAATACTCTCATAATTAAGCCGTTATATAAAATCTAAACCAATTTCGTATAGTAGAGACCAAGCAACTACCCCTAGTTCACTTAGTTTCCTCAGTATCCCTGCACTTCCGACTTCGATGAGTCCACGCACTAGAACAATTCCTTTGGATCATATTGCAAACAGCAAAGAAACAATAAATCTGTTTGGTAACAAATCTTTCGATTCTTTCAAGATAAAGATATCTCAAGTCATAAGCAAATGCTCTTCCGTTTAATCTAATAAACTCATTTGTCTGGTTAGATCAATCTATCAAATAACTACAAAAGTAGTCAAGTTTAGATTCGCAATCGATCGATATAGATTCCAACAAGAAACTATAAAGTGACGCCTATCTCACACAACTAATTAATCGAATAAATATGATTCTAGTTGGATCCCAGTTGATTAAGGTTTTTGCACACCTAAAGATATGAGAACAAAATAAATAATCTTCTTTGTCTTCAAATCTTTTTTAATCTTGAATAAACACCTGCACAACACCACTTAAATCTCTTGTGATTAATCACACACAGAATGAAGTCTATTAACAATGGATTATGACAAGATCTCTTTAGATCTACAAATAGTTCTACAGATCATGTCGATACTTTGATCTCGTTTGAGTGAATCATATATCAAAAGAGAAGATTCTCAAGAATAAACAAACTAGGTGCAATCAAAGTTTTAACAACTGTTAGTCAATCAAATCAATTGAAAACTAATAACACTGCAATTATCTAGTTTCCCACCAATGGTACTCGTAGATATTCTTGATCCCACATAAGTATTTAAACGAGCGGTCGTAAGAGATTTCGCCTAATTAGGGTACTAGTCTCTCCGGATAGACGGCTCCACCAGGAACAACAAAAAGATAAAGTTTGTATGGCTCTTAGGATAGTTTGCTAAAAATGCAAACTTAGGTATTTATAGACCAAGGATAGTTGGACACCAAGGAATTTCCAAAACAGAAAATATTCTCAAGATATGCAATGAATAACAAAATTCGGTTTTCCTAATTCCAATAAATGCTTGTCCAAAATTTCCTAAATCTCTCAATAGAAAATCTCCAATTATTAAATGCATATTACTAATTTTTATTCTCTAGGGATATGCATTTAATTGCTGGTAATTAAAGCATATAAAACCAAAAAACCTTAAGTAAAAGATTCTCAATTTATTTCGGCACATGATCTCCTTGAGTAATAAGGAATATCTATGAACAATAAAAGATAAGAGTTACTGAACGTGTTGAAAGTATGTTGAAATATTTTCACTATAAATCCTTATTCATATTTACATGGATATACATTCTTGGAATCGGTTATACGACCATTCCAAACAAGTTTAGAATTGGTTCACCTTTATTCCAATATCACTATATATGTGATTTATCAAATATACATGGATTCAATCAGTTCTACAAATCACCAGGAAGGGTTATACCTTAATATGGAAACACTTGTGATCGTTACCTAAGTTACCAGGACCGGTTAAATTAGTTACGAGGATCATTTACATCAATTACCAGGAATGGTCACCATATACTCATGGTATTTCTTGTGATCGGTCACACCAATTACCAGGACCGGTTACATTAATTACAAGGATCGATTACGCATACTCTATGATCGTTCACCCCAATTAATAGGATCGCTCACACCGATTAAAAATAAAAATATCTTGTTATTCCCCTTTTGTAGTCAGAATACTACAAAAATCACATAAGCTACGCTGTAGTATTCCTCAGTGATTACATCAACATAATATGTTTCTCCCCCTTAGTCAATGCTTTGCTCTTACGTTAGATATAACGTTTAAGCACAATTGTCTTGTCATTAGTGATTATAAATCACTTTTTTACTCCATATATTTCTCCCCCTTTTTGTTCATTTTTGTCACAAAATGACAAAGGTTCGAGTAAATAAAGAACAAATCGAAAGGATCTTACAAATCTAAAAGACTTGTAAACAACCTATAAGAGTTAAGCACGAAGGTTCACATACCACTTTAGATAACAATTATTAAAATCGAGACTACAAGTAATTTGGTTTTAATATGTTATCAAGGAAACAATTGCCCTAAGAATGTTTCCCTAATAGTTTAACAAATCGGCTAAGAAACTTAATTCTCTTGTTAAACCGATTACAAACATATAAGCGCTTATTTCGATAAGACCAAAAGAAAGATCAAGATTAACTTTATTTTTCTCCTCGAGCTCTAATTATTCATTCAATAACTTAGACCTTTCCCTTTAGACAAGACAAACACTAGGTTAGTTAACAATTTTTTCTTGTCATGGCATTCAGTTAGACTTGAATAATCGAATCCTCCAATTTGATAAGCCTAACTAAGATCAGAATGAACTTAGTTTCTCTTATGCGGAATTGATTTGGACTAAACAAATGATCTCGTATTTCGTTAATCCATAAATAATACATATAAACCAAAATAAATTGACTTTCACAATTACTTTCCTAACCGGAAGAAATTGAAACAAACATAAACATTATAGCACCGCAATTGCATCGAATTTCGTTAAGCAAAAACACTTGATAGCCAACAATAAAGAAGATACCAAACAATAATCCAAAAAAATTTACACAATTTTTCTTAACCGGAAACATTTTAATCATACACAAACACACACATGCATACACAATAATGGAATATCAATCAAGACCAAATTTTGTTAAGCAAAAGCAAAATATATGCAATATAAACAACCTTTTCTTAAACAGGAAAACGATTAACTAACAAATTCGTTATCTCATATTCCGTAACCTCTTCTCCCTAGAAATATATATCATTAAGAGCAAGTTCAAGTAAGAAATATCCCCCAGTATGTTGTCATCCTCTCGCAAGAACAAAATAACAACAACAAGAGCAACCTTTACCAGATAAAGGTTGAAACGTTTTAACTAATGCGTGCCAATAGTGAAAGTTGAAAACCCGAAACACATATATGTTTATGCTAAACACAACTCATGAAAACATAAATTGATTCAACATATTGTGACTTTTCACATATGGGTTTCAATCGGAACACCTTATGATCCTTTGATAAATCCTACACGTACATGAGATAGAACTTGATCCCACTAAATAAAAAAGTCACACAAACTATAAGGGTACATCATATGATATAGAATATCAAGGTTACGAAAACCGAAATCAGATACCCCATAAACCCAATACACATCGAAAAAATGTAAACATTCATTCACATGCTATGTAATCGGAAACTATCACAAGAAAAACTATAAAGAAATAATTTTTTCCATTAATAAGGATAATTTATTCAAAATATTCCTCGTACAATAATTGAAGTAAATCAAAAGATTGATGTCTATTTTTATGGATGTATCACAACATATAACTTAATCCCTCTTGTTATTTTGTTTAAGGGTAAATCTCATCGAGTAGAGACTGAAACTTCCACAAAACATCCTCATAATGATTAAAAATGTTGGTAAGATGCTTAACATCACTTGAGGAGTTCTCATGGGCTGGTTTTAGTAACTATTTATAGTAGAGTACCCGTTTCCATTTAGCATTAACTCTTTTATCAAGCAAGACTCTTCTTCCGATTAGGTCTAGTACACCATCAAGTAAACTGGATGCATGCACCTTTGAAGAGGATATGAGTTGAATCGAATGATGAAATGTATTTTTGCACAGGGTCTGCTAGTCAGAATCTAAGGAGTCAAGATATTTCTCAATCTTGTGAAGACAATA
Source organism: Papaver bracteatum (assembly GCA_023529315.1). Taxonomy (NCBI): domain Eukaryota; kingdom Viridiplantae; phylum Streptophyta; class Magnoliopsida; order Ranunculales; family Papaveraceae; genus Papaver; species Papaver bracteatum. The sequence goes on along the minus strand of JAJJWX010003868.1, from coordinate 162,599 downwards.
ATCACTGACAATCTCCCCATAGACTATTCCATGCACCACATATAGAATTTGATAGAACTTTCCCTTGAACATGCGAGAAAGTTTCTTGGAGAGAATCATAGTTGTCAGTTTTCTCCTTAGATCTTCATTCGGCATCATCTTTGAAAGTATGCTCGTGAAAACCTAAAAATGAATATTTTGAGAAATCAGAATATTTATCTTATTCGAAATATCTCAAAAACCTGCAGAATGATCCAAGTTTTTATTTTCGATATTGAAAATACATAAATTAAACAAACAGGCTCTCTCGATAAAAATGATACCGATCCACACATGGGATTTTAGGAACCGAATTGGCCCATAGAACCGAAAATCAACCCACAAGTAATAAATTATGTTTGAGGAATTTTTAAACATAAGGTAACTTGACTTATTAAGGTTACCGATTCCTTTTAGCCTATCACTGGTTTCAAAGAAACCATTGTATGGTGAATGCATATGGCTAGCTACTTTTCATAGAGAAGAAAAATTACTTCCTTTTCTTAATCTCATAAGGTCGAGGTATTTTCATTGCTGGAATTGTATTGTAATAGGATTTTATTACAATACTTTTCTTTGATACAATATAAGCATTCTTACTTTTTTAGAAACATTTCGAGTTGTTTGATATATTTCCATATGGTTGACATGATTGTTTGTGAATATTGATGATACAGGACCAAAGGTAAGATTCACAAAACTTAAGATTTTGATATGACAATTTCTCTTAGTGAAATGTTCACAATGAGAAACAGAAGCAACAGAGGAGATATTTCGTAAATTACCAATTTTTGTAGGGGAGGTAATGCAAATCACCAATCTTTACAAGGGAGGTAACACAAATTACCCAAAAATAAAATAAAAACCACGTGTAAGTTAGTGTTGAGTGAGCTAACTTGGAATAGACAGAATTATTGACGAGAGGAGGTTTAGCTAATTTTATTTCTGTAGGGGAGGTAATGCAAATTATGAATCTTTACAGGGGAGCTAACGCAAATTACCCAAAAAAAATTTTAAACAAAAACATTTTTCTTCTAGATTTTTGGAAACTACTTCTGTTTCTAAAAACTCCTAAAATAAGATACAAAAACTGCATGGATAAACTAATTACTCTATCCCTCTCACTGCTGACCAGCATGACTAAACTACAACAATTTAACTTTCATCAGAGATAAAAAAGTGTCTAAAAAGGGTTTTCCGATTTCTTTTGTGGGTATGGTGTAAGTATACGTACACTAATACCAGCATTGATAAGAAAAACAGACACTCTTGCAATACATGACTAAGCTAACCAATATACTCTCTAGACTATATATTCAGTGTAAGTGTTTCCCACTTCTGCAACTCTTGTCATCTTGCAATTCCTAACAACAAACTGTCTCTACTTACAAATATTTCATTTCCCGCTATCACCCTTTTTTCATTTTTTTTTTGGGATTATTAATAAAGTGCCACACTTCCAATTAGGTGTTCAAGAAAATGCCACCATTTTTTTCAGAGTTTATTAAATGCCACGCTCTTGACTTTTTCCATCCAAAAAACTGTTGACATCAGTTAGTGCATAGGTGGCAGTTATCCAGCTTAGTAAAAGACATCTTCGCCCTCAAATCGTCTCACTAAAACAACTGAGTTAAATCAAGTTCGTTCAGGCAATTACTTGGACATCTTGTGTGCGCAATCTGGTAATGCTGTCATCAGCCAAGAAAGCATCTTCTACACTCTCCATTTTCTGCAAATTCAAATCCGAAACAAACCAAACATTTATATCATTCACATAAGTCATAAAAATTAACCATTCCGTCCTCTTTGAACATCATCTTCTCTGGTTCAATTGGTCTTGAAACTCCATCAAGTGCTCAGTATTTTGAACTCAATTCTGCCTACAAAATCATCCAACTTCAAATACGTGACAAATATCAAGTAACAGTAATATTCGTTCACTGATTTTTTGCAACAAGTTAAGCTCAGGCCCACATCAACTGATTTACCCAAATACTTAAAAAAAAACCATGTATTCAATAGATCAATTTATTTCCTGTTTTTGCTCCAAAGCTCCTCTTTGTGGAGTTGTGTCGAGCATATGGTGTGCAATTAAAGACTTCCCCTTTGTGTGTATGATTATCTCCTTTTATAGATCAATTTGTTCAAGAAAACTACCTGCAAATCCAAATCAAACTCAGACCCATCGATTTTTGTCTAACACGAACTCTAAAAAGTTACTTAATCTCAGCCATTCATCACTCCAAATACCCACGGCAGCATCACCATCTCAACTGGTTTCTTGGAGAAACTTCATTAAAACAGCCAATGCCAAATCGAGATGGAGACTTCATGGATCCGTATTGGAGGGTTATTCGCAATACCAGTTGGGTCATCTTCAATATAAGGTAATTGGATTGAAGAATTCTTCCAACGCAACAACAACAAGTGATTTTGGGGGTTTTCAAGGTCTTACGAGATTGGGTTCAATGAGATTGGGAAACGGAAGCAAATGAGTATGATTGCTGAACTGGTAGATCGAATTGGTGAATATTTTGAGCAGAATTTTATGCCTACAGTACACATACTAATGGATCGAAAGTTCAAAGATTTAAGGTTTTTAAAACAAAACGAAATTACTCCAATAATTTCAGTTCAAAGATTTAAGGTTTTAGGGATCACAAGGACAATTATGTAATTGTACCGTCAAAAATTGACCAAGTCAATTATAAATGACCAGTTGTGTGGGCCTTAACGGAATTAATAACGTGAGTGGCATTTTATATATGTTGAAAAAAACAGTGGCATTTTCTTGAACACCTAATTGGAAGTGTGGCACAAAATTAAAATCCCCTTTTTTTTTCCGTGCAAACTATCTTATGTGTATAATACAACACAAAAAGCTCACATCAAAATTTTTTCAAACTTTCTTTGAAAACCAAAAAATTATACCACCACTGTCTAAAAACGTTTTAGTCTATGAAAGTCAAATATGACCAGCGTGACCGATGAGTACAGTGTAAGGATGTCCTCTTTGGTACTGATATTATCTTTGCAAGGATATAATAGGAAAATGTCCTCTTACATCCTTTTTTTTTTTTTTTTTCCCTACAGAAACACTACTGATCCTGAATATCATGTACATAGGTCATTTTTCAGAGAGAGTTGAGGGTGTTGGAAGAATTGAAATCCAGTACTATGCATGATTAGTCCAGTGCTCATCTGATTCAATGTTTGGTACCCCGTTTGAGGTGGTCATAGTTAGACCACCTTAGAGCAACTGTAGTCATAAGAGTATAACTAAAGACTAAAAAAAGTAAGATAATTTGGTTTATTCCGTCGAACGACGCTACCGTGCAGGAGTAAATTTGGTGGAGCGGAGTTATACGGGTTCATCTGATACGGGGCGTAGTTATAAATTACGCTTGGATGGGGCGTAACTATAAGTTACGCCTGGTGTCGGGCGGAGTCTAAAATTGCGTTTGGTGTGGGGCGTAATATCGCTCGATGGAGAAACGTAATTTTAAACTACGCCTGATGGGGCGTGATCTCAAATTACGCCTGCTTGGGCGTAAACATAAATTTCGCCCGATGGACCATCAAGTAATCACTACAAATGACCAAATTACGAAGCATTATCATGGTTTCCCACAACTCCACCATAGGTCCATAGGTAGAGGTGTAAACGCGTGCTGGGCGACATGCTCAAAGACACGAAATCGCGTGCTTCACGTGCCATGTGTCGTCTTTGTCTTTGTCCAACGATTTAAACGTGATGTGCCGTGCTGTGCTTTACTAGTCAAAAGCTAGGCACAACACATCCCATGGGCACAGCACACGAATAAACGTGACGTGCTGTGCCGTGCTAGCACACGTGCTATAAACAATTTGAAATCACTTAATGTATACATTAAGTCGGACATTATCACAAGAATTTAATTAGACAACATACCATTTGATATTATTTCAAGTAAAATTAAAAAGTTTATTCAATAAAAATAAATAATCCATCAAATATAAAATTGGATTATCGTCATGTAAATTAATGTTCTAGTTAAATATAGATGACGATATTATAACAACGATATTGAAATATATTTTCCAAATATTAAGATATTATATGTGTTGTTATAAATAAGTCAGTATAAAATGTTAAAAACTAGCTAGAATAGTGACTCTTTTACGAAATATACAAAAAATGTGATGTATTATGCCTTGTTATATGGTGTACTTGTACATATTATGACGTGCTTTCTTAACATGCTGTGCTGGGCTGTGCCACGTGCTTATCCGTGCCGCGTGCTGTGCTGTGCTACTGTGCCAATTATTCAAACCCAACACGTCCCATTTAACTAACGTGTTTGTCCGTCTTGAGCTAAGTCACGTGCTAGGGCTGAAACATACTCAAATTTTAGCGTCTTTGTCTTTGGGCTGTGCTCGTGCTGGCACAGCCCACTTTACACCTCTATCCATAGGCCATACCATTCGAAGAATCTAGCCAGCTTCCTTGCCTTGCTGGATACAATCACACTTGTCGTTCTTAGATTTTGGAAAACTTATATCCCACTCGTTTTTCCTCCTCCACAGTGCACAAAGGGTTTGGTTTTTATAGTTGCACATCACAAAAACATAATTTGTGAACTGATGTGATACTGATGAAATGAATAATTAATTGAAATAAAAGTGAAAATATTTGGACACTCACCAATTGAATTGTGATCTTATTGATATTTGGCAACAATATAAACCAAAGTACTCGGCCAAAAATCTAGAAGAACTTTCATTTGGTGATTGTATCCAGCAAGGCGTAGTAGTAGAAGGCGTAAAGCATCAGGCATAGTCTAAAATTGCGCCCCGTAAAGCAACGGGCGTAGTTTGTAATTACGCCGGTTGTCAGGCGGTATTTATAAATGCGCCTGACGGGGCGTAACGTTTAATTACGCCTCAATGGGGCGCAGTTATATAAAACCGCCTGGTATCGGGCGCAACTAGATATTACGTCCCGTCGGGCGTAACCTGAACTCCCCTCTCAATCAGGCGCAAATATTACATTCGCCTCTGTGTTAGGAGTAACTTGCAATTCCGCCCCAATCAGGCGTAAGCGTGTATTACGCCCGACCATAACCAAACCAAAGACTAAATATACTATGGTTTTTGGTTTTTAGTCTGGTATTTGCTTTTTACTCTCTCCGTAGTGTCTGGGTTTTAGTCGAAAATTTTGGGTTTAGTCCATGACTGTGGTTGCTCTTACCCATGGCTCCGTATATATTATGGTCAACTAAACAAGGATTGAGGGCCATGAAGAAACAGTGAAACATATGAGCACTAGACATGATCATATATAGTATGATTGGATTTCATTTTCTCGCAGCTCCATCAACTCTCTTCCTGATAAATAGCCCACCCGAAAAACAACTTATGTGAAGGGGAAATTTGAAGGGAGTTGGTGAAGTCTGAAAGAGTCAACAGAGAAAAATTACCCCAAAGCTCTATGGCGTAAATTTTGATTATTTCCTTGTTAGTGCATTCTATTCTGTTTGTATATTCAGATCTTACCTACAAAGTGGGTATTTTTTGTGAAACGTATGGTATATTATTAAAGAGACTACTCAACTTGGCCAGTAGAAAGAATTACATGATTGATAGTAGACATTATTTAAATTGGTTGTTAAATAGTGCCAAATGCCAATTATGAAAGCTTACAATTGGTTTTTTGTTTAATGAATTTACAGTTGGTGAATATCTTGACTTTGATTATCTATTGATTTGTTTTTTTCACAAATTGTAGTTTAGACTAATCTAATAATATCACTTGCAAATATTGTCAGTGCTTATATAATGTCTGTAATGTCATAAGAATAATTGTACTCAACAAAGACAATTCTCATTCTTAGTAAACCATTCAGTTTCTTCAAAGCATATTTCCGGTAGTTGTCCATAATGAGCTTTCAGGTATGGTTATCTACGTCTCTAACAAATATAAACATATTTCTCGATTTGTATCTTTGATAATTTTAGATGGTATAGAGAATTTTAGGCACTTTTGACTTTGTTGCAAGGATTTCAATAAATACAGAATGTCTTTTATATGTTGAATTTTGTTTTGTAGGAGCCGAAATTGAAGCAAAACAAGAGTGAGAAATTAGACAAGAAAAATAGTTTCGACTTTTCAGGACCTATACACTTGACCGTCGTGGATTGGTAAGATTATCTTTCAGGCTTCCCTTGAATCATTCCATTTGTTTGTGAACTAAATATGATAAGTTTGTGTGATTGTTTTGAGAGTGAAATCATGTCAACTTCTGTTAGTCTAGTCCAATTTCTGATTGTTGTTGTATACTGGTGTCTTAGTCCGGAATTGCGTAATCTGTGCCACTACTAACTAGACATTTTTATGGTAATTTAAAGGCAAAACGCACATCACCGAAGGTCTATAGCTGCTAGCTTAGTTGCTGCTGCCTATATTCTTGAGCTAGATCGTCAAGAAAATCGGCAAGGGTGTGAAGCTCTTGCACCACAGTGGTGGGAATTCTTCAGTTTTCAACTATTGTATCCACTCATCGATAGTAACGATTTCTCCATCTTTGGTGCTGTATATGAATACAAACCCGTGGCTTTTAACAAATATCAGACAGGAATTATTCCACAATATGTAATTGCATTTAGGGGAACCACTATCAAGAAACAATCTGTCTCACAGGATTTGTGGTTAGACCTGAATATCATCAAACATGGACTTCACCAATCAACTCGGTATATCGTTGCAATGCAAGCTGTTGAAAACATGGTATCTGCAGTTGGAGCTAGTAATGTCTGGTTGGCAGGACATTCTTTGGGCTCTTCAATCGGTATGCTTGTAGGTAAAAACATGGCGAAAATGGGTAACTATCTGGAATCTTACCTCTTCAATACACCTTTTATTTCGGCTCCAATTGGAAAGATCCGCAGTGAGAAAGTGAAGCGTGGGGCTCGTTTTGCTGGCAGCCTTGTCAAAGCAGGACTCACAGTTGCCATGAAAGGTGCCAAAGAAAACAGAAGTCCAGATGATCCGTTTACTGCATTAGCTATTTGGGTACCAAAACTATTTGTGAATCCAGCTGATCTTATATGCTGCGAGTATATAGGGTATTTCGAACACCGTGACAGGATGGAATACTTGGGAGTTTCGGGAATTGAGAGGCTGGCAACACAAACATCGGTGACAGGATTATTAAAAAGTGCAATTGGAAGAGAATCAGAAGTAATACACGTTGTTCCCTCAGCTTATTTGACTATTAATCAAAGTCCATCGCCGACTTTCATTGAAGCTCATGGTCTTCAGCAATGGCTTAAACCTGATTTGCATTTGCAGTCTAAGGTCTACCAATACAGACTATAATTGACAAATTGTGACTACATTCTTGATATGATTGTGAACAAAGGTTCAAAGGTTTTTTTTGTTTGTTTTAAGCGAACTTACTCGGAGAATTTGTTAACCAAAACGAAAGTTCGATTATGTAGCTCCATGTGATAAACAAAATAAAAAGTGTTTTCGTTGAGGATATTGATATCTAGTTATCTGGTTAGCACCCACAAATTTTTTTGCATGTACATGTCCTATCTACAAACCAGGGTGGTATAATAAGTGACCAAAACAGTGCGTAACTGGCAATAGAGGGTGTGGCAATATGTATAATTTGGAGTAATTGGGAAACTCTAATATATAACTTCCTTTGTTTTGCCCTTGATTTTTACTTTTTAACCTTGGCTCTCTTTTTTCTTTTTAATATAACTTTGTCTTTCGGGAAAAAAAAAAAAAAAAGCTTTCCGGGAACAAGGTAACCGGAGGAACTAAAAACATAAATTATACCTATTGAAAGGGACTCAAATTTAAGTACAAAAACCAACTATCAAAGTTATTTACTAGAATTTATGATAATAAATTGTACACTAGAATTGGCCAAAGCCATGAAATACGAGTTGGTTTTAGTTGCAAAGTGTAATTTCCATAGGCCAAAGGGTCTTTCACAAAATACGCACAAGGTTGTGTATAACTGATGTTTCCTTGAGTAGGCTTCTTCGGATAAACTTCCTCGAGTAAGCTTCCTTGGGTAAATTTCATCGAATAAGAAACGCGTCCTAATGATGTTTTCATTTCGTATATGCTCCACCAACTAAGAGTTTCTCCAATGGTGGTTCTGTGTGTTTCCTAGGTGGCAACACAAACAAGACATCTTCATTCCGATTTTTCCTTAAGTTTAGGGAGGAAAAATTGTTCATCTCGATGTTGTTTGTTCCTTTTTTTTATGAATTAAACGTAAATTTTATTTTTTGTAATTTTTAGATTTTATTAGAGCTAAAATTAGTTATTTCATATATTGGAATTAATTTAGTCAAGCAAAAGTTTACTAGAATAGCTTGACATTGTCAATATGGCTAAAAAAAATTAAGCCATGTCATCTTCAAATTGATTTAAGAAATGGGAGTTGGAGAAGAATTTTAGGGAAAATGAATGTCTATCCTATGTGGACTTAGACATTTATCTTCATATACTTTCAATTGGAAAAGGTCTAAGCTATAAGCTTATTGGGGCATTATTCTTTAATATACCTTTAAGCAACTACCCTTCTCTCTATATATCTTATTGATATTTTTACAACTTAATATTTTGGACCTCTTTGCTATCACAAAATATAACTTCCTCGTGGAGAATATCCTTCATTTCCTCGAGAGAGCCTCACAACAACATTATCGCGATGCAGTATTGGTGCGCGTCGTTTACGCACTAAATTATTTATTCCTTTTCACACAATTAACTGGTAATATAATGATAAGGAGTTCTTTCCCAAGAAGAGCACGGAGTTTCTAGTTGTTTCAAAAAGTAACAAAATGGGGGGTTTTTAGATTTTAATAAAAATAAAATTAATTAATAAAACAAAACAATAAAGATTGATTTAAATAATATGAGAAGGGTGACTAGGGAATCATTCGCCGTCACTGAACCGAAGCCTAAATAGATGTAAATTTATTTCTTGTTCAATTTATATTGTTACCAACCGTAGAATAGCAATAAGCTCGCTATCACCTACAATTCCTATTGCCACTTTGGATATGGAAGCGCTCGACTACTGATTCTATCCATCCAGGCCACCATGAACAAGATCTCAAGGTGTAACCCAGACGAATGCACTATGATTTGTGAATTAGGTTGATCCTAGCATCAGACGCATAAGCTCGGTCTGCTTACTAGTGTTATCTTTACACAAACTTGCTTAACAAAATCCCTTTGTCAGCTCTTTTTATTTACTACCTGTAAAGAGCGATGTGACAATTACCATATCACACAACCCTAAACTAGTAGAAGAAATATTGATTGGTTAATTTAATTGATCATTTTAAATAACCCCTCAATATTCTTAGACATTAAAAATAATAAAGATACTCAACAATTAAATAAAACTTAAAATAAATGTTTTTAAATAAAATACTGCTTCATGGTTCAGGACTTTGAAATCGCCCCCTAATTAATTAAAAGTTTAGCTACTCATAATTTAAATTACTAACAAATAAATAAAAAAGAGAAATTAAACTAAAACTAAAAACTAAAAACGGAAGCTGTTTCTCGCAATAGACGAGAGCAAATGAATGAAGAAGAAGAAAAAAAAAAAAGTGAAAGGAGAGAAGTGAAAGAAGTGAAAGAAGAGAAGGCGTAGAGGAGGTGTCGAATGAGATCTGTTGGGAGATGTTTTGGAGCTCTATTTATAGGGGAGAATGGGCAGAACTGTGCATATGGTGGGCGGTGATTTCCTCCCACGCGATTCTTGCTTTCATCCCACGCGAGTTTCAACAGCCGTCATGCATGCCATCATCTCTAATGTCATCAATCTCTCTTAGCTTCATTATTTGCAACAACTCCGTGCTGTCTTGTCCACAACCCGAGCTGCTCTTTTGTCTCAAAACTCAAGCTTCAATGGAAGCAACCTTCATATCTTCTCCGTCATGCTTGGGATCATCTTAACTTCCATGCTCGAGCACCACCGTGTTCTTGTTCGTCGCTCCGATCAACAGCTATCTCGTCGTGCATGGTATTGACGCAACTCCGTCTCGTCTCCTCAGCAGCCATTTTCATCAAGACATCAACTGCCAAGCTCGAGAACTAGCAGCTCTCAGTCACGGCCATGCATGCCATGCTTCTTTGTTCCGTACCCAATCTCACCTTCTCGACCGGTACCGGCAGCAAGCTTTATTCTCTCCGGAAACAACAACCACTACAGCCTCAAACTCTTCCCTGCCATGAACGAGATCAACATCACCCATGCATGTAAACCATTTATCATTGTTAACTGCCAATAGAAGCAACTCGAGTTTTCTCATCACCACGACCAGCACAACACGACTCCGTCGTTCTCTGGAAAGCTCGAGTTCACCCATATCACAGCCCTTCACGTACAACTCACCTTCTCTTCCAGCTCGTGCTCCTGTTAACCTTCTTTCCAATCTATCAGCTCACTAATACCAATAGCCATCGATCACCATTGCCGTGGTATTCTTCCCTGTTCGTGCATGCAGAACCTTGTTGTTCACCATCTCGTCGTCCTTCATGCACATTCTCTTCATTTCAGAACTCGAGATGAACTCATAGTCACCAGCATCTCCATCGAGCTCCGTCAACGGTATCAACCATGACTGGTCGTGAAAGTGAAGAAGATGATGGCGGCCCCTTAAGTAACAGACTGGACTCCCTTTAGCATCTTCCTTGAACTGACTACCCCTTAACAGGAAGGTGTCCCTTAACGTACAGTGAGGGTACCCCTTAACAAGAGATGCCCATTCAACTGTCAGTCTGGAAGACTGACAGTTTAATTCCAAGTTCATTCTTATTTTGCCCATAACTTCTTCATACGAACTCCGAATGACTTCGTTCTTTCGCCGTTGGTTTCCCCTTCTCGTCATCCACAGTATGGACCTTTTTCATTCTTAGTTAGATTCTTTTTGTTGCACAACTGAGCTCAAATTCACTTCTTTTTGGATTATTCACCTAATAACACACAAATAAGATGAAACAAGCGTAACACACAATAATCTGCAAGAAAACCAACAAATACTAGCATAAAATCAACACTAAATATATGTGCAATATGCACTTATCAAATTCCCCCACACTTGGATTTTTCTAGTCCTCGAGCAAACTATCTAACCTAAAATAAAAACAAATCTCTGTCGTTGAGGACCCGATTGCACTTAGCACGTGCAACAAGCCTTTAAACCCATAGGTGTCCCTAGTGGACGAGTTATAGTCTCGTGAGGGCTTACGAGAGGTATACCCACAAAACCTACTTCAACTTCAAAGTCTTCCAGCGTCCCAAGCCTCCAAAGAGCTATGAGGACATAGAGTTTCTGCATGCTAGTAATAAGAAGTTAGAAATACCAAAGAACATATTCTCATTCTTAAATGTTGAGTGAGAAATAACCACACCAAAATGAGAGAACGCGTGTTTGAGAGCGACCAATAAGCATTTCGCCTCGACTTCTGCCTCACTTTAAAAGGATTTTATGATAATTGCACTCAATAAGACAGCTTTTTTATGGGTCTCACCTGTGTGAAGGTAGGAATGAAGAGAGAACTCCTACACACGTTGAATGGTGGGAAGGAAACCTTTCGAATTATTTCTGGAGACCCCACAAAATCGTGGGAAATAAAACTTTTTCTGATGATCTCTAAGAAAGGAAATCAACCACTATAACAAGGATGAGAGTACTTACCGCCTTCACATCTGATTGCAATGATGATAACACCATTCTCACATCATCCAATAGAAACGTAGTCTTCAGCTTGTCTTCTTCATCTTCTTGGTCTTTGTCTACGGTTTCAACTGTTGATGATAAACTTTTGAACTTCATAAAACTTTGACAATTTGTAACTCTTTTCCTCTATTTTCTTGTTGCTTGAAACTTCTTTATAGATTTTTCTTTTGCATGGCTTTATTGATGAAATAAATCCTAAATGCAAAATTTTTTTTTATTTTTTTTTTATAAAAAGATTGCAACTACATAAATAAAAATGAAATCAAAATTAGCATGGCCATGAAAGAAGTACTTTACCACTTTGATCTTCACAACTTGTATTGTCTTTGTATCATAATCTTCAATAACTCTCATCTTTTGATTTTCTTCGCTCTTGTAAATCAGTCTTCATATTTGGATATAGATTTTTTCTCTTCCTTATATTGCAAGTCTTCAACATGTATGTAAAAATCTGCTCAAACTATGTTGCTTTACTTAGATAAGAAATTTGTTCTTCATTGAATTGTTGCTTGTAAACCTTGAACGTCTTCAACTTTCCTTGTAGATTTTGATGTTGCTCCTTTGTTGATGATGATGGGTGTTTCTATGGACCTGTTGTTGGCAAGATAGAATGGTGCTAACTGCAAATCAAACTACAAGAAGGAGGTTTTCATCTATAGACGTCATCCTCATGATTGACCGAATTAGCACTCAAGAGATCAAAAATAGTGCTGAAAATGGTGTGAGGTTGGGTAGCTCACCATTCTACCCGGAATTTACGTACGGTGACACACACTCAAAAGAAAGCTCTTTAGTCAGCTACAAAGAAAATTTGGTTTGGTGCCTCTGTTGATTTGAAAATAGGTAGTCTCCACTAATGATTGTTCATCAACTCTAATAATGCATTTCTCTCTGCTCCTAATTTGCATCACCGGCATGATTAAATCTATTATTTAACACTCCCATTCGTAAGAAATCCGAGCATAGTTCCCTAATACTTCCGAGTTCAGTTATGTCGGTCAGAATTCTCTATGTAATCATACCTAGAAGTTTGCTAGTGACTCTAAAATCTTTACAAGTTGAAGGTTTTTTTTTTTTTTTTTTATGCAAATAAAAAAAAAATTTATTTTTAAAATTTGACTCAAAAAGGCTAAAAACTCTATATGCAAAATTTGGAAACACTCCCCCACACTTGAACTTTACATTGTCCTCAATGTAATTGATTCGTCCAAAGTAAAATAAGGTGGGAAATTCAAATATGATATGAAAAACAAAACAAAAATAAAACATAGAGATAGAAATACAAAACTTATGGGTTGCCTCCCATTCAGCGCTTAGTTTACTGTCCTCAGCCCGACTTAACATACATTCAGATTACTCCTCCAGAGGGAGCAAATCACGAAGACCAATTTCATCTACATCCACTGTTGTAAAGTTCTCGTAGTATGGCTTCAATCTATGGCCATTGATCTTGAAAATTTTCCCAGTTTTGGGACTAGAGATTTCAACTGCACCATGAGGAAAAACATTAGTAACAACAAATGGTCCAACCCATCGGGACCTTAGCTTTCCAGGAAATAACTTAAGACGCGAATTGAATAAAAGAACTTTTTGTCCTACAACAAAACTTTTCCGAGAAATCATTTTGTCGTGAAATAACTTCGTCTTTTCCTTGTATATACGAGATCTCTCGTAAGCATCATTATGTATTTCCTCTAGCTCATTTATTTGTAGCTTCCTTTGTTTCCCAGCTTCATCATACTCCATGTTGTACATTTTTACCGCCCAAAAAGCCTTATGCTCAAGTTCAACTGGGAGATGACAAGCTTTTCCATAGACCAACCGATATGGAGACATACCAATTGGTGTTTTATACGCCGTTCTATACTCCCAAAGTGCGTCATTAAGCCTAAAGATCCAATCTTTTCTTGTCGTGTTGACCGTTTTCTCCAGAATGGATTTAATTTCACGATTTGAAACTTCAGCTTGCCCACTAGTTTGTGGGTGGTACGGCGTGCCAACCTTGTGTGTTATGTTATACTTCTTGAGGAGAGCATGGAAGGATTTTTTGAAGTGCGAGCCTCCATCACTGATAACCACTCGTGGTGTACCATGTCGGGAGAAAATATATTCCTTCACAAACTCACAAACAACTTGCGAATCATTAGTATGGGTGGCTTTAGCTTCCACCCATTTTGATACATAATCCACAGCAAGAAGTATATAAAATTTACCATTTGAATTGACAAAAGGGCCCATAAAATCAATACCCCACACATCGAATATTTCTACAGAAAGAATCGGTGTGAGTGGCATTTGATTTCGAGCACCTAGATTGCCCGTTCGTTGACATCTATCACAAGATTTACAAAAAGCATATGCATCCTCAAACAGTGTAGGCCAATAAAATCCACTCTCAAGTACTTTGAGAGCGGTACGTTTAGAACCAAAGTGACCACCACAAGCATAAGAATGACAGAATTGATTGAAATTCAGAGTTTGGTACGCACCTGCGGATAATCTGATCAGCACCATATTTCCACAAGTAGGGCTCATCCCACACATACTGTTTGGCTATTTTATTAAGCTTTAGCTTTTGAAAATTAGACATCGTACTAGGTACTATCCTTGTAACCAAATAGTTCACAATATCAGCGTACCAAGGTGTTGATTCTTCAATCGAGAAGAGCTGTTCGTCTGGAAAACGATCCTGTAAGGGAAGTTCTTTTTCAGAAACAACAAGTCTGCTAAGGTGATCAGCAATAGTATTCTCAACACCTTTCTTGTCTCTAATTTCAATATTGAATTCTTGCAGAAAAAGAATCCATCTTATGAGTCTTGGCTTGGCCTCCTTCTTTTTCAATAGGTAACGTCTTTTGCATGATCAGAATATACAATCACTTTTGTACCCACTAAATAAGCTCTGAATTTTTCTAATGCAAATACTATAGCCAGTAACTCTTTCTCAGTGGTTGAGTAGTTGATTTGAGCCTCATTAAGGGTCCTTGATGCATAATAAATCACATGTGACCTCTTGTCTAGTTTCTGACCCAACACAGCTCCGACTTCATAATCACTTGCATCACACATTAACTCGAACGGCAAATTCCAGTCAGGTGACTTAATAATTGGTGCAGTAGTCAACATCTCCTTCAATTTTTCAAAGGCATCCTTGCACTCCTGGTCGAAGTCAAAGGAAACCTCCTTTTGTAACAATTTGCACATCGGCATTGAGATTTTGGAGAAATCTTTGATAAACCTTCTGTAAAAACCTGCATGACCAAGAAACGAGCGAATGCCCCTCACCGAAGTGGGGTATT
Source organism: Papaver bracteatum (assembly GCA_023529315.1). NCBI lineage: Eukaryota > Viridiplantae > Streptophyta > Magnoliopsida > Ranunculales > Papaveraceae > Papaver > Papaver bracteatum. Next base: position 147,519 of record JAJJWX010003868.1, on the reverse strand, counting down.
GTAAGTTTCTAATCAAGTCTATCTTTGCCTTGTCCACTTCGAGCCCTTGGGATGACACGATGTGACCGAGCACTATACCATGGTTTACCATAAAGTGGCATTTCTCCCAATTTAAAACAAGATTAGTGTCTATGCATCTTTTAAGCACAAGTTCAAGATTATTTAAACATCTATCAAATGAATCTCCATAGACACTGAAGTCATCCAGAAATACCTCAATGATGTTTTCCACGTAGTCAGAAAATATACTCATCATACATCTCTGAAAAGTGGCAGGCGCATTGCAAAGACCAAACGGCATTCTTCTATATGCAAAAGTACCGAAAGGACAAGTAAAAGTTGTCTTCTCTTGATCCTCCGGTGAAATAACAATTTGATTGCATCCCGAATATCCGTCCAAAAAACAATAGAATGCATGTCCCGCTAGCCTCTCTAACATCTGATCAATGAAAGGCAAAGGAAAGTGATCCTTGCGGGTGGCTGAATTGAGCTTTCTGTAATCTATGCATACGCGCCATCCTGTTTGAACTCTTGTAGGAACGAGTTCATCATCCTGATTTTTAACAACAGTGACACCTGATTTCTTAGGTACCACTTGCACCGGACTCACCCATTTGCTGTCAGAAATTGGGTAAATCACCCCCACACTCAGCAATTTGAGGATCTCCTTCTTCACGACCTCCATCATTGGGGGATTAAGCCTACGCTGAGCATCACGTACTGGCTTGCTATCATCTTCCATAAGGATTCTATGCATGCACGTTGATGGACTAATGCCTTTGATGTCAGCAATAGTCCACCCAATAGCCGTTTTGTGCTCTTTCAGAACCCGAAGTAGACGTTCTTCTTGTATTGTAGTGAGATTCTTTGAAATAATCACCGGAAGCTCCTCATTATCACCTAAGTAAGCATACTTTAAGTGGTCGGGAAGAGGCTTCAATTCTAGTTTAGGTGCCTGCACAACAGAAGGTAATGGAACTTCATCAGTTACAGGTAAAGAAATGTATGAGAGATTACCTGTTTTAGATTCTTGTAATGCTGTTAAAGCACCACATATCTCATCATACTCCTTTGGAATTTCAGTATCCAAGTTAGGCTCCCCATGGACATCCAAATCAATGTTATTTTGCAGCACGGATTCTATCTCATCTTCTTTGTTCAAATCAAACATCTGCTGTGCTAATGAATCAATAACATCAATAGAGAATGCAGATTGGATGTCACTGGGATAACGCATAGCTTCAAAGATATTGAAGTGTATAATCTCTTTGTCAAACTCCATAGTGAGTGTCCCAGTGTCGCAATCAATCTTCGTCTTAGCAGTTTTCATAAACGGTCTCCCAAGAAGTAATGAAGTAGACGAATGATTGTCTCCATCCTGCATATCTACAATATAGAAATCAACAGTGAAAAATTAATTCATTCACTTTTACCAACACGTCTTCCAATACTCCCTTAGGATATATGTTAGACTTATTAGCCAACTGAATAATAATCCCTGTCTCCTTTAAAGGACCTAAATTCAAAGAATCGTAGACATCGGATGACATCACGCTTATGGAAGCTCCCAGATCAAGCAAAGCACGTTCAAATTGTTTTTCTCCAATAGTGATTGGCACTGTAAAACCACCAGGATCTTTGCATTTTGTAGGCATCTTCTTTAGCAGCATCGCTGAAGCACTTTCTCCCACCTTTGTGATCTCGTTAGCAATCAATCTCTCCTTCCGCATACACAAATCCTTCAGAACTTTGGAAAACCAGATGCTGTTTTGATAGCCTCAATAAATGGAATGTTAATATGCACCTTGCTAAAAATATCAATAATATCCTTGTCTAGAGCTTGCTTTTTTGACTTGGAAAAACGACTAGGAAAAGGAGGTGGTGTGGTAAAAGTAGGAACTGTGTCCTTAGGTTGGCCTGTTGAAGTTGGCTTTTCCTTTGGAACAATTTCCACATCTACTTCCTTTTCTGTGTCGTGACTTACCTTTTCTTGTTGTTTTGGTTCTTCTGTCTGCTTTCCGCTCCTTAAAAGTACTGCATTAACATTCTCTCTTGGATTCACAAAAGTTTGTGATGGCAGTTTTGATGATGCTTGTGCCTTCAGTTGATTCATCTCAGTTGCCATTTTCCCCATCTGAGTCTGCAAATCTCTAATCGCAGAATCTGTTTTCTGCATATGTTGATCGGCTTTCCGTTGACTCTGTTGGAACATAGATGAGAGACCTTGAATCATAGTAATCATTTTCTCAGATGCATCATCCTTGGGAACTTGAGGTTTCTCTTGCGGATGAGGTTGGAATTGTGGTTGCTGAAAACCACCTTGTCGAGCATATGGATTAGGAGCCGCAGCTTGCTTATTTGCGTAGCTGAAATTCGGGTGATCTTTCCATCCTGGATTGTATGTACTAGAGTATGGATTATACCCTGGCCTCTGATTAGGAAACACAGCATTTACCTGCTCAGATTCTTCTTCGTAAGTAGGAATAATCACCGCTGCCATTCGTTGCACTACCTTTTCGATGTTGTTTATCCGTTGCTCTGACTGTGCAGACTCTCCTATCTCGCTAACTCTTCTCACACTTGAATTATTTCTGGTGTAGAATTGTTGAGCGTTTGAAGCCATGCTCTCGATCAAACTAGTAGCCTGCGAGATTGTATTTTCAGTAAGTGAACCACCAGCAGCTGCATCAATCAAATTCCGTTGTTCTGGAAGTAGTCCCTCATAAAAGTATTGGATAATAAGTGTTGAAGATATGTTGTGGTGAGGACAGCTTACCAACAACTTTTTGTACCTCTCCCAATATTCATGCAGAGACTCTCCGGACATTTGTAGAATACCACTGATTTCTTTACGAACGGATGCCGCCTTGGAAGCAGGAAAATATTTCTCTAGAAATATCTTTTTCATTTCAATCCATGTTGTAATACTTCCTGGTGGAAGATAATACAACCATTCTTCCGCCATGTCTACTAAAGAGAATGGGAAAGCTTGCAAACTAGCATTGCTTTTCGAGTATCACCAGCAGAATGTCTTCGTACCTTGCCTAAGACTTGTCATCTTGTCTGGAATTTTTGAAGATGACGGTTTGGATCCTCACCCGTAATACAGTCCCTTGAACTTCGGTAAATAATGAATCGGATTCGACTTCAGCTCCAAATGATGAACGTATCGACTGTTAGTTAAAGTAATACACAATGGTTGTGAATCTAAGCATGGAGAGGTTAACTCTCGTAGCTTCTTCTCCTGAGGTGGAGGTGGTGGAGGATCTCTCTCGTCGTCTGTATTAACCATCTTTTTAGTGGATGATTCTTGTGCGGGAATTTGATGTTCTTGTAGTACTGTTCCCCTGCGAGATGTAATTCCGCACCTTGGGTAATTCCACCGTTTAGATGCCAGAGATTTAAGTACCTGAAACCAAGTAAAAAGTAAAAATATTTAAAATTTAAAATTACTAAAAATAAAAAGCAAAAATTACTAATTATAAAAGTTGAAGCTAGATTAATTATAATAATTATAACTATCAAAATACTAAAAATACTAATTGTAATAATTATAAAATCTAAAGTATATATAAAAAATAAGAGCTAAAGATAAAGCTAAAATAAAAGAAATAAAAGAAATAATAATAATTTTTTTTTTCAGACATAATTATTAAAATAAAATAAAATAAACAACTAAAAGCTACCGATTGCTCCCCGGCAACGACGCCAAAATTTGGTGCGCGTCGTTTACGCACTAAATTATTTATTCCTTTTCACACAATTAACTGCTAATATAATGATAAGGAGTTCGTTCCCACGAAGAGCAGGGAGTTTCTAGTTGTTTCAAAAAGTAACAAAATGGGGGGTTTTTATATTTTAATAAAAAAAAAATTAATTAATAAAAAAAAAACAATAAAGATTGATTTAAATAATATGAGAAGGGTGACTAGGGAATCATTCGCCGTCACTGAACCGAAGCCTAAATAGATGTAAATTTATTTCTTGTTCAATTTATATTGTTACCAACCGTAGAATAGCAATAATCTCTGCTATCCCCTACAATTCCTATTGCCACTGGATACGGAAGCGCTCGACTACCAGATTCTATCCATCTGGGCCACCATGAACAAGCTCTCAAAGTGTAACCCAAACGAATGCACTATGATTTGTGAATTAGGTTGATCCTAGCATCAGACGCATAAGCTCGGTCTGCTTACTAGTGTTATCTTTACACAAACTTGCTTAACAAAATCCCTTTGTCAGCTCTTTTGATTTACTACCTGTGTAAAGAGCTGATGTGACAATTACACGTATCACACAACCCTAGACTAGTAGAAGAAATATTGATTGGTTAATTTAATTGATCATTTTAAATAACCCCTCAATATTCTTAGACATTAAAAATAATAAAGATACTCAACAATTAAATAAAACTTAAAATAAATGTTTTTAAATAAAATACTGCTTCATGGTTCTGGACTTTGAAATCGCCCCCTAATTAATTAAAAGTTTAGCTACTCATAATTTAAATTACTAACAAATAAATAAAAAGAGAAATTAAACTAAAACTAAAAACTAAAAACGGAAGTCAAGCTCGCAATAGACGAGCAAATGAATGAAGAAGAAGAAAAAAAAAAGGAGAGAAGAAGTGAAAGAAGAGAAGGCGTAGAGGAGGTGTCGAATGAGATCTGTTGGGAGATGTTTTGGAGCTCTATTTATAGGGGAGAATGGGCAGAACTGTGCATATGGTGGGCGGTTATTTCCTCCCACGCGAGCCTTGCTTTCATCCCACGCGAGTTTCAACAGCCGTCATGCATGCCATCATCTCTAACGTCATCAATCTCTCTTAGCTTCATTATTTCCAACAGCTCCGTGCTGTCTTGTCCACAACCCGAGCTGCTCTTTTGTCTCAAAACTCAAGCTTCAATGGAAGCAACCTTCATATCTTCTCCGTCATGCTTGGGATCATCTTAACTGCCATGCTCGAGAACCACCGTGTTCTTGTTCGTCGCTCCGATCAACATCTATCTCGTCGTGCATGGTATTGACGCAACTCCGTCTCGTCTCCTCAGCAGCCATTTTCATCAAGACATCAACTGCCAAGCTCGAGAACTAGCAGATCTCAGTCACGGCCATGCATGCCATGCTTCTTTGCTCCGTACCCAATCTCACCTTCTCGACCGGTACCGGCAGCAAGCTTTATTCTCTCCGGAAACAACAACCACTACAGCCTCAAACTCTTCCCTGCCATGAACGAGATCAACATCACCCATGCATGTAAACCATTTATCATTGTTAACTGCCAATAGAAGAAACTCGAGTTTTCTCATCACCACGACCAGCACAACACGACTCGCTGTTCTCTCAAGCTCGAGTTCACCCATATCACAGACCTTCACGTCATGCTCACCTTCTCTTCCATTCGTGCTCACGTTAACCTTCTTTCCAATCTAATGTACTCACTAATACCAATAGCCATCGATCACCATTGCCGTGGTATTCTTCCCTCGTTCGTGCATGCAGAACCTTGTTGTTCACCATCTCGTCGTCCTTCATGCACATTCTCTTCATTTCAGAACTCGAGCTGAACTCATAGTCACCAGCATCTCCATCGAGCTCCGTCAACGTTATCAACCATGACTGGTCGTGAAAGTGAAGAAGATGATGGCGACCCCTTAAGTAACAGACTGGACTCCCTTTAGCATCTTCCTTGAACTGACTACCCCTTAACAGGAAGGTGTCCCATAACGTACAGTGAGGGTACCCCTTAACAAGAGATGCCCATTCAACTGTCAGTCCTGGAAGACTGACAGTTTAATTCCAAGTTCATTCTTATTTTGCCCATAACTTCTTCATACGAACTCCGAATGACTCCGTTCTTTGAGCATGCGTCATATGAAAAGTGCAGCTGTTGCAACCTAATTCTGCGATTATAATTGCTTGGGAAAGAAATGTTTGACACCTTAGTTTAAACAATGTTATTTTTTTTTTTGATCGGTAAATAAGAGTTTAATTGAGAAGGGCAAAAACCATCTGCTGTAGATACATCTTACATATTTCCGACCAGAAAGGGATACAAAATTCCCTCCAAAAAAAACTGAAAACTGCATCATCCGGCATGGTACCAAACAAAAAAATCTTAAACATACACATCACTTCAAGGTGGTTCGAAAACCACTCTCTCCCAGTTGATCATGAATTGTTTAAGTGAGGAGTTCTTTAAACAATGTTATTTTACGTGCAAGCTGTGTAACATCAAAACAACACGCTTAGAGGGAAGTGTTATATAGAGGTGTAAAACGTGCCGCCGACACCAAGTATCATTAATGCTTCACGTGCCATGTGCCGTCTTTGTCTTTGTGGCTTAACGATTTAAACGTATTCATCTTGTTTACTAGTCAAAAGCTAGGCACAAAGATATGCGTCATATGAAAAATAAACGTGTGCAACCTAATTAGCACACGTATATAAACAATTTGAAATCACTTAATGTATACATTAAGTTTGACATTATCACAAGAATTTAATTAGACAACATACCATTTGATATTATTTCAAGTAAAATTAACAAGTTTATTCAATAAAAATAAATAGTCCATCAAATATAAAATTGGATTATCGTCATGTAAATTAATGTTCTAGTTAAATATAGATGACGATATTATAACAACGATATTGAAATATATTTTCCAAATATTAAGATATTATATGTGTTGTTATAAATAAGTCAGTATAAAATGTTAAAAACTAGCTAGAATAGTGACTCTTTTGTGAAATATACAAAAATGTGATGTATTATGCCTTGTTATATGGTGTACTTGTACATATTATGACGTGCTTTCTTAACGTGTTGTCTTTGTGGTTTATCCGTGCCCGTCTTTGTCTTTGTGCTCTCCAATTATTCAAACCCAAAGACGTCCCATTTAACTAACGTCTTTTCCGTCGAGGAGTTCACGTCTTAAACAATGTTCAAATTTTAACGTCTTTGTCAAGCTGTGTAACATCCCACTTTACACCTCTAGTGTTATATACTCCCTCCGTTTCAGGAAAAGTGTTACTTTCACTTTTTCATTTTAGCCTATTTTTAGGCTAAAATGAAAAAGTGAAAGTAACACTTTTCCTGAAACGGAGGTAGTATCACCTAAATACGGTCACGGGTTCAAGGCTGGTGCGGAGAAGAAGAAGAAAAGGAACCCCGACTTTTTAATCCTACAAAGAGTTATATGATTAAAGAGTGGGTTGTGTATACCCTAATGTTTCGGTACTAATATTAGATGACTGCTACAATGAAAACGGCATACCGACAATTGTTGCAGCCTATTTTCACGTAACGGCTAGTCATTTTGGAGGCACACAACGACTTCCGACAGGTCAGATGGCACCCGATACTGCCGTCATATACATAGGAACACAAAGATATTCAATGGCATGTCAATTGGCACAAAATAGATCTCTGGCATGTCCAACGACACTCAAAAACTGTTGGCACGCCTAGCGACAATCAAATACTACTGGTTGGCCCAGCGACAAACGAAGACTTTCTACCATGACCAACGACATGTATATAAAATGCTTCCGGTCTAGTTTCGCCGGAATATCCAACGATCCATGCCCAGACTATGATCAATGACCCGACAACTCCTACAGTCTGCGCCCGCCCTTTGAATGACGGCCCGTTCCTAAACTATGTCCGACAGTTCGTGCCCGAAAGATCACGTGGAATATTTGTGCCAGCTAACTCATGTCTGCCGACGCCAAAGATCCCCGACCTAGCCCGGGGGCATCCAAAGTCCACTGACAGGACCTGCTGCATCCAAAGTCCTATGTCATAACAAGAGGCACCCACGACCGATGACCATATCTGGCGGATAAAGTTTAAACCCTTGCCTATCATTAGTATAAAACAGGGTTTGGACAAGTTGGCCTTTGTTAGTGGTGGTCAGGATTTGTCCGGACAAAGATAAATCAAGGGATGTGGTTCCTCAGACCACCCCCTACAACTCGCACGTGTGGCGTTAATTCCAATATTATGAATGAAAAATGAATACTCAAGTCAAGATATGGAATTTCAAAAAAATTTATAATGGGGAGGTTCGAACTCATGACCTATTGTGTCATAAGAGTAGCCTCTAACCATTGTTCCACCTTGGTTGGAATTGATAGAAAAGATAAATCAACATTGGTGGCTTGTTCAACTTAAATAACATAATTGGTCTATTAATTAGTGTTTCACTAATTGCACATAATAAATAATCTACTCATTATAAAGTGTTTTATTAATTAGTGTTTCACTAATTTCTCATAATAAATGACTAATCATTTTTAATTATAAATATTTTCTTAATTAATTATAATATTTATTTCTATTAATAAGTAATTTTGATAAATAAGATCAATAGACATTTTCTAGGACAATGAGTAGTAGAAGAGGTGGAGGCCGAAAGATAAGTGGTGGTTAAGGGCGGAGCCAAGCACAATTATATTTATTTTTGTTCTTTTATCGTAAAATGGGATACAAAGTCCATTTTTCACATGTATCCAGCTTGCCAAGAATTTTTTCTTCCCCTCTCCTCAAAATCCTGGCTCCACCCCTGGTTTGTGGTGGAAGAAGTAGTGATGGTGAATGCTGGTGAGTAGTGATGGACAATATTAATTTTATGCTGTCGTTACAACATCGATAACATCGTAGTGTGGAAGATGTGGTTGGTTGTCTTTAACACTTTTGATAAAGGAAGGTACCATATATTTCAGGGATGATATCATATAAGACAATATTTTCATGATCGTAGTTGTACCACCCAAATGATACCCCTGTTATCTTTGGTACTATCTCCCTTATAAAGCATAGTTTGGACAACTTAAGCAAGTTAAAGAGTGGTCCGGATTTCTCCTGGGGAAATCTAAATCTACAGCTGTAAAATGATGAGTTTAATTAAATATCAATAATAAATGTTCTATTATTATTTCATAATAAATCTTTGTTTAATTAATCAAATATAAATATAAATATGCTTTCATTAATACAATACATAACCAATTTATCTTATATTAAATCAATAGACATTAATGGTGGTTGTGATGGTGGGTGGGGGTGGTGGATCAATGGTGGTGATAATGGTGGTGGGTGTTAGTGAGAATGGTGGAGTGATGACGTTAATGGTGGTGGTGGTGGAAGAAGTAGTGGTAGTGGGATGAGAAAGATGTCCTAAGGAAGATAAATTACTTATTTACCCTTGGTTTATTTTTTTATTTGATATCACTTTTTTTAAAAAATTTAAAATAATACTTTCGTTAATGCAGTACATAATTAGTGATAATTTTAATTAATTAGTGATAATTTTAATTAATTAGTGATAATCTTACTTAATTAGAGTTTAACCTTTTATTTTTTCAATTTTTTTTTATCCATGTGTATGAAAAATCGCTGAGATCATGGATATATATATGCCCAGATTCGTATGAAAAATCGTCATGGTATTGAAGTGGTTTATTGACGACGCTAAACGGTCGTTAATGTTTAGACTGTTTAAGTGACGATTCTAAACAGTCGTTATTTTTTATAAAAGAGTCATTATCTGACTGCTGTAAACAGTCATTAATGTTTCGACAGTTTCAGTGACGAATCTAAACAGTCATTAATGGCGGAAATGTACGACAGTTTGTAGTCGTCATATAAAGATCAATACCCAGACGACCCTTTGGAAAGGTCGTTATTGTTTTTATTATGTATATGACGTCCCTTAAAATCGTTATTGTCTTTGAAGGGTCGTTAATTAGGGTCGACTGGTCGTGATTTGAAAATAAAAATAAAAAATTAGTCAAGGGTAAAACAGTATTTTCATAATCGGATGAATACGCCCTTGAAAATTTTGGGGTGCAAATAAAATTTCATGACCCCCAATTAAAACTTATGTCCCCCAATTAAACTAGGTTGTTAAATTACATACATAATCTTGTTTATATATATATATTTATTTATTTATTCCTATTTTTCTTCTTTTTTCATTTTTCACTTTTTCTTTTAATTAATTTAATTTAATTGAATTTCTTAAATTTACAATGAGTTGGTTGGGAGCCGAGTAACAAGCTGCGCCCCAACCCCTTTTGAATGACAAGGCCAATCCTGTGGAATAAATAGTTGCCAATTTTAATATTGAAATCATGGCCCGCAATGCAGTGCTTCAATCGTTTCAAAAGACCACCGTATCGTGTCCGATCTCAACAAGTGTAGAGAAAGCTATGACACTGAAATCGTAACAATGGAAGCCTAACAAGATAAGCTCCAAACAACGTACTACTATACTAGCTTAATTGAACAAGTTGTCGTGCTAGTCTACCAGCGAGCCTCATGAGGAACCAACCCAGGGAGCCGAAGATGATAGAGGGACTGATTATGTCGCAAGGGGACAAGCTAACTCTACCTTCCATGTCAAATTTTCCAATATTGCGCCATCTGGGACTCGAACCTGGGACCTCCTGGAGCGCATGAAACCTATGTGAAACGGGGATGACCAGCTGAGTTAAAGGTACCCGTTTAAATTTTTTTCTTTGTAAATTTTTTCTTGTTCTATTCTTTACTCCAACCGACGTTAACCCGACTATAATTTTCATCTTATTCGACTAACGTAAAGGCTCTAGTCGTTTTTCTAATTTGCAAGTCAGTGAAAAAGAAAAAGAAGAAGAATTGAAGTAGAAATAGAAATAGAATTGAGTGAAGTTAGAGAGCAAGAACCATATCTCGACTGCACGGAAATATACAATAAAAAGTATCCACAAACAGAAATATTATTTTCTTGTGTTTGATTGATAGATTAGGTTTAAATCCAAAAACCATATTTTATGCCAGTTATAGAATGAAGTTTGGCTTACAATTGAAACGAATTATCAGTCGAACTACTCATTATTCTTCATTATGAAAGTGTTGATGAACAGTTCGGCTAATAATTAAACTTGAAAATGTTAACCGAACTTCACTTTATGAGGAATAATGTTATGTTCGGTGTCCTATTGTTTCCCTCGAGTCAGCCAAATTTAGGTTCGGCATTTAAAGAATAAAGTTTGGCTGATAACTTATCATGCGAATTTATGTATGTTTTAAAAAAACTAGGTTCAGTTGATAACTTGTCGAACCTAGGTATAAGTTTTGTAAATACATAAAAGTTAAAATTTTAAAAAATTAAACTATTTTTCAAAAAAATAAATTCAGACACGACCTTGTACGAGATACCTTTTACTGATATTTGTTATCGAGGAGGTGTTCAAGATAGGAAAGAAGTTGCCTTGGTTTTTCTTTCGATCGATGGTTTGGCCTTGAGACCAGTAGATATCCTGGTTTATAATTGGGATAATGGGTGTGACATATGCATGGACGTAACTGGTGTCTTTCCTTTTACAGGTGGAGGTGCTCGTACTTTTATTCCCGGTCAAGTAACTAACAATGATGTCACATGGAAGCAATATAAATACCTTGAGAAGTGCACTTCTCAGGTTTTTGGTCTTCTATCTTGGTGAACTCGGTAGCGACACTATAGATTTTCTGAAAAGGTTGCGTAGTTATATGGCTAGTCACGATGCGAATGTTAAAATGGGAGATTTCCTTTTTTATAGGATAGAGGCTGTCATTAAGAAATGAATTGAAGCCCAGCTTCCTTCCAATTTTTTGTAATTCATTCATTCATTAATTTTTTTTAATTATTTGTATCTTCTCGATAACATAAAAAAATAAAAATAAAAATTTAAAGAATACAAATATACCGACACTACTACGATTATTAAGTATGATGGATGATGGGTTATTGGTTCTACTACCTAATGACTCTATTTTGCACATTTACTAAAGGCTAATACCTCAATTAGCGGGGAATGTACCATCAAGAATACAAAACAAAGCTAGGCTAAGTTTGCCTATGTTAGTGGTGGTCAGGATTTGTCCGTGGGAAAGATAAATCAAAGGATGTGCTTCTCCCTGCCACACCTTACATGTCGCACGTGTGGCGTTAATTCCAATATTATGAATGAAAAATGAATACTCAAGTCAAAATATGGAATTTCAAAAATTATAACAAGGAGGTTCGAACTCATGACCCATTGTGTCCTAAGAGTGGCCTCTAACCAATGTTCCATCTTGGTTGGAATTGATAGAAAAGATAAATCAACAGTGGTGGTTTGTTCAACTTAAATACCATAATTGTTTTATTAATTAGTGTTTCACTAATTGCACATAATAAATAATCTATTCATTATAAAGTTTTTTATTAATTGGTGTTTCACTAATTGCTCATAATAAATGACTAATCATTTTTAAATTATAAATGTTTTCTTAATTAATTATAATATTTATTTCTATTAATAAATAATTTTGATAAATAATATCAATAGACATTTTCTGCGAAAATGAGTAGTAGAAGAGGTGGAGGCCGAAATATAAGTGGTGGTTAAGGGCGGAGCCAAGCACAATTATATTTACTTTTGTTCTTTTATCGTAAAATGGGATACAAAGTCCATTTTTTACATGTATCCACTTGCCAAGCATTTTTTATCCCTCTCTCCTAAAAATCCTGGCTTCGCCCCTGGTTTGTGGCGGAAGAAGTAGTGACGGTGAATGCTGGTGAGTAGTGATGGACAAAATTAATTTTATGTTGCCGTTACAACATTGATAACATCGTAGTGTGGAAGATGTGGTTAGTTGTTTTTAACACTTTTGATAAAGGAAGGTACCATATATTTTAGGGATGATGTCATACAAGACAATATTTTTATGATCGTAGTTGGATCACCCAAATGGTACCCCTGCTATCTTTGGTACTATATCGTATAAATCATGATTTTTTAATGTTAAAATAAAATCGATTACAATACAAAAAAGAATATATGCACGGAAAAAAATAATGAAACTAATCAATTGACGAAATTTTGCTCAATCTAAACCTCATACATGGCATTTGTGATTGAAAATTTGAATTGCGTCCAACAACCTACATGGGATGGGCGGCAGTGATGGTGGCAGTGGTGGAATCAAAAATTGACATTGAGGAGGCATATTTAAAAAAAATAATAAACATGTAAACTTTGATGGACTAAACCATAAATATATATGGACAAAGTACTATTTATAAAATAAACTAAAAAAATTATGTAGTTATTAAAAATTTAAGGGGTTAGAGCCAGGTTAGTCAACCCTTGGCTCCGCCACTAGGTGGCGGTGGATAAAAAAAGTGATTCATATGGTTTTATGGTGGTGGCGGGTATTGGTGAACAAAAACATATTATGCTAATTTCGTAACGCCACAAAATGTGTAACATTATATTATATAAAGTATAAAACGTGGCTGATCATTCTAATGTTAAAATAAACTCGGTAAAACACATGTCCATTTTAAAAAATTGGTGCAATCAATTGCCATGTTATGTAATAATTAAACAAATGACACGAATCAAGATCAGAACATATGCAATTATTTATTAAAAATTTGTTTATGTAAAGAGTGGTCAGGATTTGTCATTGGCAAAGATAAATTTACAGCTGGGGTTTGTTTAACTTAACCATTTTTAAACGTGTTATTAATTAGTATCTCATTGATTGTTCATAATGATTAATTAAATTTCTATTATAAATGTCCATTTAATAATCTAACATAAATACATAATTTTATTAATAAATAATATTACTAAAAACTATATTAATTCTAATGGTGGTTGTGGAAGTAGGGTTAGTATAAGCGGTGGCGGGTGTTTGTGAATGGTGGAGGCGGTAACATTACTATTGATGGAACTAATAGTGGCGGTGGATTGTTTTTATGGTAGTGGATGTTGGTAATAGTAGTGTATAATAATAGTTTTTTCTTTTTAGTGAGTTTTATTGACCAAGTAAAAAATAATCTTCACAAAACATGCAATATTGTATTGTGAAAAATGTAATTGGTTATTTTTAGCACGATCGATAAGGACAAAAAACAAATATTTCGAGGATGCTACCGGAATATATAAGACAATATGATCATGATTGTTCGATCACCCGTATATATATTATATAAAGGAAACTGGTGTACCCGCGTAAGAGAACATTATCGCTCTCTCAAGTACTATTACATTCTTTTTCCTGAAAGACCATGAATGTCGAGTTGTTTCGCTACAATACCTACAAAGACAACAACTTTCACTCAATTCCCGATATAAAACCTTATTGACGGGGAAAATGTATTTGCATTCTAAATATTTGTTTGAAAATTATGTTTGTTCATCAAAATCATCATAAAAAACTCTAAATCACAAATCTATATTTCACCTCCGATGTTTATAGAATATTTTTTATATTTTACATTCTCAAATCATGCGACCTCTTGATGACAAATCAACAATATCAAATTATATATCAATATTTATTGGTTTCATTCACTGGGTTAGAAGATAGAGTAGACACAGGTGGGTAGATCACACGATGTAGAACATGACTGAGACTACTTCAATAATTTGGTCAAGAGATAAGGTCAAAAATTTAAGATTAACTTTCTATAAGACTAATTAGATCGGATTCGATAGGAGCTGACTAAAATATTGATTAATAATAATTTTCACGTAAGACAATTGCAAAACATAGTTTGGCTAACTCTACCTATGTAAAGAGTGGTCAAGATTTTTCCTTCCTCAATTGCTATGTTATGTGAGAAGAAGGTGATATCTAATATTGAGGTATAATTCAAATCTATTAGATTCATACCATTTACAACTGGATGCCTTGAAAAAAATTGACGTGTTTTTATTATTATTACAGGCAAGGGATACATTTACATTGACCACACTTGCGCAAATAGCTCACTTCACAAATGATTGGTCTTGCATGTATTGTCTAGAATGCAACGAGGAATCTGAGGAAACAAGGCACCTGAAGCAGTGTCCAGAGTATTTTGGATATAGTAACTTAGACCCGATGTAATACTTATGTTCTTTCTTTTTTTTTAGTTTTTCCAGAATCTATTTATTTAAGAAAAATGAAGATTGCAAATGCATAACATCAAAAAAAATTAGACAGATTATGTTTGACAATAATTGCTACTGATGGTCCGGAAACGGCAAAAGAAAGGAATTATTGTAGAATAATTGTAGAATAATTTTTGGGACATACAACGGATTACTTGATACGAATGAAAGAGGGATAACTATTTTGATTCTGAAATCACATAAAGTTCACATTAGAAGATGACATCAAGTTTAAAGTTAGTAACAAGCATAATATGACTAACTAAAATATTAAAAACAAACAAGATATATAACCTTAGAAAGCCGTGGGACTTGAAGAGGCCAATTTTGAAAACTACAATCTTAGAAAGCAACGATCCACAATACCATAATATTTTTTTTATAAATATTCAACTTAGAATATGTCAACTTTTGGTAAAGGATCTATTGACAACCTATTAATTTGAAATAGGATCAGGGAGTACAATATGTGTTCAAGTTTCTTTATGAGGTAATGTGTCGCCAGATTGTATTCCAAGTGAAGGTAGAAACATATGAAAGTGACAAAATGTCCAAAACTTTTGAAGTTACCAAAGCCTTCGTTAAGACGAATTGCTGGGCACAATACTTTGTTGAAGATTTAATGGAAGAGGTTCGCATATATAAAATCCGTTCGAAAAGGTAATGGGTACACATTTTAAACATTGTCATCTAATGGGTGTTCAAAAATTACAGGAAAATCATGTCACATTGGATAGTTTATATCATTCGTTCGATGCAAAAAAATATTATTCTCTGCCTATTTGGAGGATCGACAACATGATCATGATAGATGAGTCAGTTGGAGCAAAATAGGAGCATGTGGAGACTTTTATGGATGATATTGATTAGTTGATTTCACTGAGATGAGCGCTGCTGACGACATATTTCCAAAAAATATTTAAACTTCCATGTTCATGTAGAGTATTATCTCATTATAAGCAATGAACCTATATAAAAAAATGTCCGGAAGTTAAGATTATATTTCTTTCTTTTGACCAAATCTCCGGCGGTAAAATATTAAAGGAAGAAACAAAGAAAAAAAGAGAGGAAAATCCCAACTATTTTTATGACAAACACATATTAAATCATAATGAGTTGATAAGTATTCGGGAAACAAATTATACGATATATTAAAAATGAACCAACATCATGGCATGTGCCATTATGGCACGGGTTAAGGGCTAGTATACATAAAAAGCTATTATTGGAGGCGTTACATTCCAATAAAAGGGATTCACATAGATTCATAATGATTAAAAAATTGACTAAGGGGTGGTCCTAGGACAATTTCAAATATCTAAGGTACCCTCCATCAGATAAAAACCTAATAACTAAACAAAGCCAAATCAAAGGAACAGATCCAGAAAAATAAAAAATGATCAAATCATAAGTTTAAAATAAAAATATGAATAAAAAAATCTGAGCAGTGCTTACAGATCCTTCGAGGAAGTGTGGTGGTTGTTAAACTAAGGGAGAAATAAGAGAAAACGATGAGCGATTTTGTCAATTTCATAGCATTAACTTTTTCAAGAGAAGTATTTTATGAACAAAGAAGATTAACGGCGATGAGATGAGAGAGAACGTTTGCCATGATTTTTACGACAAAAGAAAAGAACCATCTTTTTCTTAATTTTTTTTTTTTTAATAATCAACCGTAAGATGGAGAAGAAGAAGAAGAGTGGTTCATTTTATGAATTTGTTACAGTTGGGTTTGAAGACCTTCCAACCGTAAATTCAGACAGGGCTGGCCCTGAGGGAAGGTCAACAAAGGTTGACTTCGGGACATCACGATAAAAGGGGCAACAAAACTTGGGCATCTCGTTAAAAGGACCTACACGCCTCTAGATAAATGAACAGCGTGTTTCGAATTAAAAAAAAAAAAAAATCTTGGTATTCTACGATCTTCTGGACGAAACCAACATAAGCACCGATACAGTGTTATTCAAAGTTTTCTTCATAGGAAGATAACTCCAACAGCCGCTGCTTCTTCGCATCGTCTTCTTCTTCGTACAGAAGAGATGACCTGCTGAACGTTCTTCTCTATAAAACTTTTAATTTCTTCTCCCTCCGTGCTGTTACTTCCATGAGTGTGTCGATCACCATAGTTTGAATGGTGATTTAATAAGTGATGAACTAGATTATGGATTGATGGATGGATGAAAGCTTGCGGATACTTTTGAGAATATATTTTTTTCCTAGATGCAATGCGGATGATGGATTGATGCAAGCTTAAGAGTTGCATTCATGAAACTATTATTGGCGTATAATTCCATTTCAATGTAAACTTGTTTATTGTTAGGATCCTCCATGAATACTGTTATTGGCACAAAGTTATCCAACTTCGTTGTGTGTTAATTTACAAAATTTTGGCACACTTTTAATTCCCTTTTTTTTTTTCTGTGTCTAACAATGTTTGGCAGAGATGGTAGTTGATGCTAGACTATTATTGGCAGCAACAAAAACAGGTGCCACCAAAGGGACAGCCTCAGTAATAGCTATAGTTTAAGAAAAAAACGTCTGAAAGTAGCAATATCTAGTCTTCTATCAACCATGAAGGAATGAATGCTAGCTAGCTTGAACTGGTGTTTCTTATATTATCTTATATTTATTTCATTTCGTCTAAGTTAACTTTTTTTGTTTTTCTTTAGTCGTATGAAAGAACGATGGTGTTGTTAGATAATGGTATGAATGAGGGAATAAATTTGTCCAACTTCTTGAATTATGCATTACAAAAAGCTTAATACTTATCTGCCGTAACATTACCTCTGCGCTGGTAAAATTGGCAAAGCATATAATGATGGATGGGGCAACATTTTATTCGTGGCTTCGGGGCAGCCAAATCTCAAGGCCGGCCCTGAATTCGATTTGCATATATATATTCTCGGTTAGGATTTTTTAACCGTAAGTACTTTATGTCCAAGTCCAGATAAAATCTAACCGTAAATTTTCCAAAAACCAGATTTACAGT
The DNA here is from genome assembly GCA_023529315.1 of Papaver bracteatum. Classification (NCBI taxonomy): domain Eukaryota; kingdom Viridiplantae; phylum Streptophyta; class Magnoliopsida; order Ranunculales; family Papaveraceae; genus Papaver; species Papaver bracteatum. The sequence goes on along the minus strand of JAJJWX010003868.1, from coordinate 129,572 downwards.
TTGCTTCGAAAAACCAAAAACCAAACCGTAACTGGTTTATAATTAGGTGTTCCTAGTTTTACCTAGTTACGGTTAGAAATTCATCATTACCTAGCCGTAAGTTAGTTTTACGGTTGATTATGAAAGGAAAAAAACCCAACCATAATCCATTCTGAAAAGTCAAAAAAATCCAATCTTTGGTTAGGTGAATCAAAGATCTCCATCACGAGGTATTTTGTTTTTCGATCATATATGGATTCACCCTCCCATATCCTCCGTACTTTCCTCCCTGACGACGTGTTATCTTATGTGGCTACACGACGTGTACAAAATCATACACCTTTATCTTCCACGTGCTTGTATTAATGTTTTCTCTGTCTTCTTCCATTTACAGAACTCAAAATCAATAAACGAATTAAATCAAATCGTAAGATGAAGATCTTGGAGCTTAGTTGAAACAATAAAAAACAATCAAAACCATCAGCAAAACCCATGATTTATCCTGGTAAGATTGCACTTTCTAAACTTAGGGTCGGCATCTTCTTATCATCCACAAATAGATCTCTAATCTTTGAAATCCTAAAAAATTGAAGATCTAATACATATAAAAAACTGAACAAAAATTGATACTATTCAAAACCTTAAATTATTAATTAATTCCGAAATTTTTGATTCTATCAGAGAAAGGTAACAAATAGTAACAGAATACTTGATTTTTGTAATTATTTATTCCTTCAGTTCAATCTCAAATCAACCAACTGGTTAACGATCCATGCAAATCACTACTTATGTCGATTGATCAGCAAGAAACCCTCTTGATCATTCTTGTTCTCATCTGTCTATAACCAATCTTTAATTAGACTAAAATCCAATTATTCTTATTCTCATTATGGTCGCACACAAGACCATAAAAACCAAGACCATCAAATCCAACAATCAATTTATTTGCTCGTATTTCCGAATTTAGGGAATATTAATTAGTAATTTTTTGTTTTCAATAAAAACTTATTGCGTTTTGCAATATTAGGTTTTAGGTTTCTGTTTGTTGTTTTCTTTGATTATCCATGGCCACTTCAGGCCTTTTGTTGTCTTATTATGCTTATACAACGATTTATCTTAGCCTTTAGGCATTTCTGATGGAATATGATGATAAAATCAAATACATGGATTTGATAAAGCATATTTTTTCTTCAAATCACGTCTCAATAATCTCATGTTGGACGAAATTTTGTTCTGGTGATCTCTTATTCATTAATGCAGTACCGGGCATCAATGAAGTTCTATGGAGGAAATTTCAGAGAACCTCAAGTATATTACCAAGGATTCAGTTATTTGTGTGGAAGTTTATTCATGAAGGAAGAACTTTGGGATACCAGACTATTAATTTTGATACAACTTATCTGATGGTTGAGACAAAGATATGTGAATGGAAAATTCAAGCGACAAAATATCTAAATCTTACTAATGTGATCATCGAAGGGGATGCATATAAAATTCAGCAAGCCATCCTGGAGAATGATCAAGGGGTTCCTTGGAGACACAAGGAGTCGAATAGTTTCTTCCATGTTATTTGGTTTCATGTAGATCACAAAAATTTCATTGTAGGTTTGTTGTATCAATTTGCAATGTATAATGATCAATCATAAGGGTGTGTCTGTCTACCACCTCTTCTATGTAATTATCCAAACCTCAATCTGAATGAGGTAATCTAATAAATAATTTTAGGGGATTTCCACAGCCCCTCCTTCCATCAAGTTTTTTTTTATTTTCTTGTGAAAATTTGTAGAATACTTGAGGAAAACCAAACTTATACAAACATTAAGATGGGATAAAAAAATTTTAGGATAAGAACAGGAGATGCAGAAGAGAGACATAAAAAATAAAACAAGAAGACACATCCTCTTGAAACGTCATACAGGGAAGAGAGTAGGGAGGATAAGGGCGCGCCGAATAGCATTTCCGCAAAAATAAGGAATCATATGTTATATATTTTTTAATTGTGAATCACATATAACCTAAACCACAAAAAAATTTGCTTGGGGACGGTATATGTGACACCTCTGATATTTACACAAAATATGTAAATATTTCGATTACTCATACTGCATAAAAAAAATGTAAATATTACAAAAGAGGATTACTCGGACCCCTGATAGGTAACTAGCTTCTTTCCATAGTCAGAAAAATACTATATTTGGCTTAAGTATTTCTCAAAAATACAAGCAAACTCAATCATGGATTACACTGTTGGGGGCGTGTTTGATAATATCTCCCAAAAAAATGGCGTTGAGCTACATATCACTTCAATATTGGTAGTTCCCGCTTAGGGGCGAGTTACATAACTCTTTGGTTATAACCCAATCCCAGTTTCATCATTGTCATTGAAGCAAAGGGGTACTGAACTTCTTAACACCACCACCAATTGGAGGATTAAGAGGAGGTGATTCGGTGTATCATATGTTAAAAAAAAAAACCATGGCTGTCATCCAAATATTTCTCAAAACACAATCTGGGCCTTCATGGCTGTCATCCAAATCTTCCAACCAAGTTTGTCAGCCCATCCAATTTTGTTGGAAAATTTTGCCAGTGCAATCAGAAGAAATCAATCAACATTGAAATCGTACACTAGAATTTTTATGATAATAAAGTGTACACCATCCAAATCCATGCAACACGAGTTGGTTTTAGTTTCAACGCCTAGTCCGTGTAGGTCAAAGGGTCTATCATAAGATACACACAAGGTTATGTACAACTGATATTTCCTTGAGTAGTGTAGTGCCTCCTAAGCTAGCAGCTGACTAATACAAGAGATTAACTAAATAAAGAGGCACTACGAATCTAAACCATTTACTTAAACATTCAATTAAGAAAAATGCTACAAAAGCTTAACCCAAAACTAACCCGCTCTGAAACATATATATACAAGAAGTCCTCTCAAAAGATACATATATAATAGTCATTTGGTTTACAGATATAATATGCAATAAAATAAACTTAGTAGAAGTTATCCAACTAACGAAATCAACCCTTTGAAGCTTCCGCTGCGCAACTCTGATCTGTCTCTGAAACTGAAAGTGGGAATGGGTGAGCACATCATCCCTAAAAGGGGTGGCCAGTAAGAATAACATTTAACTTTCAAGTCATCATTGTAAATGAGTTGAAAACAATTCATGTTTTCCTTAAAAACTAAAATGCAACCAATTTCACATAGGTAAAAAATCATGTATATGGATCTAAATCCTTCCAAACAATTTACTAATATGGTGACTCGTCCCTCCTAGATAGCTATATGGTGACTAGTCCCGCACCTAGTTATTGCAATAAAAGTAAGTAGGTTTAAATGAAGGAGAAGTATCCTATATACCACAGATGGAAACTCTTAATTTCTAAACAATCAAATGGAATTCTTAATTATCGAACAATTCATGAAGACATCAAAGCATTACAATTCCTTTCCAAGCAATGGAAAAATTAAAAGAAATAACCGAACTTTCATAATTCAAAGTTAAACAATGCATGGAAAGCACAACCAGACAATGCATGAATTTGTTAAACATAAACTTTTGTAAAAAAACAACAATGGTTACAAAAGAGTTAAATATATATTCCCACCTCTTTTGATGACGAGCCACGGCTACTTCGAGATCCACGATCCACTGGTTCATCATTTAAATCAATCATTGTTAATACAGACTAACTGTTAAGCACACAAGAATTTTAAGAATCTAGCCAAAATGGCTCACATAAGAATCACATAAGTCTAACTAATGGTTCTAAACCCATTTATGATTCTACACCTTTTAATTATCTATCTTTAACATATCTAAGGTTTTGTTAATTCAATTGGATTGGTTTTATAGTTCATTAAATAAGTCTAATGAATATCTACAGCTTTAAAGAAGAAGCCGAAAGCTAATTCGGACCACAAGGGGTCCAAAACATCAAACTAGGAATACAAGATACTGAACCCAAGTTCTCTAAAAAAGCCCATTAAACTAAGGTCAAGTCCATATGAGTCAACTAACAGTCATTAACGGTCAACATGGTCAACTAACGGTAAACGTCAGTCAAAGGCCAAGTCAATAGTCAGATGAGTCATATAGGTCAAGGTATACTGAGTCAAGTCTGGTCAGTTCTGGTCACTGAGTTAACTCCGTCAGTCACACTAAGTCGGTTTAGCTGACTGATCAGTTTGTTTAACTGACTTAGTGTTACTGACTGAGTTAACTCAATGACCAGAACTGACCAGACTTGACTCAGTATACCTTGACCGATTTGTCTAAGCTGACCGTTGGCTTGACCTTTGACTGACGTTTACAGTTAGTTAACCCGTTGACCGTTATTGACTATTAGTTGACTCAGATGGAATGGACCTTAGTTTAATGGGCTTGTTTAGAGAACTTGGGTTTAGTTTCTTGTATTCTTAGTTTTATTTTTGGACCCTTATGGTCCGAGTTTTAACCATATTTTTGCGCCTTGCCCGGTCATGCATTTTTTTATTAGGTGTCATTAGATGTTTGGTGTTGCAGATATTCATTATTTGATTTGATTATTTTTTTGATTTGAACTATTTTTGAGAACCAATCCAATTGATCCAATTTAAAGAAAGATGTAGATATTCATTAGACTTATTTTTGTGTGATAGATTCTATAGAACCAATGGAAACACTATACCCAAGTTGCAACAGCCAAACTATCTCGGAACTGCATGCACCATTTGATAATTTTTTCATATATGTACAATCAATTAATAAAAAACTAACAACCATAGATATGTTAAAGATATATAATTAAAGGTGTAAAATTGTTTGGTTTGAATCATAAATTTCAAACACAAAAACCTAATGGCTTAGAACCATTAGTTAGACTTGTATGATTCTTGTGTGAGCCATTTTGGCTAGATTCTTAAAATTTCTTGTGTGCTTAAATGTTAGTCTGTATTAACAACGATCGATTCCAATGATGAAAATATGGATCATGGATCTCGAGGTATGCGTGGCTTGTCATTAAAAGAGGTGGGAATCTATATTTAACTCTTTCGTAACCATTGTTGTTGTTTTTTACAAAAGTTTATGTTTAACAAATTCATGTATTGTCTGGTTGTGCTTGCCATGCATTGTTTAACTTTGAATTATTCCATTGCTTGGAAAGGAATTGTAATTCTTTGATGTCTTCATGAATTGTTCGGGAAATAAGAATTTCCATTTGATTGTTTGGAAACTGAGAGTTTTCATCTGTGGTATGTAGGATACTGCTCCTTCATTCATACCTAGTTACTTTTATTGCAATAACTAGGTGCGGACGAGTCACCATATAGATATCTAAGTGCAGGACGATTCATCATATTAGTAAATTGTTTGGAAGGAGTTAGATCCATATACATGATTGTTTACCTATGTGAAATTGGTTGTGTTTTAGTGTTTAAGGAAAACATGAATTGTTTTCAACTCATTTACAATGATTACTTGAAAGTTAAATGTTATTCCTACTAGGAACCCCTTTTAGGGATGATGTGCTCACCTATTCCCACTTTCAGTTTCAGAGACAGATCAGAGTTGCGCAGCGGAAGCTTCAAAGGGTTGATTTCGTTAGTTGGATAACTTCTACTAAGTTTATTTTATTGTATATTGTATTTGTATACCAAATGAATATTGTATATTTATCTTTTGAGAGGACTTATTGTATGTATATGTTTTAGAGCGGGTTAGTTCTGGGTTAAGTTTTTGTTGTAGTTTTCTTAATTGAATGTTTAAGTAAATGATTTAGATTCGTAGTGCCTCTTTATTTAGTTAATCTCTTGGATTAGTCAGCTGCTAGCTTAGGGGGTGTTACAAGTAGTCTTCCTCGGGTAAACTTCCTTGGGTAAATTTTTTCGAGTAAGCAACGCTTCATAATAATGCTTTCATTTCGTATATGTTCCACCGACTAAGCTATAAGATTCTTAGCGCACCTTTTAATACACCTTCAACCAACTACATCTCTCCATATATATCTTACATATTGATTTTTTTGCAACTAAATACTATTGACCTCTTTGCTATCACCAAGTACCACTTCCTCAAGGAAAACATCATTCATTTTCTCGAGAAAGCCTCACAACACATAGATGAAAAATCAAAGATCTGAATCATATACGGTGTAAAATAAAGTATGGATGCTATATAAGCTGAAGATTGGAAAACAAATATATAGTGTACAACGAAGTACACATGTATAAACTGAAGCTTGCAAAATACATGTACAATGTAGATTAAATTGCACATCTTGTATAAATCGAAAATTGCGAAAAATACGTATTTTGTACATTAAAATGCACATGATGTATCAGCAGCAGATCACGAAAATTGTGTACATTAAAGTGCACTATTATATAAACTGAAGATTATCAATTAATCTATCAATTTCATCGTGTTATTAAAGATAAAAATTACATATATGAAGATTTAAATTATTAGCATAGAAATTAGATAAACTTTTCAAAATCACATTTGAAAAATTAAAGATCTAAAAATCACATTTTTAAAGAATAATCAAAACTTATACATGAAATAAGAAATCAAAATCGAAATCCAATGTTTTATATGTAGTGAAAATCGAAAAAAAAAACATGATTAAAGCAGGAAACAAGATATCAAATACATACTTCTTATGATTTGAATCACTATCTCAAAAGAAATATTTAGAGTTAGGCGTAAAAAATAAAAATAAAAATTAGCATAATCAAAACCAAAGATCTATGAACATAAAAACAGATCAAAACATGAGTGAATCAGATGGAGAGCGATCTGTAGGTGAGGGAGAGCGATCTGTAAGTGAGTGAGAGCATATAGAGAGAGTATTGTAGAGTGAATCAGAGCTAGTATCCTTGTGTGAAGTAATAAGATCAACCTTTCACCCCCGTGGACGTAGGTAATCATACCGAACCACGTATATCTTGTGTTCTTATGAGTCTCTTACTTACTTATGTTTGCTGCAAGTTCATGTGTATTGTTGGATGTAGTTGTAGGATTTTCTGCATCTACAAGATTCAATACCTAATTTGAGCCGTTTGAAGGTTTTGCCTCCCCCTTCTCTGCACGTTCGAAGCAGGGACGGACCTAGAAATCTTCACAGGGTAGGGATAGAATACCATCAGATGTTAATGCGGCCGAAGGTAGCGGAATTTTTTCTGAAATGGGCTACATATGGTGGTTTACTGAAATTTGCCTATAAAATACTAGATATATGGACAAATATAAGATTAAAATACGCCAATTTTAATTATGAAAAGCGATCCGAGAAAGGAATATATGGTTTATAGAAGAAAAAAATGAGAAAATGAATAGATGTGACAAAGAAAATTCTTTGTTTCAAACAAAATCTTGGGCTAAAAATTAATTGTGCTACAATTACAAGGGCTAATCATAAACAGGGGAGGGTGGATTACTAATAAGGGTGGGCTAATTACTAATTATGAAAAAAATACTAATACAATTTTTTTATAAATCTAAAATTAGGGACGGGTTATATCCCGGGTTAGCCCCTTGCTAGGCCCGTCCCTGGTCCGAAGAAAGAAATCAATCAACATCGATATTGTTTGAGCTAAAGATCAATTTTAGCCCAAACATGCACATTAGAAGATTTGCCAAGTTTCTCCTGTTTCCCCGAATTTGTGTCCCTTTATCATGGATGCATCTCCCCATAACAAACTCTTATACCTTATCACAAGACAGTCAGGTAAGGAGTGACTTAGTATGATAAGTTTGTGATGCAGTGGTGGCTTCAACTCTTAAAGCTTATCTCCTTCAATTTTAACTGGCAGCTATCGTTTCACTGTTTGACTCTCTCTAGTCTTAAAGAGTCAAACGGAGAAAATCTCCACAACAATCAATTTTACTTACTCTCTCGTCTTGTCTTGAAGAGTCACCGTTTGACTCTGTCGAGGTTTTCCATACATTTTGATTATTTCCATGTTTATGCATTTATATAGTTTCTAATTGGGTGCACGTTATGGCCATGTTGTTGTTTTAACTAATTTAATAATTTCACTTGCAAGTTTTTTCAGTTCACCAATTCTAAGTTCTCATAGTCTTATATGCATGATTATAGTCCAAAGAGAATAATACTCATTCATAATGAGCTGTATAATTCTTTCAGTCTTTCCATGTCTCGCAGGCACGTAGTATGTTCGACACTATTCGAAGACATTAAATGACACGGAATCATCAAGTTGTTTGATGGTTCTCTTCCTCTCATATGTGGTTGGAGTCGAATCCATGTCATCGCATAATTATAGGTTAATAAATCTAGGTGTAGTCATGGGAACCACGGTTCTATATATAAAAGTTAAAACAAAACAAAAAATAACACAGATGAACTTTGGATCATAGAAGATGCTACATATATATTTTCAAAATCGTAAGCGCTAATTGGATGAATCATTTGGAAATAGTCGGTATCCTACAAAAGCCATTAGACCTACCAGATGCGTCTAGGCCTGTTTCAAGGGAGTTTGTGAGAGCCGGTTATGGGTTTTTGTTTAACTACATTTCATTGTTTCTCTCTCAAGTCTTAAAGAGTCGACAGAGAAAAATTACAACAAAAAACTATATTTTGCACATTATCTTAAATTTTTGATTATTTCCTTCTTTGTGCATTTTATAATGTTTGTATTAAAATGAGTTGCTACTTGCTAGTAAGTGTCAATTATAAAATTCCACAATTGGTTATTGTTTAGTGAAATTTACAGCTACTGCACATTCTGACTCCGATGACATATTTGGTCATAGTGGTCAGTATTTGGATTTTGACTCCGATGACATATTTGGTCATAGTGGTCAAATTTACAAAATTTGGTCATAGGGGTCAATTTTTGTGTGAGAAACAGATTTTGACTCCGATGACATATTTTGGATCAGTGATTATATTTTGAGAGTTTGCTCAATCGTGCCTAAGAAAACTTCTAACATTGCTGCATGGTAATTTAATTTTGTCAAATAAAATAAGGATGGGAAATGAGGAATGGTCAATTGCACGATAGGCTAGATTAGTTGATTAGGTATTGATGAAAATGGCCGGCTCATCTTCTTTGACATTCTTTGACCCTTTATAGAGTAAGAGTAAGAAACAAGAAATTCATGTTTCGGGATTTTCTTTACGGGGGCAGAAGCCCATGATGTCACACATGCCTCTTTTTTCTTCTCTGACCCGATCATTCTGTAAATCTGAATCCATTTTTATCCGCACTCCTGTAAAGAGTGTGAATTTAATATTAATCCAAGTGGTTGAGTACTTGTGTCGTTAACCCGATGATTTTCGTAACACACGTATTTAGAATTTTATCCCTTTGCTACGTACTTATGAAATTAAACTAATGGCGTGCACAGAAGCCAACTCTATGAAACTGCATGACTAACCTAATACTCTCTCCCTCTCACCGATCACTAGCATGACCAAACTACCATATACGCTTTTACTCTAAAGCCCAAAGAATTACACCAGAAATCTCTTAACACGTTTCAGTCTCTCTGAAATTCGTGATTAATACCATAAGGATGTCCTCATTGTCATTGGTACTGTACTGATTATCGGTGCTAGGAGATAATGCCAAAATGTCTTCTCACAAGTCACATCATTTTTTTTTTAATACATGGGCTGGTCATTTATCACAGAGAGTTGAGGGTGTTGCAAGTAAACGAAATCCAATGATATGATCAATTGATCATGAATCATGATCTAGTGCTATTCTGATTAAATGTTTCTTTATGGTACTTAATCCCTGGTTGAGTGGCACCTCGGCCATGGCTTCCTGAGATATGTTGCATCTTTTATGGTTCGATCTTCATCTGGAAGCATTTTGTTTTTCATAAATAAAATAACACTGTTGAAGTTTGAATCATAAAAGGTGCATCATATTTTCAAAATTGTGATCGCTAATGGGAAGTGATGATGAATCATTTTGGAAAAATGCGTGTCGTAGGAAAGCAATGCAACCAACCAGAAAAGCATGTAGGGCTGTTTTAAGGGAGTTTGTGGGAGCCGGTTATGAGTTTTTGTTTTATTGCAAACCTTCGTTTCATAGTTTGATTCTCTCAAGCCTTAAAGTGTCAACAGAGAAAAATTACCCCAAAATATTGTAAGTCTGTATTTCGTACATAATGTACGGTACATTGTCTTGAAATTTTGATTATTTCCTTGTTTGTGCATTTTATAATGTTTGTATTAAAATGGGTTGCTAGTTGCTAGTAAGTTTCAATTATGAAATCCCACAATTGGTTTTTGTTTAGTGCAATTTACAGCTGCTGCACATTCTGACTCTGATTATTTATGGATTTGTTTTTTGCACAAGTTGTTACTTAAACTAACCTAATAATCCAATTTGCAAACTGTTTATAATGTCCATAATGTCATAAGAATAATTGTACTCCAAACTCATATCTCCATTTTTAGTAAACCATTCAATTTCTTCAGCGATTTCCGGTAGTTGTTCATAATGAGCTTTCAGGTTTGATTCCCTCCATTATAACACAATTGTCTTGATTTGCATTTTTGATGATTTTAGAAAATTTTCGCCATTTCACGATGACTAATATGGTCCTCTATTGTTGAAGGAAATCATGTTCTTCAACAATTTTTGTGATCTTTGCTTGTTCTGGAAATTTCAGTATGGCTGTATGGCCAATAGGATGTGTGAGCAGGATACTTAATATTGTCTCATCATTGGGAATATCGATTCTGGCAGTTGCACGAATTTGAATTTGTTTGAAGGATTTTGATGGATACATAATGTTTTCTATTTGTTAAATCAATTATGTTGCGTTTTGTTTTGCAGGAGTCTAAATTGGTGCAAAACAAGAGTGCGAAATTAGACAAGACTGGTAGTTTCGACTATTCAGGACCTGTGCACTTGACCACGGTGGATTGGTAAGATTAACTTTCAGGCTTCTGTTGAATCATTCCATTTGTTTGCGAAGTTGAATATGATCAGTCTGTGGGACTGTTTTAAGAGTGAAATTGCGGTACTAGACTAGTGTCTTAGTCCGGAATGGTGCAATGTGTGCTACAGCTAATTAACTAGATTTTATTTTTTTGGTAATTTAGGCAAAATGCACATCACCGAAGATCTATAGCTGCTAGCTTAGTTTCTGCTGCTTATATAATGGAGCATGACCGTCAAGAAAATCGGCAAGGGAGTGAAGCTCTTGCACCACAATGGTGGGAATTCTTCAATTTTCAACTGTTGTGTCCACTAATCGATACTAATGATTCCACAATCTTTGGTGCCGTATATGAATTTGATCCCAAGAATTTTAACTACTATCAGAAAGGAATTATTCCAAGATATGTGATTGCATTTAGGGGAACCACTATCAAGAAACAATCTGTCTCACAGGATCTGTGGTTAGACCTGAATATTATCAGACATGGACTTCACCAATCAACTCGCTTTGGAATTGCAATGCAAGCTGTTGAACAGAAGGTATCTGAAGTTGGAGCTAGTAATGTCTGGTTGGCAGGACATTCTTTGGGCTCTTCCATCGCAATGCTTGTAGGGAAAAACATGGCAAAAATGGGTTACTATCTCGATACGTATCTCTTTAATACACCTTTCATTGCGGCTCCAATTGAAAAGCTTCACGGTGAGACAGTGAAGAAAGGGGTTCGTTTTGCAAGCAGCCTTGTCAAAGCAGGACTCACAGTTGCCATGAAAGGTACCAAAGAAAACAGAAATCCAGATGATCTGTTTACAACATTAGCTGCTTGGGTACCAAAACTGTTTGTAAATCCAGCTGATCTTATATGCTGCGAGTATATTGGGTATTTCGAACACCGTGACAGGATGGAATATTTAGGAGTTTCGGGAATTGAGAAGTTGGCGACCCAAACATCAGTGTCGGGATTATTAAAGAGTGCAATTGGTAGAGAATCGGAAGTAATACACGTTGTTCCCTCAGCTCATATGACTATTAATCGAAGTCCATCACTGACTTTCATGGAAGCTCATGGGCTTCAGCAATGGCTTAGAGATGATTTGCATTTGCAGTCTAAGGCCTACCAATACAAACTTTGATTGACAATTCTAACAACATTCTTGATTGTGAACATAAGTTCAATATTTATTTTATTTTTTTCAAGCAAACTCACTTGGAGAATTTACTTACCAATGCAAAAGTTTGATTATGTATCTTGTTGTGATAAACGAAATAAAAAGTTTTTCATTGTGGATTGATATCTAATTCGAATTATCTTGTTAGCACCCCAAAATGTGTTGCCTGTGCATGTCCCGGATGCAAACCAGCTGCTAATTAATGTAATTGAATTATTATAGTTTTTTTCTTATGGAACCCACGTTTAGGGTAGGGTGGTGAGTTCACTAGGATACTGGGTTGCACAGATGCGGACTCGACACGACACGGACGCGGACACTACAAAGTTCTCAAAAAACTAGGACGCGGACACGTATATAGATATTTTATTTATATATACAATCATGTATTTATTTATTTTTTAATGCAAAATAGATTTCATTGATGAGAATTAATTTGTTCCAAATATGTCTTGATCCACACATCCTTGTATTTCAGGTGGATGATCAGAACCATGACTAAAACAAATTTTCATAATTCTAGCTCTCTTTGCTATCTTATCAGGAAAAGAATTATCAGTTCTCCTAATTGAGATATACATCTCCAATGCTCTAATGATCTTAACATAAACTTAATATGCAGAATTATAGATTGATTCATCCAATGAACAAAATATTCAGGCTTATTGATTGATTTTATTAAAACCTCACTATTAGACTCAAAAATGACCTTCTTCAGCTTCATCTTAAGTGCCAGATTAACAGCTTCTTTCAAAGTTTTACATTTCAGCTCTTTTACTTCAATTCCATCTTTCATTCCTCCATCAATGTAGATTCCTTTGACACCAATGCATGTACCTGCAAAATCCCTTACTACTAGTCCCAGACCACCTTGTAAGGTTTCTTTTTTAAAGGAAGCAAAAATGTTAAATTTTAAGTATCCATCATCTGGAGGTATCCATTTAGCATCCTGCTGTGGTACAGTGACACTAGTAACTTGTTGAACATTAGAACTAGAAAGTTTATTAATATTATCCGGAGACATGATCCTATTAGGATTGATGTTCTGAAAAACCTTAGAGCATCTATCCTTCCAGATAGTCCAAGATGCAACCATAAACAATTTGTTTATATCATGCCTAGTAATATTTGAACCAAAAGTTATATTGGTACCTGCAGAAAACCAAGAGATAACCCAATTCCTAAAGGAACCATGGTGAGATAAATAGTACCAACATTTATGTTAACAGCAAACCAAGAACAGGTGATCACTAGTTTCAGCTGGACAGTTACATAGGCTACAATGCACTTCAATCTCATTCTTGTATCTCGAGAGTTTATCCCTAGTAGGAATGATATCCTTCATACACTTCCAAAAAAACAATTTAACCTTGTGTGGTAACTTGACTTTCCAAAGTGACTTCCATACGTGAGTAGGAATATGTTGATTACTTACTGGTAAATTTGTTCTGCCAGTGAGAACATGATAAGCACTCTTAACAAAGAATTGTCCCTTCCTATCTGGTAACCAAATAAGCATATCATCACCAATAACTAGCACATTCATAGCAAGAATTTTATTAGCATTATCAGGAGTAAAAAGATAGTGAATCAAATGAGAATTCCAGCTCCTAGTACCAGTAATAAACAACTCAGAGACATAGGTATAAGAAACATAATTAACTAGTCCTTCAAAAGGTCTAGGAGGATGAGCTAAACCAATAATCCAACAATCTAGCCAGATATTAGTCTTAGTACCACACCTAATTTCCCCAAAACTATTTTGTCTTATAACATCAATACATTCCAGATCCAAGAACAATTTTCATTAAGTTTATGCAAGTGTAAGATACTACAATCTTTGATGTATTTAGCACTTAAAATCTACACCCACAGCTCATCATGGTCAGTGGAAATTTTCCAAACAAGTTTACAGATAAAAGTAATGTTAAACTTCTCTAGATCTCTAAATCCTAGCCCTCCTTGATCTTTAGACTTATTTGTATTGTCCCAACCTATGAAATTGATACCTTTGCCAGACCTATGACCCAACCAGAAGTTCCTATGTAAAGAATCAAGTTGCCCAATAAGAGTTGTACGGATATTAAAACATCCCATTTGGTAAGTTGGTAATGAATTCAAAATAGTCTTAATTAAAGTGGATGTACCAGCTTGATTCAGGGTAATGCTTACATAATTTTTGAGTTTAGCCTCAAAAGATTGAGCAATTGGTTCAAAATATCTTACCTTAGAGTGTCCAAGTAAGAGAGGAGCACCAAGATACTTTTCAGAATCAATCACTAAAGACATATTAAGGGCATTAGCCAAAATATTACATTCATTAGGACTGAGATTCTTACTGAAATACACACAAGACTTATCAAAATTCAGCATTTGTCCAGAAAGATTACCAAAATCTTGTAGAATCTGCAAAATTTTATCAATATGCTGCATATTAGCTTGTCCAAACATAAGAATATCATCAGCAAAAAGAAGATGAGAAATAGGTGGAGCTTTCCTAGAAGCTTTAATACCAATTATAGATTTATTATGCTCAGCAAAAAACAAAGATCTAGAGAGGTATTCCATTATACATTAATAGGTCCCAAATATTATATAAAATAATAATTCCATTTTTTTTTAAATAAAAATAAATTTTGATATTTAGAAATCTATTTGGGAAACCTAAAATGTTACTATACCATTTTATCTCGACTAAATGTCGGTAGAGTTGTACACAACTTTGGTTGGTAACCTAGCAACATGCTGAGCAACAACCCCTTTTTGAATAACAACCCCTAATCTGTAAGAAAGGAATTTACCTAACCCACTATTGACGTCATTACTGACTAGACAGTTCTTCAATCTCTTAAAAAAACACAAAGTATCCTCACCTAGTTCTCCCAAAGTGGTAAAGGCTAGGACACCCAAACCATACCCATGTGAAACACATTGGTCTAAGTATATGTTACGTTTTCGCAATACAGCACTGGAAATGGCTTGGCCGGGGACAAAAGCATGAACACCTTCACCTGTGAAAGGTGAGACTCCTGTAACATCCATACAAACATCCTGAACATTCTCCAAATTAAGAACAAGGATGTCAGTAGGACGCAGAGCTCTATTATCATCAGACAAAAACCCAAGGTCGGCTTCTTTACGAGCGAGCATACCAGCTTTGTAACAAATGTCAGCGATTACATCACGTACCAGGTCATGCTGAAACTTGAGCCCCACATCCTTGGCACAATTAAGAGCGTGATCTCAAAAAATATCCATGGGTCTATCACATCTTGAGTAGAGGCCACCTTCAACAAACATGGGGATACCAAGGTGGTAGGAGACTACAGCTCTAAACTGTCTCGGTCCAAGACATTGATTCAGTCCGCTGATTGGTACGGCCAAAAGGTAATCTTGAGCATGCTTAACATGATTGCATTGCCACAAAATGGAATCTCTTGCAGACATAGAGAATTGGTTAGGGATTTGCTTCTTAACTTCGTTGAAATAAGTGACTACCAGGGAGTGCATAGAAGGGGTGGAAGTATCATCAACACAATATGTAGAAGGTAAACCACATACCTGGATGAAGTTCTGAATTGCCGACTGATAAACAAAACCTTTGTCTGAAGAAAATAAGTTCCCAAGAATCACCTTTTGAACAGAAACTGTTTGATTCTGAGAAGCAAGATAACAATAGTGCCGGGTATCTGCAATAGTGTAAATTCCAAGGCCACCTTCCTTGATTGGAAGAGTAGCTAGTCGCATTTGTAAAGGCCCGAAACCTGCCCCGTCACCTGTTACCAGAAGTCTAAAGTATTGAAATATATGATCATCAAACAACTCAGTTGCATGTTGTAAAGCTGCTGGGTTGGTAGTACGCATAGCAAAGTACAATCTGGACACACCGGTGCAGTTACGAAGCAATAACATCTCACTCTGAGGGTCCTTGAGTTTTTTGATGGCAGACATTAACTGGATAGTCTTGTGAACTCTAGACAACGCCATATCACTAATAAAACTCAAATCAAGACTCACCCCCCCCCCCCCAAGAGTTTCACACCCTTAGTTGGTCTGCCAATATCTCGAGGGAAAACATCTTCATCTAAACTTCTAGAATCTGCAGTCGGCCAAAAGACCTCCATTTTCTTAATATTAAGATGCAAACCTCTGTCAGGGCCCTCAGATTCAATAATGCTCAGAGATTTAGCCACCTCGAGAGTGTCCCAAATAATAGTGTCATCATCAAGATACCAGACATGCAAATCAAGTTTGCATTGCGAGGCAATAGTTTTCACTAGAGGATGGAGAGTCAAGGAGAACAATAATGGACCAAGTGGATCCCCTTGTTGAACACCAAGTGTCGAGGATAAAATATAATTATCATAATAAATTCTAGCATGCCTACTATAGCAAAATTCCACCCAACGTGAAATACCTGGACAATGAAGCCGAACTTCCTTAATGAGGTGTGACCGACTGACCATATTGAAAGCGTTTGAAAAGTCAACAAGCAGCATTAACATATTGTCCGACTGGCCTTTCAATTCCAACAAGCTATTTACAGCGTGTAAAATACTCTCACCTCCAACAGGCACACCAACCCCGAATTTTTGGTCTCCCAGGTAATCAGTCATGGCCTTGCCAACAGAGAAAGCATCTCTTAGAAACCAATCTGCGCCAAATAGTAACAACCGCTATGGGCCTAAGACCACCACCAGGCTTCAATAACGGCGTTAAGGGTGCACTAGCTACGAACTCACCTAAACCACTGGGATATTTCCCTTCCAACCATAAATTGACAATCACATCAATTGAAGCCACTAACTCATCTGATACTGCTGAATCCGCACTACTCAATGCATCCACCAAATGTTGCGCGCGTAAACCATCTCGACCACAAGATGTTCCTTTGGGGAAGCTCTTGATGGCAGCAAGAACGGCTTTGGAATCAACAACTACTAAATCAATACCCACTGACTCTGAGGGAATAAAAGTGGGTGGCGCTTCCGGATGTTTTGTTAACAATTCCGCGTAAGTGGACTCGTTGCGAGGAGCAACACCGCTGGCAGATAACACCCGAATGGAAGCTGAAAAATGCCCACTACTCATCTTTTTTCTACACGCGTTTATGTTGGCGCTGTCTTGCTTCTTCTTCAGAGGTTGTTTATGCGGAAAACATATAGGTTGTTCAATCAGTCTATGGATCAAAACTGAACAGCCAGTATAATCTTTTCATTCCGAAAGGGCTTGGTTGATGGCTTTGACTTGTAACTTCCTCCTCATGCCTGACTTTTCTTCTGCGGAACATTTGGGCCTGTAGACCTACAAGGTCGCAATAGGGAGAAGAAGAAGTCGTATCCAGGCTGCGGTATTGTCCGGTCTGGACAGAACCGCGTCTAAACAGAACTTTAGAGTTCTCGAGAAATCCAATTTACACTGGTGAGGAATACAAGAGACAGTCGAGAGTTTCCTATGGAATGCCAAATTGAGCAGGTCCAAGGAGAGATCAACCTCACCAGCTACAACCTCACGCAAATAATTGACACAATAAGCAGCATCGGAAGCATCAGGCATGGAACAAACAGCTTCCGGCGCAACATATTCATTCGGTTTACGCAAGCCATGAATAAGTTCAGTAGCAGTTCCGTTTGCAGGGCCTACAATAACATCTCCATGTACAACTCCTCCCTGACCTTTGCATGATAGCCTACAATCATGCAAACGCATGCATTTGCTGCAAAGACACATACGAAGACAATGAAGAACTCTATCCCAGGCTTGGTATACTATTGGATTCGAAGAGATCAAATCTCTGCAGATAGCCTTGTTGACCTCATTAAAGAGATGTTTATCCTGCAAATGCTTCAATATCGAACCCTTAACATAACCCCTTCCGTTGATTCCATCGCAACATCTATCAAAACCCTTAAAGGGACAATGGCAAAAAGAACCATTACCAGCAGGGGTGGAAGCAGGCGAAGGAACAACTGTTATATCCAAGAGCGCGACCTCAGAAGAACGATTCTGCAACTGAGAGGATGAAACCTTTGGGTTTGGGGTGGATCGCGACATAATGAAAAGGAAAAACCCTAAACTGGTGGTTCCGTCATTTTAACAAGCACTGAATGTGCGTCTGGCAAAACCTGAGAGTTTAATACCGGCTGCAAATTGGAGACCCCCCAAATAAATAAGGTTCTAAAAATATTTAATTCAGTAGCGAACCCATAAGTTGTATGACAATAAAATTGATCACTGAAATGTTCTTCACCATCAGTGGTAAAAAAAGTGCATCAAACAGAGAATATAAATACCTATTTGATCAAACACCTCAAATTTGATGGAAAAACAAATCAAGTAAGAACCCATCACCATAAACTCTTCCACTTGGTTGGAAACAACACTGAACTACAATATTGAACCCCGAATCCTCCAAAAAAAACCACCATGGAAATGTTCATGTAGAAAAGTTTTTTTTACTGTAGCATTTCAAAAATCGCCATGGAAACAGAGCGTGAAATACTTAACTTAGAAAATAAAAATAAAAAATTCATACACCTTTGAGATGAAAAGATAATGGGATAAAGGTTCCCCTTGTCTAATCCCCCTAGTTGGTTCAAATTTCTCACAAGGAGAGCCATTTAGCAACACACTAATACTAGTTGTAGTGACACATTGCATAACAAGATTACAGAATTCTTTGCTGAATCCAAAGTTCTCTAAAACTTTGTGAAGAAAAATCCATTCTATTCTATCACAGACCTTAGAAAGGTCAACCTTAATAGCCGTAGTTCCACTAATACCTTCCTTATATATGTTTCATAGTATGAATGAATTCATGAGCAATAATAATATTGTCATGAATTGCTCTCCCTGGGACAAAAGCAGCCTGGTAAGGAGAAATTAACTTCTTAAGCGAAGGCCTAATTCTATTAGCTAGGATTTTAAACATAATTTTATAAGAAGCATTTTTGAGAACAATTGGTCTAAATTCAGAAGGATTTTTGGGACTCTTACACTTTGGAATAAGTGATATATATGTCTTATTAAGACATCTAGGCATATGACCACTTTCAAAAAATCTGTCAACCACATTAACAACATGTTTACCCACAAGAGACCATTGAGTTTGATAAAAAAATACTGCTTGAAAACCATCAGGTCTAGGAGAACTCCAAGCATGCATATTATTCACAACATTCTCAATATCAATATCATCAGGCACAACATGAAGTATAGCATTGTCAGCATCAGTAAGAACACAAGAGATAACGTCAAAATTTTCCTCGGACAAGATAGGATTTGAGGTACTAGCAACAGATTTAAAATGATTAGTAAGAAGATTACTAATATCATCTCTATCCCTAAGCCAATTACCATCATTATCACAAAGAACAAATATATTATTAGTATTCTTTTTTTTATTCACCATAGTATGAAAATATATGGTATTATTATCCATATCAAGACCAGTTTTATCTCTACATTTTTCCTTGTAGAATTCATATTGTATTTTATACCAGTTTTCAAGCTCACTAGTAATATACTTAACTCTAGCATGTTGGTCCTCAGAATAGGTCTCATTTTGAGTCGATTCAAAGACATTTTTCAAATTAGTTATATTCTTTTGAATGTCTCCAAATTCCATTCTTTTCCATTGTGATCGAGATAATCTAGCACTTTGCTGTTTTTGTTTCAACTTGTATCCAGGGCTTCCTAGAACATCTAAATTCCAAGACTGTTCAAGTTTATCCTTAAAACTATTATGTCCTACCCAAGTCCTAAAGAACTTAAAAGGCCTCCACAAATGCTTAGGTACAGGATCAGTAATAAGAAAAACAGGGCAATGATCAGAAGCTATAAAATTCAAATGTAAAAGCTTAGCAGAGAAAAATTGTAAAGACGAATCATTATTACAAAGTGTCATGTCCAATCTTGCTTTTTTGGTTCCAGTACCATAAGAATTACTGGTCCAAGTATAATCCTTACCCTCATAGACAATATCAATTAAACCTACATCATTGACTTTTTTTGTACCCATTTGTCAGATGTATTGTTATTGTTATCCAAATGAAAATTAAGATCACCCATGCTAGTAATAACTAAGGTTGTTGGATATCTTTACTGAATTCATCTAGAAAATTCCATTGAGTTTTCTTAAGTTCAGAGTAAGTAGACCCATACATGAAAGATATAATAGCTTTATGTTTACTTGGATCTAATTGAATGACCACATGAATGATGTTAATTTTCATGACCAATAACTTCAACATCTATACCATCTATCCAATCTCCCCCCTCTTTAATATCAATAAGGAAAACCTACGTGCGTTCCGTGTTTTTAAGTTTGTGTCTCATTTCAATGACGTTCGTTAGATCTTATAGATGTAAAATTCAGTCGTTGGATTTTCGTGAAATTTTGGTATCTGCACATGGGTTTACGGGTTATATATGTCAAATATAGGGGCTTATCTATAATAAATCAAAATTTCATATATTTAGAAAAACATGCCATTTTTATAAAAAAACAAAAGGCTAAAAAATTGAAACCTCCGTATCTTTCAAACCATATGTCGGATTTTCGTAAATTTTATATGACCGGAAAGATTTTTAAATTCCCTACGCAAAGAGCATAGATAAGGGTATCAAATTTTGAGTTTCTAAAACAAAAAATGACTTTTATTTTTCACAAAAACAAAAAATGACTTTGAGTTTTCACAAAAACATGTTATAACACATGATGTGCAACGCACGTGCTCCCAACTTGTAAGAATAAGGCCACCAGCCTTACCAATTCTATTTATGCAAACATAATTGAGATAATGAACTGATTGGGCTACTGAGATCATCCTATCTTCATCAATTTTTTATTCACAAAGAAGGATGAAATCAGGGTTTTGAGTTTTAACTAAATTTTGAAATTGCTGTTTTGTAAACTATTGGCAATCCCTTGAACATTCCATGAAATAATTTTCATTTTGAAAGCATTAATATTAAAATAAATTATTAAATCGCAGAGAATAGATGTTACCTTAGCTTCCCTTGTGCTGCTACATGGATTATCCCTTGTTGTGACTATTTTAGTTGTTTGTGTGTTCATAAGAGTGCCAGAGTTTGAATCATCAAGTTCAAAAATAGGATTTTCTAGAGAATTGTTTCTCTTCCTCTTACCAAGTCTTTCACCTTCAGCATTTGCTCCTTCACTAACATAGATTTGACCAATGACATAACCATCTTTTGGAGGGACAAAAACACTACTCTTCATAGTAGTTTTCTGACTGAATTTAGGAACTTGATATCCTCATTTAGTAAAAGTTATCTATTTACTTTTACCTTTCTTAAATTCCCAAAAATAACGAGGCTTAGCATGTGACTTGATAAGGTAATCAGAAGCATCCTTACAAGCACCTTGGTGTGATTAAGAATATAACAGTTAGGAAAAATCTTACGAGGTTGCTTCTCATAGAATAACTTAATCCATCTTGTGGAACCTACATAGGTAATTTCCATAACCCTTCTTCTCATAGGAAAGTTAATATCAACTTGAACACAAAATTTGTCATAATCTCCTGCAACTGGAAATGCATATACTGGATCAACTGCAATCACCGCACCCACAGTGCTTCATATCTTTGTAACAACTGTAACATTCATATGTTTAGGAAGTATTTTTTTGAGATGAATCCAAAAACATTGGACACCCCAGAGTTATAAAAATGGAGGATTACAAGATAACCATTGATACTCCAAAGACGAGTATTAAATACCTTCTTCTGTGTATCTTTGTCTTTAAAAAGGAATTCCATAATATTATGATCTAATTCAAAAACTTTGAGATCTCCTTCAGGCAAGAAATCCCAAGTGAGAAAAAAAAAAATTCTCCACTGTCTTAATCCCCATTTTTCCTTCAATGATAACCTTTCTAATCAAACTAATTTCCTCACTAATTTCTGTATTTTCTTCTTCATTATCATCATGATGATATGCAACCTCAGCAACATCTCCAAGATCAAGAGCAACTTTCATAAATTTTGTAGCCAAGTCTGTGACAGATTTATCATTTTCTTCCGCTATTTGAGTAAAAGGGTTCCTAAGATAAGCTTGATTACTACTTTCAGTATGTGGATTATCAATTAATGGAATTTTATAAGGTTTAAACCCTAGAAAAATCTCGGTTTGACTTGAATTGAAAAAGATATTCATCCGAGTATATCGAGATGAGTATTTTGACTGAGTATAATTTCTCCAGATAAAATCTCAATTAGAAATGTAAGTCTGCATTTTTAAATAATTCTGATAATTACGAGAGTTATCATTGCAGTTTGTTTGAAACGAACTTTTTGAATTTTGAATTTTTTCTTGGCGTTTCTCCGATCCCAGTGAGTCATAATAATAACTTGGTTGAAGAACTTCTCCTGAAGATCAAACTTGACAAACAGTGAACATACAATAGCTTCAAAAAGCATTGGAACAACATGAGCAAACGTTGGAATCACAACTGCAAACAAGGTAAACACCATTAGGGATAAAACCAACCAAAAACACATTAGGAAGAAAGAGATTAGCAAACCATATTTCCAAATATTTAATCAAAATAACTTATGATGAAAAAAATGATCAAAAACCGTGAAAAAACAACAAGTATAACTTTATAGAAGCATTAAGATTGAAATTGAATGAAATTAGCATCATAAACAAATTAAAATCATAAAAATTGATGAAGATAGAATACTAAGTTAACTCAGTACAATCACCGATCCTCAGAGCTATTTGGATAACAGTTGCTCAGTGCATTACAAGAAGTGTTCATACAATCATGTATTTATACAACAAAGTTAAGTGTTAGAAAATGATGCTACATGTGTATAGATTTCAAAAGAAAATAAGAGATCGTTTTCTTATACACACCGAAGGTCAAGTAATCAATAACTATTAATCACATGGCACAATCAAAGCATTCTTAGAACAACACATGCCTAACCAAGGGAAATACGTGATGTCATTTCCAATTACAAAACCTTAATATACCTATATGATTGTTCTAAATAGGGTTGTAAATGGGTCCGGTTCCTCCCGGGTACCATACTACCCAGAACCGGACCCGGTTATTTTTTTCGGTTCCGGGTCCGGACCCTAAATTGATTGGCCCAGAACCGGACCCTATAAAACTGACGGGTACCCTACCGGTTCCGGGTATTAAACGGGTATTTTTCGTTTAGTTCTAAATTATACATTTGGTAGTCAAAATCTTCAGTATTCGTCTACAAAAGCAATACATTGTTACGCATCTTAATTTTTAGTTGTTTAAGACTTAAGTACATCAGTTCCTAAATAATTGATTCAAAAGAAAAAAATAATCATAAATAACTAATTGAATCCCAGCCTTTATCTTGTCGGACCATAATCCATAAACAACGGCCAGTAACATCCATCACCAGATATAAGAATCATCTCCATCCATCTTCAAGGTCCCACACTTAAAAATAGATCACGGTCCATCAACATCCATTGCTTCCGGCAATTGAGAATGTTTTCACAGTATATGGTAGCACCAAAAATTAAAATGAAAGAGAATAAAATACAACTTATAGGAAACAACAGAAGAAACCCATGCTCGTGTATTTTATGCTTACTTCCTCGGCTTATGATCAATTGGTACCGTTTCTCCATTCTTCTTATGATTAGACTTTGAAGGCAGAAGAAACTAAAGTAGGAATTTTAGATTTCATAAATATAAGAAATTAATAAACAGAGAGAAAGCAAAGAGTCTAAAGACAAAGAGAAAAAAATGAAAAACATTTTCAAGAAGATTCATGTTGGGAGGAATCGGGAAACTAATCGAGCCAGCAAAATTCCCAAATCTCCTTCTTCCTCATAATCACCTTTCCATCATCTTCATAATATTTTTTAGATAATAATACTAATAATAATCACAGACAAACACAATACTATGGAAATCAATATCGAGATCTAACCATTAGTGGAGCTTGAAAGAGAAGATGAGAGAGTAGAAGAATTGAGTTTGGATGCGGCAGAAGTTTGGTTTAGGGTTATGTTTTTCTGAAGGTGTTAAAGACTATAAATATAACCCCTTTACATGACAAAATTAACCCCTGCAAAACTATTATTTACATTACCCGACTACCCGCGGGTACCCTCCGGGTAGGACCCGTTTGGAACCGTTTATTAACGGGTCCAATCGGGTAATTACCCGTCGGGTCCAAATTGGTTAATGGCTCCAATTTTAGGACCCGGAACCGAACCCTAGTCCCCCGGATCCGGTTCCGGGTTCGGGTAATGGGTACCCATTGACATCCCTAGTTCTAAATGCTCACATTTCTTCATTTATTTAATAATAGTAAAAATAATGGTAGAAGTTTAAATTAAAATGAAAAAAAACTCTTCAAACCCGAGTCATCAGTGCGTCCAAACCTTTATCGGGAAAAACATCCTTCATATTCCGAACCTCCTTGCTATATCTCCATGTACCACTTCCTCGGGAAAAACATCCTTCGTTTCCTCGAGAAAGCCTCACAACATTATTGTTCCACAACATCATTAATGATTCCACTAGTAAGCTTCAAAAGATTAAGATTGACGCATCTTTGAGCATATATCATACGAAAAGTGTGAGTGTTACCAGAGCCGGGCCTGAGGGCGTGCAGGCCGTGTGACTGCACAGGGCCCAACTCTGTCGAGGGCCCTTTTCTCCTAGGTTGTACTCTTTACTTCCCCCCAAGCCTAGTTCAGTTCAACAATTCAGAAAAATAACAAGAAAATAAAATAAAATTTGCTTCCAGAAGAACTCGAGCGCATGACCTTGGTGAGTAAGGTAAGTATATCGATCTAATAGGCAACCAATTTTTTTCTTCTATTGATCAGCCCCTAAAATATAATTATACCTGTATATTTATCATATTATTACCACCTCCATACATATAAATACTGTTATAATCATGGCCAAACGTTTTGAGTTTCCTTCGGGTATTTTTGTTGTTACTGCTCCCATTTAACTCAGCACTTTATCTAGTGCGTCATTGTCTAATTTTTCAAATTATTGACACTTTTTACTTATTATATTTATAAAATTATCAAAAAAATATATTTGAATCATAAAAGGCCCTACCATTTTTTTTGCACAGGCCCCTTCTCAACATAGGATCGTATCTGAGTGTTACAACCCCATTCTGCGATTATAATCGCTTAGGAAAAAAATGTATGGCACCTTAGCTTAAACAATGATATTTTTCCAGCAAGTTGTGTAACATCCCAGATAACACGCTTAGCAGGGAAGATTTATATATCATCAAAATACGGTGAAGGTATTCAATCGCCAACAATGACGACAAAGAGGAACCCAAACTTTTTAATCCTACAAAGATTTAACTGATTAAGAGTGGGTTTTGTATACCCTAATGTTTCAGTACTAATATTAGCTAACTTCCACAATGAAAACGGTCTACCGACAATCGTTACATCCTATTTTCATAAACTTCTAGTCATTCAGGAGGCAAAAAACGACTGCTCAGTGGCACCCAAAACGTCCAACATATACACAGGCACACAAAAATCACTGGAATGTCAATTGGCACAAACAAGATCTCTGGCATGTCCAATGAAATTCAAAGACTGTTGGTACGCCTAGCGACAATAAAATACTACTGGTTATCCCAACAACACATGAAGACTTCCACCATGACCAACGACATATATATAAAATGCTTCCGGTCTAGTTTCGCCGGAATATTTGAACTCTCGTCCATATAAATATGCAGAAAAATTTGGCAGCATATATTATATATTTGTTAATGGTGAATCACATATAACCCTTGTTAGGAAATAAGTTAATTTCCTGTTTTGGGCCTTTTCCATATTCAGTGGGTTTCATATTCTAGGTTTGAGGTGTAGCGCCTCCAAAGCAAGCAGCTGACTAATCCAAGATATTAACTAAATAAAGAGGCACTAAGGATCTAAATCTCATACCTGAGCATTCAATTAAGTAATATGCTACCACACTTAATCCAAAAATCAGCCCCGCTCTGAAATATATATACAAGAATTCCTCTCCAATGATATATATAAAATATTAATTTGGTTTATAAATAGAATATACATCATAATAAACAAAGCCGAAGTTAACCAACTAACTGACTGAACTCCTTGAAGCTTCCACTGCGCAATTCTGATCTGTCTATGAAACTGAAAGTGGTAATGGGTGAGTACATCATCCCTAAAAGGGGTGCCCAGTAGAAACAACATTTAACTTTCAAGTAATCACTAGAATGAACTGAGAAACAATAAATGTTTTTCCCAAACATTAAAAGGCAACCAATTCACAGAAATAAACAATCGTGTATATGGAACTAACTCCTTATTCAAACAATGTATAATATTTATGCTAACGACACTCATTAGGTAATATTGCGGTATATCACCCTATCCATAGTGCATAAAAGCTGAAAGTAAGTAGGTATAAATGAAGGAGAAGTATCCTATATACCACAGATGAGAATTCTTATTTCCCAAGCATTCAAATGGAAATTCTTATTTCCCAAACATTCATAAATACAAACAAAGAATTACAATTCCTTTCCAAGAAATGGAAAGAGTAAAAGAGTCTCAGAGCAATTCCTATGGCAATGGCCAAACTCAAACATTTATTGAGCCACGTGGATGGCCAAACTGGGTTTTACACTATGGTAAAGCATAGGGTGTTGGACCATCAGGCGCGCGACAAAAAGACAAACTCTGGCATTGGAAGACACAACTCGGGCGTTGGAAGACCAGACTCGTGTGTTCGGTATTCTAACGTGGGTGTTATACATAAAGTCTCTAGCGGTCGACTCTTTAACGCCTATATTTCCAACGGTCGAATTTCAACACTATAAATTCGTTCTATTGATTTCATTTTCACTCAAACCATTGCCATTTCCTTCTTCTAAAACTCTTCTAAATCAAAATTTTCTAATACAATATGAACACAGTGAGAAGAGCGGCGAATAGTATAAAGAAGAAAATATATTTAAAAAATGAATCAGCACCGTTGCGTCACACAGGTCTCAAAATCGAGAGAAGAGTTTGCAAACCAAAAAATAGTTTTTACTCCATCATTAGTACCGGGTCATGTGTCGGGGCATCATGAACGATCTGAGGAATATTATGTCACGAGAGGTGGATTTTCAGAATTAAATGTTGTTTATGTTGGTCTACCGCCTGCAGTCCGAGAAAGGGTTGACAGATATCCTTGGCGTGCGCTTTATAGAATAACGCCCAGAAAACATAAAAAAATCCGAAAATAGTGGTAAACAGGTGGTGGATGACGACGGACACATTCCATTTTATGGATTTCGAAATTGGTAAGGTTTTTTAACTTAACTTAACTTAATTTTTTTAAATAATTATTAAATAATCAAAAGAAATAATCATAGTTGATATTATATTTGTAATAGGAATTACTCCTCTTGATTTGTATTTTATTGTTGGGAATCCAAGTAGAATGAGAGACCCTCCACCATTCAACCAAGAAGAATGGATGTCAAATAGTAAATGGGAGACATTTTGTCCCTTATTTGTGGAATTAGATTTGCATGAAGATTATAAACAATTGAAAGGAGGTGGGATTAGATGTGCGGCCTTGAAGATTTTCTTAACCAAACCTAGAAACCCAGATAATGTAGATGACTATCCTGAACTCGAAAGGATTTTTATCTTATAGGTACTGGGTCAGGCATTCTTTCCAAACTAAACTTATGTTGTTAATGTTGGTTGGCTTGAAGAGTTAGAAGATATCGACAAAGAACCAGATTATGATCGGGGATCTGCAATTTTAGAAAAAATATACTGTGTGCTGGATAAAGCGTCCATGGGCGATCAAAACTTCACTGGTTTCTGGAGCATCATAGAGGTAAATATCAAAATTATTATTTGTGAATTTACTATTATTACTAATGTAGATTATTTAGTCAAAATACTGAAATTATGGAGTAATGTGCAGTATTGGGTGCAGTATTGGTGGTATACCTACTTCCGAGATGGTAAACCAATCCTAAAAGACGAGACACTTAGATTTCAAATGTTGGACATGTATATGAAGAACAACCTAGAAAAACACATTGGCAGCAGCGTCTTGGGTTCCAGTTTTGTTTACAGGTTACATCAGATGACTCGGAGCCACAACAACGTAGTTGTTCACCTGGATTAAGTATTCTTGATTATTCTATGCGTAGAGTTGTTTTTTACAGTCCGGAATCACAAATAGGGGTTTGGTATCTGGGAGAAAGAATGTAGTACCAAATACAAGGTATGTTTTCAATTGCAATTAACCCACTACAACATATGCAAACCTCTGCATCAGATTTTAATCGGCTGAGAAGAACCGTTTGGGAGAGGTATGAACTTAATATAAGGAGGAATATTGATGAAGCGCAGTATGTCAACTGGTACACGTCAATTACGAAGCTTGTAATTGGGACACAAAACATGCACGTATATGGGTTTTGATTTCCCAGGGTTATAAAACATGTCCCATGATCCAAGTATCATTCCTAGCCAACCACCTCCACAAGAGCCAAGCTTTATGACTTATCCTAGGACGGGTGCAAGTTCTTCATCATCCTCGTCAAATATGCCCGAAATTCATTGGGATCTTCAAAGTATTGCTTCACAAGGTGATCCAACCATGGTCCTCATTGTTTCCCAAGGTATGGACCGTGATTACCCTTACAAAAATGTGACTGCCACTGATCCAGAGTTGAGGAACCAATTGAACAATTTGCATTAGATGAATGAACAAGTAGAAATGGTTTACAGACACAATGTTTGGATTGAGTCCAACTGTAAATGATGATGGGAGGCATTCATAGTTTTCCGGTTCCACCAGAAGCAACAGATCATGGTACGAAGGTGAAGAAACCAACATATCATGGCAAGAAAGTGAGGAAACAGTGGTGCGAGAAACACAACACAATGTTGTGCAAGAAACACATCACAATACTTCCCCACAAATTGTACATGTATCTCAACCTCGGGCATTTCGTCTTGGACCTAGGCGCATTTCATCATCATTCTCGCCCTACAACCCAAACGAATGCTAAACACCAACACCACAACAACAACAAACCTCTAATATGCTTGGAGGACAGAGTACACAAAGTGATTTCCAATCGCCTAATTTTGTTCATCCAGGTTTATCCCTAAGTCTATCAACAATCATAAATTTATATAATATGTTGGAAACTGGGAATTTCCCAGGTCTATCCCCAGGATTTTATGAATTATTGGCTTTAGAAAATAAAAATGAGGAGCTAGAGATAAGTGACGTTAGAGAGATTATTGTAATTTTTAATTTTTCTACAATTTTAGTTTTAGTTTTAAATGTACGATAGTCTTAATTAAATAAAATTACATATGTTTAAAAGTAAGCGGTTTACATTGGCTTCACTAAATTATGACGGACTACATTACATTAGCTTCACTAATGAAAATAAGTACTAGGTGGAATAACAACTACAAAGAAGGGGTTGAAACTGTTCAACACCTTAAGGATTTCAAAACATTTTTCGAAAGGAAAAGCCACATTTTCCATATTCGCCATTCAGCCAAAGATCTTGTTACCATCTTAGGATATGTTTCACCTCTGAGTCGATATCGATTTAATTCTATAGTTAAATATATAAACTCAATTACTTCTTTCTTAATTGTACCAAAATGATATTTTATATCGCATATAGAACGAAGACTCGGATTATGAGTGTCACTACAGAACCCATCGTGAATAACCTCCCAGAAATTCACCCATGGATAGTTTTCCGAAGCAAGATGAGTAGATAAAAATCATAGTTTCTGCAAATAGATTCATGTTCTTCTTTAGCATACGGAACTCGCCGAACTAACCGGGGCTGAGACATTTTCAATCAAGAATTAAGAGTGAAGAGAAGAATGTGTAAATTTAGAGTTTAAATGAGGAGTATTTATAGAATTCAAAAAATGAAGCCGTTGGATCACAAGATTTTTCATCCGTTCAGATTGAGCCGTTGGCGCCATTTGGTCAGACGCTGACGTTTTGAATATGGACTCCGGAAATTTAAGTAAAAACGCGTTGGATGTACAAACGCGGGAATTTTGTCTTCAGACGCCAGCGTTGGTAGCAAGTTCGCCCATCCTTACCATAGACGTACGCAGGTTGTTCCATCTCGATGTTCAAATCAACAAATATATTGATTTGAACATCCATTTTTCATGTTTGTTTATTCCATAGTGGGAGCAAAATGAAAAAATTCTGAGTTTGTTCATTCCATATGAACTGCTCTCAGTACTTTCGTAATTTAAAATAAAATAATGCATAGATACACAATCCGACAATGCATGAATTTGCTAAACATAAACTTTTGTAAAAGAAAACAACAAAATGTAAATTCCCACCTCTTTTGATGACAAGCCACGCCTACCTCGAGATCCACAATCCACTGGTTCATCATTTGAATCGATCGTTGTTAATATAGTTTGACTATTAATCACACAAGAACTCTAAGAATCTAGCCAAAATGACTCACACAAGAAACATACAAGTCTATCTATGGTTCTAAGCCCATTTATGACTTTACACATTTTCATTCTCTATTTTTAACATATCTAAGGTTTACTACTTCAACTAGATTGTTTCTATAGTCCATTAAATAAGTCTTATGACTATCTACAACTTTGTAGAAAGAACCAAAGACTAATTCAGACCATAAGGTCCAATACATCAAAACATGAAAAACTAAACCTAAGACCAAGTCCACTACTTTGGCCCATTAATCTAAGGCCTGGTCCAGCTGGTCAACTAATAGTCACTAACAGTCAACGTCTAGTCTAACAAGGTCAACTAATAATCAATGTCCATAGTCAAGTCAAGGTCCAGTCAAAGGTCAAGTCAACTAAATGGGTTAACTCGGTCAACGAGTCAGAAGGAATCGATCCGGGTCAACTCAGTCAATAAGACTGATTCAGGTAAATCAAGTTTCTATATGACTCAGTCAGATAAACTGAGTCAGCTAAGTCAGACAGTTGACTGGGATGACTTATAAGCCTAAATCCCTTGATGTATACAGATTTTCACTCTTGTTTATAACTAGACTGATACTAACACACCTAATGAAAGAATTTCACAAGCCAATGTACAATTCAATTATTCTTAAATATAGTTCAAACTTTAATTACAATTACAAATTAGGTTTACCTGCAATTGCAGCTTTTAGTAACACATTCCACTAAACTGAATCATCACTAGTTTCAAATTAACTACAACAAAAATCTCAGCTTAATCACTTCAAGCTTCATCTATACAATTTATAAACCACAACACCACATCTACATCAGTTCTACAAATGCAGGCTTTCACTAAGGCCTCCGCCATAACAACACTTCACATTCAAAACCACTAGCACCAATTGACTATTCTAACTTCATCTGCATTACTACAGTTCACCAAATAAATTATCTCCCAACACTTACAGTTACAAACACACAGACAATACCACCATCCTTAACTTCACTTTCCATCAACCTAGCATACATCTAAAACTTATTTCATTCAAGAAAACTTCCCCTTCATCTCCGAATACCCAATTTCCATGAAACCAACACAAACTTACACTACATATACATCTCCAATTTATACCCATAATAAATCACTTTCCATTGACCACTTCATGTACTCAAACAACAACACAAACACAATGATTATAAATATCTACAATTCAGTAAAAAAGATTTACCTCAGTTCAGGATCCTTGAACAAAATAGTTGACCCTAATTTATTGCCTTGTACACTTTACAACCATCTCAACTCTAATAACATCTTCACCATCTTATTTTTAAAATAATCGATTCCTAACTCTTCATCAGTTACAATTCATTAACCTTAAATCCAGTTCTGCAATTTCAACTACACATACACCGCCAGCAACTTAACTACCACTCAACATTACCATCTTCCATATCTACCCCATATTCAACAACAACAACACTTCATCTCAGGTAAACTCATTCACCCCAAATTCAATTAACACACTTCAACTCCATCTCATATCTTAGTTCATCAACAATCACACAAAATTTACAACATGAATAATAACTTTACTAAACTGATAGAGAAAGACATTTACCTCAAGATAATATTTACACAAGTAACTGAATCAGATTCTTCTCCTCACTTATATTTTGATTCACCATAACAACTCAAGACCACTCAGGACTCATTAGCACAACTCAATCCATACCCAAAATCTTCAACACCATCACTGGTTCTCAGATATAACCTTAAAATATTTCCCAACTCTTTGATTTCTAATTCAATCCCAGGATATCAATTCAAATCCTTAAATCAATCAAACCCAATAATTTAATTCCTCATTGTTCACTTCTAATCGAATCCCCAAAGAAATTCGAAACCCTAATTATCAAATTCAAACCACTCTTTGACCTTATCTTCTAATTCGTGATAAGCCCAACTTAATTCAATCCCATAACCTATCATCTTCATTTTCTAATTCTTCTTTGAACCTCAAACGAAACCTTAGCTCATTTTCGAAAATTACTAGATTTGGACCTGAGTTTCAAATTCGGATGAACTGAAGATGAAATTTATCAGATTTGAACATCCCAGGTTCAAAGATTACTAGAGTTGGACCTGAGTTTGTCATTTGGATGAACTGAAGATGAAATTTATCAGATTTGAACATCTCGGGTTAAAAGATTACCAGAGATGGACCTGAGTTTCTCATTCGGATAAACTGAAGATGAAATTTATCATATTTGAACATCACAGGTCCAAAGATTACTAGAGTTGGACCAGAGTTTCTCATTCGGATGAACTGAAAATGAAATTTATCAGATTTGAACATCTCAGGTCCAACTCTAGTAATCTTCGAACCTGTGATGTTCAAATCTGATAAATTACATTTTCAATTCATCCGAATGAGAAACTCAAGTCCAACTCTAGTAATCTTTGGACCTGTGGTGTTCAAATATGATAAATTTCATAAGATTTGAATATCACAGGTCCAAAGATTACTAGAGTTGGACCTCAGTTTCTCATTCGGGTGAACTGAAGATGAAATTTATCAGATTTGAACATCTCGGGTTCAAAGATTACTAGAGTTGGACCTGAGTTTGGAATTCGGATGAACTGAAGATGAAATTTATCAGATTTGAACATCTCGGGTCCAAAGATTACTAGAGTTGGACCTGAGTTTCTCATTCGGATGAACTGAAGATGAAATTTATCAGATTTGAACACCACAGGTCCAAAGATTACTAGAGTTGGACCTGAGTTTCTCATTCGGATGAACTGAAAATGAAATTTATCAGATTTGAACATCACAAGTCCAAAGATTACTAGAGTTGGACCTGTGGTTCTCATTCGGATGAACTGAAAATGAAATTTATCAGATTTGAACATCACAGGTCCAAAGATTATTAGAGTTGGACCTCAGCTTCTAATTCGGGTGAACTGAAGATGAAATTTATCAGATTTGAACATCCCAGGTTCAAAGATTGCTAAAGTTGGACCTAGGTTTCTCATTCGGATGAACTGAAGATGAAATTTATCAGATTTGAATATCTCAGGTTCAAAGATTACTAGAGTTTGATCAGATTTTCTCATTCGGATGAACTGAAGATGAAATTTATCAGATTTGAACATCACAGGTTCGAAGATTACTAGAGTTAGACCTGAGTTTCTCATTTGGATGAACTGAAAATGAAATTTATCATATTTGAACATCATAGGTTTAAAGATTACTAGAGTTGGACGTGAGTTTCTCATTCGGGTGAACTTAAGATGAAATTTATCAGATTTGAACATCCCGGGTTCAAAGATTTCTAGAGTTGGACCTGAGTTCCTCATTCAGATGTACTGAAGATGAAATTTATCAGATTTGAACATCCCAGGTTCAAAGATTGCTAGAGTTGGACCTGGGTTTCTCATTCGGATGAACTGAAGATGAAATTTATCAGATTTGAATATCACAGGTTCAAAGATTACTAGAGTTCGATCAGATTTTCTCATTCGGATGAACTGAAGATGAAATTTATCAGATTTGAACATCATAGGTTCAAAGATTACTAGAGTTAGACCTGAGTTTCTCATTTGGATGAACTGAAAATGAAATTTATCATATTTGAACATCACAGGTTCAAAGATTACTAAAGTTGGACCTGAGTTTCTCATTCGGGTGAACTGAAGATGCAATTTATCAGATTTGAACATCACGGGTTCAAAGATTACTAGAGTTCGACGTGAGTTTCTCATTCGGGTGAACCGAAGATGAAATTTATTAGATCTCGTGCCATAAATATTATGGAGACTGTGAAAATGACTAGACTACCCTTATTGGAAATAGGTAAAGTAAATATTATAAAATGTGAAAATGACGATATTACCCTTAATGGAAATAAGTGCAATATATAAATATTATGGAGACTGTAAAAAATGACCAGACTACCCTTATCGGAAATAGGTAAAGTAAATATTACAGAATGTGAAAAGGACGATCTTACCCTTAATGGAAATAAGTGCAATAATTTTATGGAGACTGTGAAAATGACCAGACTACCCTTATCGGAAATAAGTAAAGAAAATATTACAGACTATGAAAATGACCATATTACCCTTAGTGAAAATAAATGCAATAAATATTATCGAAACTTTAATAATGACCAGACTACCCTTATCAGAAATAAATAATATAAATATTACACTTTGAAAATGACCATATTACCCTTGATGGAAATAATTGCAATAGATATTATGGAGACTGCGAAAATGACCAGGCTACCCTTATTGGAAATAGGTAAAGTAAATATTATAAAATATGAAAATGACCATATTACCCTTAATGGAAATAAGTGCAATAAATATTATGGAGACTGTGAAAAATGACAAGACTACCCTTATCAGAAATAGGTGAAGTAAATATTTTAGAATGTGAAAATGACCATATTACCCTTGATGGAAATAAGTGCAATAAACATTATGGAGACTGTGAAAATGACCAGACTACCCTTGTCGGAAATAAGTAATTTTCAGAGAAGGCTTCGCGTTGTTTGCGGCTCAGTCACCTGAGCATTATTTTTTTGGCATTATATTTTGTTTTACAACACTTATGAAGGGTTGTCATAAAGTTAGTGTATTAAAGAACCACAAACTTGATAGAACCTGTGATATCGTAGGATGGTTAGTGGTGTAGATTTCCATGCCCGAGGCTTAGGATCGAATCCATCCAACCTAATTTTTTCCAACATTATATATTTTTACTTCAAGAACACTTATAAGTGTTGTTATAGGTTTCTCTCATTTTTTCCAAAATTATATATTTTTACTTCAACAACACTTATAAGTGTTGTTATAGGTTTCTATTTAAAAAAATGAAAAAAACCACAACTTGTGAACTGAAAGGATGGTCGATGAGCTATACTTCCATGCAGTATGTTCATGTTCGAATCTCCCCTCTAACATATTTTTCATTATCATATTTTTGTGTTCTTCAACAACACTTGTGAGAGTTGTGATAGGCTAAGTCACTACACTTATAAAACAGAGTTCTTATAGCTAAATGTTATCACAACTCTTTTTCTTAAGGAGTTGTCGTTTTTTTTCTTAGCGCAACCCCTTGGTCCTAATGGTTGGAAGTGATAATATACGACAACTCTTCCCTTGAAACCAGTTGTAAAACATAACACTTTCTACGATATTTAGCAAAGAGTTGTAAAACCCCAGTTGTAGATGTATATTTTTCCCGTAGTGACGTATATCTTGTATTGTGGTTGTGTGTACTTGTTTATGTTTTGTCTTTCTTATTATTTTCCCATGTTTGGTTCAAATCACCAATTGCCCTTTGTGGTCCTGTGTTCCCCTACGCTCTTTATGCCAATTTTTCCAACAACCTGAACCACAACAAATTTGCTTGGGGACTTCCGTTTTCGGCTCTCAGGGATGCGAAAAATTTGATTCCGCCTAGACGGAATTCAGCCGAAACTCTCTGTTGACTCGGCCGAAATTTGGCATGGATTATCCGGGAATCTCGGTGTCTCGGACCTGAATATAATTTACAGAAAAGTATACCAACTTTAAGACGTTTCAAATCATCTGCTTCAGTCAATTTGACATACAATACCAGATACAATTTAACACAGGTTGTCCAACTCTAAAATTCCAAATCGATACAATTTCTCCCCGATCGATTGTAATTACCCCACTACCAAATCCAATCAATATAATCACAAAAAATCGAAATTGAGAACCCAATTTCCCGATTACTAAGAAAAAGAACCCAAAATTACCTTAACAAAAAGGAAACTGGCTATAAATTAGGGTTTTTTTTCAAACACAAAATAATAGACCAAATCGATTAAGCTGAACTGAACTTTGAATTTTGATTTCACCACCACAATATTGTTGAATTCTAATCTTGATACCTACCAATTCACCTACCACTTCACCTACTACTTCACCTACCACTTCACCTACCCTTCACCTACCATTTCACCTACTACTTCAATTACCACTTCACCTACCACTTCACCTAACCCCCTTTGTTCTCTATATATATTCTCTTCTCTTTGTAAAAGAATATAATCAAAAAAAATATCAAATACATTGTATTCATGTTATCTAAATGAAAACTCATTCAATGAAACTCTTTGTTTTGATTCAATCTTGATATGGTATCAGAGCGAGGAGAAGGATCCTTGTATCTAGTGTTGAAACTTCTGCAATGGCAACCCATCGTCAATACAACATTAAAGATAAGTCTGCCACCTGCACTCATTGTAATAAACGTGGTCATACCAAAGACAACTGCTTTGAGATTGTCGGGTATCCATATTGGTGGGATAAACACGATCCCAAGAAAAAGAATTCCGTTGCAGCAGCACATGTGGTTAGTAATCTAACCTCCGCTATGGAAACAATCAATGGTAAGGTTTTTAATGTTTCGCAAGTTGTTACTAATAGCTCATGGATAATTGATTCGGTTTCCACAGACCACATGACTTTTGATTCCAGACAGGTTTCTCCTCATAAAACATCCATACACAACTCCGTTTGCACATCAGATGGATCTTTGGCTCCAGTAATTGGAGAACAATCATTAAATCTTACGGATACATTGAGTCTAGATTCCGTTTTAGTCGTTCCCTCTCTAAATTATAATCTATTATCAGTTTCCCAAATTACTAAAGTCTTAAATTGTGTTGTTATCTTTTGGCCTAATTCTTGTGTGTTTAAGGACATTCGAACACGGCGGACGATTGGATCTGGGGTTAGAAGAGGAAAGCTATACTATCTAGCTTTGGAGTCAAAAATTTCAGAAAGATTATCTAATGCTTTAGTTGTGAATGGTACTCAGGGGGAGAAGGAGAAATCACAAATTTGGTTATGGCATAGACGGTTAGGGCATGCTTCTTTTGGCTACTTAAAAAGGCTATTTCCTAGTCTATTTTCAAAGATTGATGTTTCTAGTTTTCAATGTGAAGAATGTGAACTAGATAAAAGCCATCGTACTTCGTTTCCATCAAGTTTAAATAAAAGTCATATTTCATTCATGATTATTCATTCTGATGTTTGGGGGCCGTCTAAAGTTAACACTCTTGGAAGCGCACGATGGTTCGTCACCTTTATTGATGATTGCACAAGGATGACATGGGTTTTCTTGATGAAATCAAAAGATGAAGTGAATAATTTATTTCAGAGGTTTCATAAAGTAGTCAACACACAATACAATACAAAGATTCAAGTTCTTCGAAGTGACAACGGAGGCGAACATTTAAGTACTGATTTTCAACATTATTTAAAATAATGTGGTGTTGTTCATCAGACAAATTGTCCTAATACTCCTCAACAAAATGGGGTAGCTGAAAGGAAAAACCGTCACTTGCTTGAAGTTGTGCGCGCTTCATTAATATCAGCTCATATGCCATTAACTTATTGGGGTGAAGCTCTTGCCTCTGCAGCGTATGTGATCAACCGTACACCTTCCAGCACTATCATTTTTCAGACACCTTTTCAAGCTCTCAGTAAGGCAACAGTTTCACCAACATTTCCAAACTTGCCTCCACGCATATTTGGTTGTGTAGTATTTGTGCACTTACACAAGAAACAACGGAGCAAGTTATCTCCCCGATCTTTAAGATGTGTCTTCGTAGGATATGCTGCAAGTCAGAAAGGATATAGGTGCTACCATCCTCCAACTAAACGAATGTACATGACATTGGTGTTAAGTTTCATGAACACGTGATGTATTACTCGAAGTCTGAACTTCAGAGGGAGTATGAAAAAGAAATTCAGACTCTTGACTATGAAGAAGACATAATCGAAGATGTTGTTCTTGAAATTCCAAAAAACCATAAAGTTAGTGAGGAAGAAATTAACGCGGATGGTGAAATTGAAGCTATAAATGAAGTTGAAGAAGATAATGCAGATGGATCAGAAGAAAATGCAGATGAAGTTAAAGAAGATAATGATGGATCACCAACCCCAATCCAACCGTTCACTGAAGAAGTTCTTGAACCTGCAAAGAAACAATTGCCAGAACGTCGCAATAGAGGTATCCCTAGAACCATGTATGAACCTGATATTTCATCAAAAACTAAATATCCCATGAGTAATTATGTCTCTAATCACCATCTGACCGAATCAAATAAGTCATTTTTGAATCAGTTATCTACTGTAGTTATTCCTAATAGCTTGCAGGAAGCATTATCTGATCCAAAATGGAGGGAAGCTATGATCGAGGATATGAAATCCTTACAAGAAAATAATACTTGGGACATGGTTGAATGTCCAGAAGGAAAGAAAGTCGTGGGATGTCATTGGGTTTTTTCAGTTAAATACAAGGCAAATGGTGAAATTGAACGCTTTAAGGCAAGATTGGTTGCAAAAGGGTATAGCCAGACTTATGGTGTAGATTATAATGAGACATTCACACCTGTATCTAAAATAAATACAGTGCGAGTCTTGTTGTCTCTTGCTGCAAATTTAGGCTGGCCATTGCAACAATTTGATGTCAAGAACGCCTTTTTACATGGAGATTTGTCCGAAGAAGTGTATACGCAGATTCCACCAGGAATGATGAAGTCAGAGTTGCATAAAGGAAAAGTTTCCAGGTTAAACAAGTCATTGTACGGTCTGAAACAATATCCGAGGGCGTGGTTTGGAATATTTACCAAGTCTATGAGAGCATTTGGTTATCGCCAGGAAAATTCAGATCATACTTTATTTTTAAAGAGAAATCGAGGTAAGATTACAGATCTAATCATATATGTAGATGACATGATAGTTACAGGAGATGATCCAGAAGAAAGAAAGGCTCTCCAAAATTATCTATCAAGTGAATTTTAGATGAAAGATCTTTCTTCTTTAAAATACTTCCTTGGAATTGAAGTATCTCGATCAACAGAAGGAATCTTCTTGTCACAAAGAAAATATGCCCTTGATTTGTTGGAAGAAACGGGTATGAAAACGTGTCAACCTGTATATACACCAGTAGAGACAGGTTTGAAATTATGTTCAGATGTCAACCAAGTACCTGTTGATAAAGCAAGATACCAAAGGCTTGTGGGTAGACTAATGTACTTGGCACATACAAGACCTGATCTTGCATATGCTTTGAGTATTGTTAGTCAATTCATGAATAATCCTGGAGAAACACATATGAATGCGGTAATGCGAATCCTAAGATACCTGAAGTCTGCTCCGGGAAAAGGGATCTTGTTTAAAAAGGGTCATGACTTCAAAAGTATGGAAGCATATACCGATTTTGACTATGGTGGGTCATACGATGATATGAGGTCTACTTCAGGATATTTTACCTTCGTTGGGGGTAATCTTGTTACATGGAGAAGCAAAAAACAAGGAGTTGTTTCACGATCAAGTGCAGAGGCTGAATGGGGAGGTATGGCGCTGGGTATCTGCGAAGTGATGTGGTTAAAACGTCTTCTAACTGAATTGGGGTATCCTTCTAAGAAACCAATTCGTGTGTACTGTGATAACAAAGCGGCGTGTGATATTGCACACAATCCAGTTCATCATGATCGCACAAAACATGTGGATATAGATAGGTTCTTCATTAAAGAGAAGTTGGATAATGAGATCGTGGAGTTACCTAGAATTAGATCGGAAGATCAGGTAGCTGATATTTTAACTAAAGCAGTTCCAAGTAAGGTATTTCTGAAGTTTGTTGGCAAGATAGGCATGAGCGACATATATGCACCAGCTTGAGGGGGAGTGTTGAATTCTAATCTTGATACCTACCAATTCACCTACCACTTCACCTACTACTTAACCTACCACTTCACCTACCCCTTCACCTACCACTTCACCTACTACTTCACTTACCACTTCACCTACTACTTCACCTACCACTTCACCTAACCCCCTTTGTTCTCTATATATATTCTCTTCTCTTTGTAAAAGAATATAATCAAAAAAAATATCAAATACATTGTATTCATGTTATCTAAATGAAAACTCATTCAATGAAACTCTTTGTTTTGATTCAATCTTGATAAATACTAATTACGGTTTTATAGTATTATGCTTCTTCGTTTCGGTGAAGGAGAGAGTGTGGCATATAATGGTTTCTGTGATGGAAGTAAAGAAAATACCGAAGAAAAGAAGGAAGATGCAAAAGAAAAAAAGAAGATGAGCGCTGGTTTTGACTTCAGACACGTAAGTACATATTTGTCTCACTAAAGATAAGCCACCTGTATGTTTAAGAAAAACTAAGCACTCCGGAAACTTGGCCGGGTATCTCGTCGGAATATCGGCATCTCGGTGTCTCGGACCTGGCCGAGACACGAGATTAGCTGCATTGGACGAGATATGTGACACCTCAAATATTTACACAAAACATGTAAATATTACTAATGAGGATCACTCAGACCCCTGATAGCTGTAACTAGCTTCTTCCCGCAGTCATGAGAATACTACATTTAGCTTAAGTTTCTCTCAAAACACAAGCAAACCAATCAGGGATTACACAGTTGAGGGCTTGTTTGATAATATCTCCGTCAAAAATGGGGCTCAGCTACATATCACTTCAATAATGATAGTTCTCGCTTCGAGACGAGTTACATAACTCTTTGGTTATAATCCAAGCAGAGTTCTATCATTGTCATTGAAGAAAACGGGTACTGAGATTCTTAACACCACTAGAAGATGGAGGACAAAGAGGATGTGATTTGGTGTATCATATGTAAAAAAAGAAAGAAGAGAAACCACAATTTGGGCGGCTATCTGGGCCTCCATCTGGCTGTTATCCAAGTCTGCCAGCCAAGTTTGTCAGCCCATCCAGTTTCGTTGGAAACTTCTGCCAGTGCAATCCACCGAAAAGTTTTCCCATGGCGCTAATCCATTCTGTCGTCGAATCATTCTGTTCTCCCACTTCTTCCCATCTACTTCTAAAACCCTAAAAGGAAGTTATGTAATACTTGTTGGCTAAGTCACAATATCAGAAGGTTCTGAAACATTATGGATGACTTGTTTGATAAGCTATCATACGACATGATTTGTCTTGAAATTAGGGTTTATCTTGGGAAAAGAAAAAGCTAAACAATATAAATACAGGGGCCAAAATTCTTAAAGGTACACATGAAAACTCGAAAAATTTATGTAAAAAATTTGATAGCTAATTTGAGCGTCAGAAGGGAGTTTTCATGTGTACATCCGAAGAAATCAATCAACACCGAAAGCTAAAGATCAATTTTAACCAAAACACGCACATTTGAAGATTTGCTTAGTTTTTCTGGTTTCACCAAAAAAAATTCCCCTTATCATGGATGTATCGCCCCATAACAAACTCTTATGGCTTATCACAAGACAGTCGGCCAAGGAGTGCCTCCAGCTCTTAAATCTCATCTCCTTGAATTTCAACTACCACAAAAATTAATTTTACTATACTATCTCGTCTTATCTTAAAGAGTCACCGTTTGACCATCTCAAGAGTTTCCGTACATTTTGATTATTTCTATATTTATGCATTTATATAGTTTCTAATTGGGTACACGTTATGATTTTGATTCTTTATTAGACTAATTTTTAATAATTTCACTTGCAAGTTTTTGAGTAAAGGGCGGGGAAATTGTTGATTCTCTGGATAGGTGCAGCTAGGGAAGAATTTTGTAAAAAGGCAATAACAAGGTGCGTTTCTCACTCGGCCGACCCGGTGAGTTAACTCTTACCGTTTCTCACTCGGCTGGCACATTATCACTCACTTCCCATTTTATATTATGGGGTCTCCTGAAATAAGATACCCAATATATTTTGTTGGGCCGACTAAAAAAACAGGGGTGACATCTTTTAATTAAATGCGCTTCTGAAAACCAGTTGTCGTCTATGTGAATGAGTACGAGTGAATCACCAGAATGCGAAAATAGTTACCATGACGGTTATCTGTCATAAGTGACCACACCGTGTGGTTGTTCAAAAAATGGAATAGTACCAAAATGTGTCTTAAGAAAAGTGACATATAGTTTACCAATATGTTTATTCCAGCAAAATTAAAACTGCACTGATCGCTTAATTAACCATACATCCAACACATAACAAACTTCCACAGGTAACCTAGGACAAAGCCAAGCCTTCAGAGCCTCCCATATCCGCATCACACTCCAACGGGATGACCTGTAGAGCACAACACCCTTTAAAAAAGTAAGGTTACGGAAGTTCCCCTGTTGAGAAACGATTAAGATTCAATAAAATGGTTTCATTCATACCTTCTCAATGTTTGGAAGGGTTATATTAATGTAATGGTTTTTCTTTGCTAGGAGAAAAGGTATGTGGAGTGCGAATTAACTAACCTAACCTAACTAGTCTAGTTCAACATTTGGAAAGAAGAAAACAATTTCTATAAAGCACCCATTTCAGAAGCGCATTTAATTAAAAGATGTCACCCCTGTTTTTTTAGTCGGTCTAACAAAATATATTGGGTATCTTCTTTCAGGAGACCCCATAATATAAAATGGGTAAGTGAGTGATAATGTGCTAGCCGAGTGATAAACGGTAAGAGTTAACTCACCGGGTCAGCCTAGTGAAAAACCC
Organism: Papaver bracteatum; assembly: GCA_023529315.1. Lineage (NCBI taxonomy): Eukaryota > Viridiplantae > Streptophyta > Magnoliopsida > Ranunculales > Papaveraceae > Papaver > Papaver bracteatum. The sequence continues at coordinate 86,448 of JAJJWX010003868.1, read as the reverse complement.
ACCTTGTTGTTGCCTTTTTGCAAAGTTCTTCCCTGGCTGCACCTATCCAGGGAATCAACAATTTCCCTACCCTTTGCTCCAAGTTTTTTCAGTTTACCAGTTCTAAGTTCTTGAAATCTTATAAGCATGATTATAGTCCACAGAATAATTCTCATTTCAAGTACCTAGTTCATTCAATTAACCAATCAGGTTGTTCATAATGAGCTCTAATTCTTTCACTCTTTCCATGTCTCGCTAGCATAAAGTGTATTCAACTATTTTCGATGGCTTACAATGAATAAGTTACTTTGTTATGTTGTTGATTTTTGTTCATGAGACATACTCTGCATTAAAATACCATAATTTGGGTTATGATGTAAGTTTTTGATTGGAAATAATATATGAGTCTATATTTAGGAGATATGCATTTAAGTTGTGAGAGTTATATTAGGAATTGTATTGAGAATTAAGTCTTGTGATTGTATAAATATCTTGAAGAATTAATGAGAAAGACACACCAAGATTATTACCAATGTAGTCTATTACTTCCGCGCATTTATGCTCTCCTCTCTCTTGCTCGGTCCTTAAACTATGAAGAGGACCGCAATGTCCTAAAACTACGATGGGACCGAGATGTCCTAAAACTACGAAGGGGATCGGAGTGTCTTAAACTTCCATTTGGACCGCAATGTCCAAAAACTACGAAGGGGACCGTAATGTCCTTAAACTTGCGAAGGGGACCTAGATGTCCTAAAACTACGAAGATGGGACCGAAACGTCCAAAAACTATGATTGGGACCGAAACGTCCAAAAACTATGAAGAGGACCGTAATGTCCCTAAACTACGAAGATGGGACCAAAATGTCCTGAAACTACGGAGGACCGAAAAGTATTAGGGAAAGCTTAGTTTAAATTTTCTTTGTCCAAGATGGGCATTCGTGTTCTACATGCTCCATCTTGAGGGAGGGTAATAGGAAATAATATACGAGAGTCTATATTTAGGAGATATGCATTTAAGTTGTGAGAGTTATATTAGGAATTGTCTTGAGAATTAAGTCTTGTGATTGTATAAATATCTTGAAGAATTAATGATAAAGACACACCAAGATTATTACCAATGTAGTCTATTAATTCCGCGAGTTTATGCTCTCCTCTCTCTTGCTCGATCCTAAAAGGTCGCGGGCTTCATGAATACCTAAAAGAGAAAGATGAGAACTTGCACTGTTGTCATGAGTTCGATGTGGTTTAGGTTGAGATTTCAATTGATAGAACATGGAAGGATCTGCTGTTGATGTCGTTGATTATGGATGTGTATCATGTGTTTTCGGTCACGATCAATGAAAGAGAATTTCAGAGACAGAAAGATGGAAGACGTGAATTGGGAAGAGGTAATGGCTGTGAAAACAACTAACGGAGGCTGTTGCCAATGGAATGTGGCATCTTTGCCAATTGGTTGTGAGTTGGATGACCGTATTCTAATATTTTATCACAGCCAGGCCCTGTGTGAGACTTTAGACCCAATAAGACCCAAGAAGGCAGGGCAACCATACAACGGTCCATATAAGGTGTGGAGCTACTCCACTTGTTGCCAATTGGTTTTGAGTTGGATGTCCGCAGAATTTAACATGGTATCATAGCTAAGCCCCAGACCCAGACCTTCGTACGCCGGGTGTAGGCCGAATTACTGGCCGAAGTGTTTAATGTACACCCGGGGTGTAGGCCAGTGCCGATACTGGTCGAGGTGTTACCCCCTGATTTAGTCACTCACCTGTGTGTGCCTGTTTACCGATGGACTGGTAAACTCGTACGTAGGTCCACGTGTGAGGTCCCAGTGACTGGCCTTACACGTGAGGGGGCGTGTGAAAGGACAATAGTCCCACATCGCTATAATCCGCTTAATTAACTTAAAATATAATATGGAAGGGCCGCTTCACTCATTTCCAATTGGTTTTGAGTTGGATGCCCGTATTCTAATAGTTTTGCATCACGAGGAAGAGCATTTTTGATCACTTATTAAGCTGAGTCCAGATAGCAGTACAAATTTTGGACATAATGGTCAATGTTTGTGTGACAAAACAAATTTTGAATTCCATGACATATTTTGGATCAGGGATTAGATTTTGGGAGTTTACCAGAAAACTTCTAACGTTGCTACATGGTAATATTGTAGTGGAGTCGAATAAAATAAAGATTGGTGAAGTACTTTCTTTTATCGGAGGCGAGAATGTTAACTTTATACAAATGCTCTGCGAATCGGGAGATTTCTTGAGTCAACTCAGTTTTTAAAATCGGCTACAAAGTTTCTTTGATTTTCTAAAAATATGAGTTCTCTTTGATGTTTTTATCTAACATATAACCTCTTATCATGATTTAAAACACAACTTCTTCTTCATTTTCCGTTCTTGATTAATTTGAACTTTAATTTTTTAAGAATTCTCTTAGTGAACATGTTGAACTAATACTCTTTTTATTTTTCTCTCATTGTGTTTACAGCCGGTTTGATCCGAATGGCGTTTGCCGTAGTATATGAAATGGTGAAAGCGTTTGTAGAAGTTGTTTGTGTGATTTTTGTAGCATTATTGTCTCATCTGATTATCATCAAAGTCCAGAAAAATCATTTACACAACCGAGTTTCTACCGATCCAAATCTAAACTTAGAAAAGAGAAGCCCCCATGCCAAAAAAATTCAAATTTTCAAAAATCAAGGATATAATTACCAAATTTTGCTTCTTCTCTTGATTTTACTCGCAAGGTCAATCTCTAGCTATACTATTTCCATAAATATAGATAACAAATTAAAACATAATATTCAATCTTTTAGGAATTATTCTGTCGAAGATCTCCAAACCCTAATCAACACTCAATATCAATATATATTCCATATCCAGTTTAGAATCAATCCATCAAACAACAGAAGTCATTCACTTTCAACATCCCACAATACAATGGATGCGGAAAATGATCAATCAGTTTCAGAACTAGTTCAACAATTCAAGACTGTAACAATTGAACTAGGTGATTCTTCAGAAATAATACAACATATCAATGAAGATGAAACAACTAAGGAAATTGGTCAATGGTATATTTGTTTGATAAGGAAACTAATCAATGAAGACAGTATGGGGCTTAAGATGATAGAAAATAATATTGGGTTCACTTGGAATTTCCTTGCTGAAGATGAATTGCAAGTAATTGAAATTAATACTAATATAATGGTGTTCAAGTACAAAGATTTGGATACTCTCAACAAGATATTTATAACTAGACCATGGAGTATAGCTGGTTATATTGTCATGCTGCATCACTACAATCCAACTATCCCATATCAAGAGTTTGATTGGACTAACCAAGCTTTTTGGATCCAACTAAGGCATCTTCTGCCTGAATACTTGAAGATGGATACTGTGAGGAAAATGGGGGCTCTTATGGGAGAGGTCATTTTTGTTGATCCTGAAGATTTTATTCCAAAAGATGGAGACCTAGTGAAAGTGTGTGTTATGCTTCATGTTAACAATCCTTTGAGAAGGGGAGTCTTGGCTATGACTGAAGCAGGTTGCACAAGATGGATTAGAATTTTCTTGAAAAACAACCTAACAAGGTTTGCACTCAATGCTTTATTCTCAGTCATAAGAAAGGTGTGTGCAAAGCTTCTCTTGCATAAAAAAGCTCACTACTTTGGCAGTAAAAAAATCCAAGGAAAATTCCAACTGGCTGAACCAAGAGCCACAATCCAAATTCCAAAAGGAATCCAAAGGAAAAGTGTTAAGAAGGTTCCTTTTGTTCCACAACAAGACGGTATAAAGATGAATGTAACAACAATTTTGACTATCACTGGAAATGAAGAACAGGAAGACGCAAGATTAGGCAAGAGACAGATAAATATAGAAATTTTCAATGAGAAAGTTATGAGTACTGGACTGGATGATAATTACATGGAGACAAAAACAACTTCAAAGGCCATTCATCAGGACAAACTTGCTAAGAACACAAAAGGAGGGGGAAAGGTCTGTTCTAAACTCAAGAACTATTTTTTCAAAATTTATCTCCACTTTTTCACTTTTAATAATTCCTACAATTGCTTTACTATTAGTATAATGAATATATTATCTTGGAATGTCTATGTCTTTGGAAGAAAATATACGAGGTTGCATATAAAAGATCTTGCTAGAGGCCAAAATCCTGATATTATATTTTTATCTGAAACCAAAAAAAAGTTGTCCAAGATGAAAAGATACATAGCCCCCTTAAAGTATCCTAATTTGTTTTTCCATGAACCAATAGGCCTGTCTAAGGGGTTGTGTCTGTTGTGGAAGGATGGTGTTGACATGAGAGTGGTGGATTTTCAGTATAATTCTATCAATTGCATAATCAATATTGATGCTAGAACTAAAGAATCGTTATTCTCCTTTGTTTATGGAGCTTTAGATGAAGATATTAGATATTCCCAATGGGACTATCTTATGAAAATATGTAGCCAACATCAATTTCTCTTGGTTGTAATAGGGGATCTAAACTTAATTATTATCCATGATGAAAAAGAGGGAGGAAATGTGGTGAATCAAAATGATTTAGATAGGGCCAATAATATCCTTTCTAGCTGTAATCTTCATAGTATGTCTTACATAAGGAACCCTTTTACCTGGTCAAATAGGAGACAAGGTCAAGAACTCATCCTAGAAAGACTTGATAGATGTGCTACAAACCTAGAATGGCATCATAATTATCCTAAAGATGTTTTTTACCACCTCATTCCTATGGATAGTGACTAATGCCCTATTCTCTTAACTACAACTAGAAATGAAACTAAAGTTTTTAAACCCTTTAGATTCAATAGAGATTGGTTTAGAGATGCATCCTGTAAAGATCTCATTGAAAAAAGATGGAAAAAATATGGAATGGGTTCTCCTTCCTTTAGACATTCCAAAGCTTTGACTGTCACCAAACAGAATCTTAGGAAATGGAACTATTGTGTCTTTGGTAATATATCCACTCAGATAAATAAACTTGAAACTACTCTGCATAATATTTTATATGCTAATCATTCTCCTAACTCTGCTATTGTTGTGGATGTTCAATCTAAGATTAAACAATGGTATGATATAGAGGAAGATTTCTGGAGGCAAAGAGGTAAGGAAGAAGCTTTTAAATTTGGAGGAAGAAATAATGCTTACTTTCATAATAAAACAAATTTTAGAAGGAAAAGAACCTAGATAGATATCATTCAAAATGACATGTGTATTTGGTTAACTGATAGAGTTGATATTGCTGCTAATTTGAAGAGTCATTTCTTAAAAATGAGTAGAAATACTATGCCACCAAATCCTAGTGCTTACCTAGACTACATTATGCCTTGTATTTATAATGATGAGAATACCATGTTAACTAGCATACCAACACATGAAGAGGTTAAAAATGTGGTTTTCAGTATGCAACCTTGGACCACTCCAGGTCCTGATGGATTTCCACTTGGTTTTTACCAGGAAATATGGTCTACTGTGGGTGATGATACTGTCAAAATGGTCAAATCCTTCTTTAGAAGTAAACACATGCTTAAACAGATTAATCACAACTTTGTTAGTCTAATACCCAAAGTTAACAATCCTAAAACTGATGCAGATTTTAGACCTATCAGCTTATGTAATGTTACTTACAAAATAATATCTAAACTGATAGATTCTATATTAAAATGCCTCCTAGATAAAATTATAACTCCTTTTATCTCTGGTAGACTTATAAATGACAATATTGCCATTGCTCATGAGTTAATTGACTCTATAAAGCATTGTAAAGCTGAAAAAGGCTGGATGGCTATTAAACTTGATATGTCAAAGGCTTTTGACAGAATTGAGTGGAGTTTATTATTGAATGTTCTATCTAGACTAGGATTTTTTGATGACTTTTATAGCATGGTTAATCAATGACTGTCCACAGTAAGCACTTCTATTTTGTTAAATGGTTCTCCTAGTGATATTTTCAATCCTCAAAGGGGTACGAGGCAAGGGGACCCCTTATCTCCCTACCTTTTTTTATCATTGTTATGGAATCTTTCTCTAGAGATTTAATGAATACATGGTTACAAGGTAAACAAGAATGCTCCTTCTATATCTCATTTGTTTTTTGCATATGATTGTTTGCTTTTCACAAAAGCAAATTTTAATGAAGCTAGGAATTTAAGCACCATCATTGATCAATTCAATATCTACTCTGGACAAGATGTCAATTTTAGTAAGTCAGGCATATATTTTAGCTCTAAGGTCCCAAATCATGTAAATAATGAAGTAGCAAATACTTTGAAAATCAAAAAATTAGATTTAAATGATAAATATCTTGTTGTACCTCTTCTTTTGCAGCAAAATAAGATGGAATCTTTCTCTAGTTTAATTGATAACAACTATGGTAGACTTGATGACTGGAAAGCTCACTTCCCGAACCATCTTAAGAGAAATATTCTAATCCAGTCTGTTTTGGGTACTCTATATACTCATCAGATGGCTGTTTTTCAGATGCCTAAAAATCTAACTGATAAGCTTGATTCCATCCATATGAGGTTCTGGTGGAACAAAAAATAAGGATCAAAAGGTATGTTCTTTAAAAAATGGGAAGAAATTGCTTTAGCTAAAGAGTTAGGGGGACTGGGGATTAAACAGTCTGCCATTATGAACAAATCTCTTTTAGCTAAGTTAGCTTGGAGACTACTACAATCCCCAGATGTTCTATGGGTCAAGCTCATGGAAAGTAAATATTTTTTTTTGGATGTAATCCTTTAACTGATATTTCAAACAGTTCATGTTCTTGGATCTGGAAAGGTTTGCAGCAAGTATTAGATATTATTAGGAAAAATGCTTGCTGGGAGCTAGGAGATGGTTCTAAAATTAAAATATGGAAAGATATATGGATTCCAGATACTGATAAACCAGTTGAAAACACCTTATCCTATGCTCACTATGTTACTGTGAACCAAATTTTAGATCAAGATACTAAGCAATGGAATTTTAACACAATAAGTGCCTTATTTGATGCTAATGAACTTCCCAAAATCATTAGAATTAGAATCCCTCATAATGGAAGTGATAAATTGAGATGTAAACACACTCATGATGGTATCTTTACTGTCAAGTCTGCTTATAAAAATATACAAAACTCAACTACTATTGTTAACCATAGCACATGGAACTGGAAAATATTCTGGAAGAAGGATCTTCCCCCAAGAATTCTATCTTTTTTGTGGAAGTGCATTCAAGGTTGCCTTTCTACCAGGGATAGGATTTGTAAGTATCTCTATACTTGCCTTGATATCTGCCCCTTCTGTACTTCTGGTAAGGAAGATTTCCAATATTTATTTTTTGACTGCCAAGTCACAAAATAAATTTGGAGAACAAATGATCCCACTCTAGATGCTTAGATGGAGAATATTATGTTACACGATTGGTTAGTGAGTAATTTCTTAAATATAGCTAACAATTCCACTTCTAAAGTTGTTAATACTGATAAAATTGCTACATGTTTATGGATCATATGGAAAGTGAGATGTGAATTAATGTTTGAAAATATACAGGTTAACATTCAGGAAATTGCATGGAGGATTAACAGAACTTTTAATGAATGGTTGTCACACATAACCATACATCAGTCAATAAATTATAATGTGGCTTCAAATCCTCCAACTTGGAAATCCCCCAACTAAGGAGCTTTTAAGATCAATTTTGATGTTGCATTTTATAAAGAAACATGAATGACTGGTCTTGGTCTAATCTTGCGTGGTTTTGCAGGGATCTTCCATGGACTTAGATTCATTCCAAAATCAGCAGTAGATGCAGAACAAGCCGAAGCACTACCGTTACTAAAAGCAATCAATTGGGCAAAATAAGTAGAACTAAAAGAAGTCCACTTTGAGGGTGACTGTAACAATGTGGTGAAGGAACTTAATGGAAATAGGAGAGCTTTGCACTGGACGAATAATAATATCATTGAAGATTGCATTTATTTACTTAGACAATTTAAAATTTGGTCATGTTCTTTTGTCAAAAGAACAGTTAATAATGCAGCACATGTAGCTGCAAAGTTTTCTTTAGAGTTAACTATCAAAACATATTGGAATAGCTCATACCCTACAATTATCGAGGCATGTATTCAAGAAGATAAAACTGCTATTTAATCATCAATGCAACCCACTTTAGTATTAAAAAAAAGAAGAAGAATAAAATAAAGATGGGAAATGAGGAATGGTCAATTGCACTATAGGGTCAAAAGAATCTAATTATTTCCTAGATTAGTTATTAGGTAATGATGAAAATGGACGGCTCAGATTCTTTGAAATTCTTTAACCCTTTCTATGAGTCAGAGAGAATAAGTCTCTTCTTCTGCTATATATTTCATTCTTCACTATAATCTTCTTTTACTTACGTGCACAAACCATATTCTGATCTTGAATCATATAGAAAAACAAAGAGTTCTCTATTAACACGTTTCAGTCTCTCTGAAAAGCGTGCTGAGTACTATAAGTATAAGAGAAATTCCAATGAACTCAACAAAACAAGGATTTGTTCATTTTGATCCCATTATGGACTCAACAAACATGAAAAACGGATGGACAAACCAACAAAATTTGTTGGTTTGTGGAGTGAGTTGGAAGAAAAAGCGCGCACTATATGGAAGGTCCGTAGAACGCCAACGTGTCTGGTACCGCCAACGGCTAAATCTGGACGGCTGAAAAATCTTGTGATCTAACGGCTATAATTTTTGAGTTCTATAAATACTCCTCATTTCAACTCTAAATTCACACATTCTATACATTCTTCTCTCTCAAATCATCTACAAAAATGCCTCCCAGAGTTCGTAGAGTTATATTCACACAACAAGATGATTTAGCTATTTGCAAAGCCTTCATTTTTCACACACAAGATGTTGTCGCTAGGAATGTATCCCAAATCGACGATGTGGGAGAAATTTCCTGAAATGTTAGCCGATGAAACAGGAAACATTAGTGGGAGTGATACTCAATTATTACCACATTGTTTTAGTTCAATTAGTCGTCATGTATCAGAATTCATCGCTTTACTAATGGAGAATCACATAAATAATCTCAACGGTGAAGTTGTACATGAAGTGGACTCAGAACTTTAGCGATGTGGGAACTATCTCATGGCGGACGTCCTTTCGACTTCCATGCTTGTTTCAACATTTTTAGGGTGCTCAACAAATACAATCCCTATATTTCCATAGGATTTCCACCACCCGACGAGAATGACGCTAATGTATTTATTTTATTTTCATGTATGATGTGGTTGTTCAATACACTATGTTTTTATTTATGAGATTGATGGTTCAATGTTTAATCCAAGAAAAAATTAAATTAGTTATGATATTGACGCTGCAAATGTGAAGACATCCACATGTTTGGTTTTAGATAATCGTAATAATACAAATTAAGCAGCAAACTAAATAACATAATACCATAGTGAATCGATTTGTCCTTCAACTTCAATCATCTCACTCCACCAAAAAACACCTAGGAAATTCCCATAAATTCCTTCCATACGTGTCTTCTTCAGAAGAAGTGCGCAAATACATAAAATTCTTGCAACCGGACTTGAGCATCCACGGATTCTCTGTGGACCATGTTTGTATTCGTGATCTCCATATCTACAATGCTTTCAATATAATAACTCCTTCTTCAATTTGTCTTAAAGTTTGAAGTTTTTTCAGAGTGTTGCAATCTTTTCTTCTTCTTCTTTAATCTTCATAACATCATCTAGCATATGTGGTTCCTTTGCACAGTTGGGATCTTGACATTGAAAATACCCGAGATTTTCCAGCTGTGATTCAATCACCATTCTGATGAGTGAACAACCTTCCCGCGGACACTTTGAATACATCCAATGGCATTGCATAAGACTTTGGTTATCGATGAAACATAATTGACAAACCTCTTTTGCTTCGACACATAATATTTTCTTCGCTTTGCCCTTAGAAAACATGATGGATGTTGTTGGCTTAAGAAAGAAATCTGTTGGTTTGGTTGAGAATAAAAATTATTACTGTATTTATAACAAAAAATAAATAAATAGGTGTTGGTAATTCAAACGGGCGGTTGTAGTAAAGTGGCGCAGTTTTACTACCAAAGTCAACGGCTAAATTTCCAAATTCTTGATTTTCTTTCTCTCCCTTTAAATTCAGTTCTTCCCATCTCCAAATTCACATCTTTTTTTTTCTTTCTAAAACTCCTAATCTCTCTCACTTTGCAGAAATATCTGTTAGAAATTGTGGTCCCAAGTTTACTGAAGAAGAGGACATGACTATATGTAAATCATATTTTTTCCATTGGGTAATCATTGGTATGAGCTTTGAAGATGGTTCTTTTTGGGAGAACATTTTTACAATGTTCGTCTCACTGACGGGGAACCCATGAAACCGATATGTTGGTCGATTGCATGCTCATTTTCAATATCTATTATACTTGTAATCTATCAATTTCTTGCTCTTGGAATGGAAATTGATCGAGAAAAGTTCATCGGTGTAACTGAAGATGAAGTGATCTAAAAATATCTTGGTAATTGGGAGGAATCTCACAATAAACCTCTTCGTTACGAAGCGTGTTTTGGAATTATAAAAGATGGTCCATCTCAATCACATCCGTACTGCACTCAAATTCCTCTCCCGGTCTTTACAATGGGAGAACATGTTACTCTTTTTCGATGTTGGTTACATTGTATGATGAGACCAATGAACAATGACTATTTATGGGAAAGAGTATTGGGAAATTTTGTAGCATCGCGGAATGAAACCATAAGAAACAGTAAGAGCCTAGAACTAAGAATTGCATTCATCACTAAGGAAGTCAAACATTATATAAAAGTTTTGTGGATGGTTCACCGTAGAAATTATGGATTATCCAATGAAGAACTGATGAGTATCTTACCTTTGTCCTCACTGATCAACTGCATCATAAATATATGAACTTGTTGTTTATCTATTTTATAGAAAACCATCGCTCAGACCAAGTTTACTGAAGAAACCGGAAGAAAATTTAACCACTTTGAATGATATGAACTCTACAGAGAGAATGTCGCTGGATTTGATGTAGTTTGATGTTTTTGTTGTGGTTTATTAAAATGTAGTTTGATGTTATTTGCAAGTTTAAATTGTAATAAATTTTGCTTAATCTGAAGTGTAAATCTATTTTAAAATCAAAACATTTGCATGCATTGATATTACTGCCAACTATTTTACAAGATATAAACTTAGAAAATAATAAAAAGTATTAAACAACTTCAATAAAAATCAAGTACAAGCTTTGGCCTCCTGTTTACCTTCATTTGAGTATCTTCCATTCAACGCGCTCTTTGACAGTTTCACCTTTGTTTTTGAATTTTTGTTGTTAACTTTCTAAACTAGATTCTTCTTTTCCTTTTAGCGGAACATTTTCTTGGAGCAACTTCAAAAACTTGCACTCCCCTCTTCCAATTTTCATTCTTTTTAAAACTTCCACATATCTTAAAAACAAAAGCTTCAAGTTTTGCATCGCAAAAAAGTGTAATCGTCTTTTCATCCATTTCACCAACAATAAACTAAAAAATTGAAATAGATTTAGAATATAAAATTCAAGAGAAGTGAATTTTGGTGTAAGTGAATTGTTTGAAGATGATGGTAATTTATAGAGGTAAAATTGAATTTCAAATTTTCAAAAGAATAGTTGTTGACGTTTTTGCTACAACAGCCAGTGTGTAGAAATTGTGAGGGTAAAATATCCAATCGCCACGTGTCAGCATCTCAAGAGATGGTCTCATGATATGATAATAAGGTAGAAGTATCGAATCTCTAAATGATGAATTCATTTGAATCGAGATGCCTGCTACACTACTAATTAAATGTATGCCACATGATCAACTCATACGATCAAGTCTAAAAAGGAGGAATGCATTTAATGAGGTATCAGAAGAGACGTGGGAGAAAGTGCATCACATCAGAAAACTCGGACGATCCATACTATAACCCGAGGATGGTGCAGTACGATGCCCCTCAAGGAGGATAAGTATGATGATGCACAAGGCGAGACAACTCAGAAGGAGAACCGAGCAAGACATTACCAGGAATAGTATAGAGTTCGTCCGAAGCAGTGAGACTATATACGACAGCTCCACCAGCTCGGAGAGATCGGGTCACACCTCCACGAGTCATGTCTTTCTATAAATACCAGTCTATGTAGAAGGAAATGGACATGTAATCTTAGATGGTCTTTCTACAGAGAATTCTAGAGAGAGATTTAGAGAAATGGAGGGTGAGGGTGAGAAGTCTTAGTGATATTTTTAATTCTTTCTTTCCCGTGGATGTAGGTCTCAATGGCCGAACCACATTATATGCTTGTGTTCATCTTTACTTTCATGTTCTTTACATCTTGTTTATCTTTGAATCTTGAATGTTAATTAATAGTTTTATAATCGTTAGATCTACTTGGGTGTAGTCCTTAGAAAAGATGCAACTATAGAAATCACGTCGCGTTTAAGCTTCAAATGCGATTCAAATTTGGGAATGGATTTGCTCTATTTTTGGATTCAAATTGCGTATTTCTTTTGATGATATTTGGACTAGTGCCAGGAATTGTAGTCCTCTTATTAGAGAAACTTGGATTACTGCTGCTTGTTTAGTTATAAAGGAATTGTGGTTTCAAAAAAACAAAAGGATTTATGAAGACATTAAGCCAAATAAGAAGCAGTTCATGTCCAAGATAAAGAAGATGGTTCTCGAGGGAGGATACAGAATAAAAAGTACTAAGTGGAACCAAAGCCATGATCTGCAAATAATCAATTTCATTAAACTTGGTCTAAGACACAGTAAATTTCAGAGCATTAAAGTATGTTACTGGTATCCTCCTACTCTTGGATATATTATGTTCTGCTGTGATGGATCATCATTTGGTAATAGGAGCAGCAGGTTTTGGAGTTGTGGTGAGAGATAACAAATGAAATTTTGTTTAATTGGAACTTTCATTTCACCGTTTGACTCTCCAAAGTCTTAGAGAGTGACAGAGAAAAATTACCCCAAAATACTGTATTTTGTACATTATCTTAAAATTTTGATTATTTCCTTGTTTGTGCTTTTTATAATATTTGTATTAAAATTGGTTGCTACTTGCTGGAAGGGTCAATAATGAAATCCCACAATTGGTTTTTGTTTAGTGAAATTTACAGCTGCTGCACTTCTGACTTTCATTATTTATGGATTTGTTTTTTGCACAAGTTGTTACTTAAACTAATTAATAATCTAATCTGCCAACTGTTTATAATGTCCATAATGTCATGAGAATAATTGTATTTTTTTTTATTTTTTTTTTGATGAAGAAGAAGATTGATTAGAAAGAAGAAGAATATACAAAGGGCAACTTACAAGGCGTAAGAAGCAAAAAGGAAAAAGAGAAAAAGTTATCTAAAAATTACATCCCAATTGTAGATAAGATTACAAGAATTCCCTTTGAAGCTAGATTTGAAAATTGAAGCCCAAGAAAGTAGTAATGCTCTGGCATTTTGAGAAACTTGATCAACATTCTTGCTTTTTTCTTCAAAAGTACAATTTTTTATTTCAATCCAAATGGACCATAACGCTGCTGCAGGGATGAGAGACCAGATCTTTGTATCATCTCCGGGAGCCTTAAGTGAATGCCATCCTTGTAGCAAAACTAATACAGATGTCGGCCATACACCATTGATACCATAAGAGGGTAATAAAAAAGCTCAGATGTTTCTAGAGAAAGAACAATAAAAAAAGATATGTTTTATGCTTTCTTCGGCGTTCCCACATAGGAGCACTTGTTGACATGATGATATCCCCATTCAATAAATTTATCAATAGTTATTAGTCTATTATGCGCTGCAAGCCAAAGAGAAAAACTAATCATTTTTGGTACCTTGTTGTTCCATATAGCTCTGTAAGGGAATTGCGAATGAGCGACACCTTGATAGATGGCTGAGTACAATGAGCTAGTGGAGAAAGAACCAGTAGCTGTAAGGGACCATCTTCTTCTATCTTCTGCGTTGCATAGCTGTGGAGGTTCCAGCCCAATAGTCTCAAGTAATGCTATCAGTTGTATTGTTTCACCGTCAGATAGTGGTTTCTTGAAATGAAAATTGTCATGAGAATAATTGTACTCCAAACACAAATCTCCATTTTTATTAGACCATTCAATTTCTTCAACGATTTCCGGAGGTTGTTCATAATGAGCTTTCAGGTTTGATTCCTTCCCTTATAAACACAGTTGTCTTGATTTGCATCTTTGATATTTTCCGATGGTATAGAATTTTTTGGTCATTTTTCGATGACTTTGTCTTGATTCGCGTAACAATCTTCAATCTTTGTGCAAGAACTTATTGAGTTTCAATCAGTGTTTAATTTCCTGTCTTTGCTTCTCGGTTATTCATGTTTTTGAAGTAATTCAACTGAATGTGTATACGTAGCTTATGGAAATTATGTTCTTCAACCAGTATCTTAATTTGCTTATAGATGGATGTGTTTTTGTTTTTGCGACAATCTTTGTGATCTTTTCTTGTTCTTGAAATTTCATCATTGTGTGAGGATACTTAGTATTGTGTCATCGTGGGGATATCGATATATTCTGGGAGTTGCACGAATTTGACGTTCTTTCAAGGATTTTGAAGGATACAAAATGTTTCCTTTTTGTCGAATCCTCTATGTTGCATTTTGTTTTGTAGGAGTCGAGATTGGTGCAGAAGAAGAGTGCGAAACTAGACAAGAGTAGTGGTTTCGACTATTCAGGACCTGTGCACTTGACCGCAGTGGATTGGTAAGATTTTGTTTCAAGATTCTGTTGAATCATTCCATTTGTATGCGAAGTTAAATATGATCAGCTTGTATGATTGTTTTAAGAGTGAAATTGGGTCGACTAGCGTTTGTTTAGTTCAGTTTCTGATTCGGGTTGTAGACTAGGGTCTTAGTTCGGAATGGTGCAACGTATGCCTATATAATGGAGCATGACCGTCAAGAAAATCGGCAAGGGTGTGAAGCTCTTGCACCACAGTGGTGGGAATTTTCCAATTTTCAACTACTGTATCCACTCATTGATACTAACGATTCCTCAATCTTTGGTGCTGTATATGAATTCAATCCAAAGGCTTTTAACTATTATCAGACAGGAATTATTCCAAAATATGTAATTGCATTTTGGGGAACCACTATTAAGAAACAATCTGTGTCACAGGATCTGTGGTTAGACCTCAATATTATCAAACATGGACTTCACCAATCAACTCGCTTTGGAATTGCAATGCAAGCTGTTCAAAGGATGGTGTCTGTAGCTGGAGATAGCAATGTCTGGTTGGCAGGACATTCTTTGGGCTCTTCTATCGCAATGCTTGTAGGAAAAAATATGTCGAAAATGGGTAACTATCTAGATACATATCTCTTTAATACACCTTTCATTGCGGCTCCAACAGAAAAGATTCAGCATGAGAAATTGAAGCATGGGGTTCGTTTCGCAAGCAGCCTTGTCAAAGCAGGACTCACAGTCGCCATGAAGGGTTCCAAAGAAAACAGAAGTCCAGATGATCTGTTTACTGCATTAGCTACTTGGGTACCAAAACTTTTTGCAGCTGATCGTATATGCTGCGAGTATATTGGGTATGTATAACACCGTGACATGATGGAATATTTGGGAGTTTCAGGAATTGAGAGGTTGGCGACGCAAACAATAGTGACGGGATTATTAAGGAGTGCAATTGGAAAAGAATCAGAAGTAATACATGTTGTTCCTTCAGCTCATATGACTATTAATTGTAGTCCATCGCTGACTTTCATGGAGGCTCATGGGCTTCAGCAATGGCTTAGGGATGATTTGCATTTACAGTCTAAGGCTTACCAATACAAACTATGATTGACAAATTTTAACAACATTCTTGACTGTGAACATAAGTTCAATATTGTTATTTTGTTTGCAAGCAAACTCAAATTTAGTAACCAAATTTTTTTGCATTGTGCATGTCCCAGCTGCAAACCAGCTGCTAAAGTTCAAGTTGAGTCCAAAGACTTTAGTATCATTATAAATTGGTACCCGGTTCACCACTCAACCGTTACAGACAGACAGCCTTCACAAAGTGATGATGAATATTTACGGAAATGGTGGGTATCGTACGTAAGCAATAGGACTCACCAGAAAAGCATCTCAAGATTCTCAACTGAATAGTTTGCGAGTGTGAATTTTTGTAAAACTACACACTTTCATTTCACTGTTTGATACTACAAAATCTTTAAGAGTCAAACAAAGAAAAATTAACCCAAAATCAATTTACTAATTTTGTACGTTATCTTTTATCTTAAAATTTTGATTATTTCCTTGTTTATGCATTTTATAATGTTTTGAATTATGAACCCTTGAATGGGTTTCTGTTTTGTGAAATTTACAGCTGCTGCACGATCTGACTTCCATTATTTATGGATTTGTTTTTTGCACAAGTTGTAGTTTAAAACTAATTGCAAATTGTTTATAATGCCTATAATAATGTCACGATAAGCATAATTGTACTCCGAAGACAATTCTCCATTTTTAGTAAACCTTGTTCATCGATTTCTGGTTGTTCAGAATGAGCTTTCAGGTTTGGTTCCTCCTCCCTTATAAACTGTATCTTTGAAATTTTAGATGGTATATATAGAGAATTTGCGGCATTATTTGGGGACTTAATTTCTTGTCTTTGCTTCTAGTTATTCATATGTATGGTATTTGGTCAATTGTTGTTGAAGTTAATCAACTGACTTAAGTGTATCTTATGAAAATCATGTTCTTCAACCAGTTTGCTTATAAATGGATGTGCTTTTGTTTTAACAACAACTTTTTAGATCTTTGCTTGTTCTTGAAATTTCGCCACAACAATTTTTTAGAATAGATTTGACTTTGTTTCAAGGATCTCGACGGACACGGAATGTTTTTTATGTTGTGTTCATTTAAAGAGCAAGCCTCTCTATGTTGTATATTGTTTTGTAGGAGCCAAAATTGAAGCAAAAGAAGAGCAGTGGGAAATTAGACAAGAAGAATAGTTTCGATCATATAGGACCTGTACACTTGACCAAGGTAGACTGGTAAGATTTTCTTTCAAGCTTCAGTCGAATCATTCTGCTTGTTTGCGCAACTAAAATTGAGTCGAATATGATCAGTTTGTGTGATTGTTATACTTGAGAGTTAAATTGGGTCAATTAGCGGTCGTCTAGTGTCTTAGTCCAGAACGGCGCAATATTGTGCTACACTTACTAGAGTTTTTATGGTAATTTGAAGGCAAAGTGGGCATCACCGAAGATCTATAGCTGCTAGCTTGGTTCAGAGTGCCTATGTTCTGGAACATGACCGTCAAGAAAATCGGCAAGGGAGTGAAGCTCTTGCACCACAATGGTGGGAATTTTTCAATTTTCATCTATTGTATCCGCTCATCGATAGTAATGACTCCTCCATCTTTGGTGCTGTATTTGAATTCAAAGCTTTTAACTACTATCAGACGGGAATCATTCCACGATATGTAATTGCATTTAGAGGAACCACTATCAAGAAACATTCCGTCTCACAGGATCTGAGGTTGGACCTGAATATTATCAAACATGGACTTCACCAATCAACTCGGTTTGGAGTGGCAATGCAAGCTGTTCAAAGCATGGTATCTGCAGTGGGTCCTAAAAATATCTGGCTGGCCGGACATTCTTTGGGCTCTTCCATCGCAATGCTTGTAGGGAAAAACATGGCTAAAATGGGAAACTATCTGGAATCATACCTCTTCAACACACCTTTCATTGCGGCTCCAATTGAAAAGATTCCGAGTGAGAAAGTGAAGCGTGGGGCTCGTTTTGCTGGCAGCCTTGTCAAAGCAGGGCTCACAGTTGCAATGAAGGGTTCCAAAGAAAATAGAAGTCCAGATGATTTGTTTACTGCATTAGCTACTTGGGTACCAAAACTTTTTGTAAATCCTGCAGATCATATATGCTGCGAGTATATTGGGTATTTCGAACACCGTGACAGGATGGAATACTTAGGAGTTTCAGGAATTGAGAGACTGGCAACGCAAACATCGGTGACAGGATTATTAAAAAGTGCAATTGGAAGAGAATCAGAAGTAATACACGTTGTTCCCTCAGCTTATGTGACTATTAATCGAAGTCCATCACCAACTTTCATGGAAGCTCATGGGCTTCAGCAATGGCTTAAAGATGATTTGCATTTGCAGTCTAAGGTCTACCAATACAGACTATGATTGACAAATTATAACGGTTCTCTTCGCTAGTGTGTCACCACCCTGGAACAGGAAGAATGAAAGTACGCTCTCAAGGTTTTTAATATTTCCTGGCCTCTTCCGAGTTCTATTTTACAACTTTTTGATGCTTGGAAGGTCAATGCTTTGCATGGAAAAGGGAGAGAATTTGGAAGATAATCCACCATGCCATTTGCTGGATCCTGTGGACGGAGAAAAATGACCTAGTTTTTGGAGCTAGGAAGAAAGTGTTGCATAGGTGATAGACCATATTAAGTACCTGGTTGTTTTATGGTCTTGTGATGCAGATAATTTCAAATTCATTAACCTCAGTGCATAGTTGGAGTAGCTAAGAGCCTCTTATGTCTGCTTAATCTTCTGTTTGGTCCTGTAATGGCATGTCTGGTTTGTAGCGGCCTGTATGGTCTTGTACCTTTGGTCTTGTTTTTTCTTTCTGCTCATGATAATAGGTTTTACTTAATATAACCTTCTCGCTCGAAAATAGTCTAGTTTCGCCGGAATGTCCGATAGTCCGCGCCCGCCCCATGAATGACGACTCAATCATAATCTATGTATGATTTTTCGTGGCTGAAAGATCACGTCAAAGATTTGTGCATGTAGCCGACACCGAAAACCCCAAACCTTGGCCGGTGGCATCCAAAGTTTTTTTTTTTTTACTCAGAAAAGGGCAATATATTGATTGAAAACAGAAGTTCCACAAAGAGGTGGAAAATCTGGAACAGTACAAAGAATAGAACAACTCAGTTTAGAGTTGAGCAAACAAAATCAACACCAAAGGAAAAGAAAACAAAAGAATTTAACCCATAACTCCATCCCAGTTGTGAAGGAGCATACTAAGAGAAACATTTTCAAAAATATTAGTACCCAGGGACCAATTGAAAAGGAAGCATTTCACTTCATCCAACAATTGATTGTGATGCTTATACTTGCCTTGAAAAATTCTTCTATTTCTCTCATTCCACATAGTCCACCATATTGCAAAAGGAATCATTCCCCAAACTTTATTTTTTCTTGAAGTTCCTTTCTTATTATTCCTCATTGTGTCCAAAGTCGGAGCTGCTTTGTAACAAAGAGTCCATGTGAAAAAAGACACTTTTTGAGGAATTCTTGGGTTCCATAAATTCTTGTGAGGAAAACTGATCAGGCCATCAGTTTCCAGAATGTTATAACAGGACTTAACTGAGAAAGAATTACCTGGTAACCAAGTTAGAGAATCATCTCCAGAATCAGATAAAATAGGTATAATGGCAATCTTAAGAAGATTGCTAACAGACACCACTTCATCTTCTCTTAGGTTCCTGGAGAATTTAAAATCCCAAGCTGGAATGCCATTAGAAATACAAACCATATCTTGAATTGTAGCAAATTTGTTGAGAGAAATCTTGTATAAGGAGGGAAAAAGAGACTCCAAAGATTGATGTCCATTCCAAAGGTCTTTCCAAAACAAAACTCTATTCCCACTTTGAATCTGAACTGCAGAATTGTATTTGACAATGTCTTTTGATTTTAGGATACCAGACCAAAGACTTTTGCCAACATAGCTTGAAGAGTCATTAGGCAGTAAAGCATTCTCATTTCCACCAAATTTCTGGTGGACTATAGACCTCCAAAAAGCCTTCCTCTCCTTGCTATATCTCCAGCACCATTTAGCATGAAGAGCTTTATTGATCAATCTCAGCTTTTTTATGCCCACCCCTCCACCTTCTTTAGTTAATGACACTGTTTTCCAAGAAACCCAGCTCTTCTTCTTGACAGTTCCAGTAGAACCCCACAAAAATTTTCTCATAATTGATGGCATCCAAAGTCCGCTGACAAAACAAGCAGCATCCAAAGTCCTCTGTCATAATAACAAGGGGCACCCAAGACCGATGACCATGTCTAGCGATTTTTTTTTGAACCCTCGTCCATATGCATATGCACAAAATTAGGATATTTGTTAATGACGAATCACATATAACCTCAACCACAACAAATTTTCTTGGGATTGAGATATATGACACCTCCAAGATTTACATAAAAAACGTGAATATTGCCAATGATGATTACTCAGACCCCTGATAGACTAGTGATAGTGTAACTAGCTTCTTCCGAAGTCACAAAAATACTACATTTGGCTTAAGTCTCTTTCAAAACACAAGCAAACCCAAACATGGATACACAGTTGGGGGTGTGTTTGATAATATTTCTACAAAAGATGGGGTTGAGCTACATATCACTTCAATAATGGTAATTCCCACTTGGGGGAAAGTTACTCTTTGGTTATAATCCAAGCGGAGTTATGTCATTGTCATTGAAGCAAAAGGGTAACTGAACTTCTTAACACCACCATAAGTTGGAGGATTAAGAGAGGTGATTTATAGTTCTGGTATGGACTAGTTTTCACGTTATTCAAATTTGGCACCCGCATTCAATCAAAAATCTAATTGATGGACGGATTTGATCAGATAATATCCAATGAATTTGTTTTAATTAAAATTTATAATAAAGAAAGTAAAGCCAACACAGATGACTTGTTATACAACCTACATATTATATATATGTATATAAATATAAAATTTTCATGGACAACACCCTAAGCAAACATCTTAAGAATTTTTTGAGCCGTATTATATTCTAGAACTATATAAATGTCCTTAATTTAACGGATCTGGATGTCCAACGGATTTCAAGCTCGCATCCGGGCCAGATCCATAATTCGTTAGATTTCAAAAATGCCATTTGTATCTAACCTATTAACAAACGGTACGGGCAACCATCCGTAAAAACACGGTTGGTCCCGGTTAAATCTGCCCATTTTTGTATCATATGAAAAAAAAAAAACACAATTTGGGCCTTCATCCGCCAGTCATCCAAGTCCGCCAACCAAGTTTGTCAGCCCATCTAGTTTCGTTGGAGGCTCCACTGAAAAATCTGCCCATGACGTTAATCCATTCTGTCGTCACGTCGACTCATTCCGTTCTCACATTTCTTCTCATCTACTTCTAAAACCATCAAAGGAAGCTCTGTAATACTTGATGGCTAAGTCACAACATCGGAAGGTTCTGAAACAGTGAAACAATAATACTTGTTTGATAAGCTATTATCAGACATGACTTGTCTCGAAATTAGGGTTTATCCTAAGAGCTCAACAATACAAATACAACGGACCAATATCCCGAATGCCATGAGACCCACCAAAAAGCTTGACATGTAAGGTTGTTGTTTTGGTGTTGTTTAAAATGGCGGTTTGCTGAGCATTTTGAGAAACTTATGAGAAAAATTTGACAGCTAGTTTCAGCGTCAAAGGGTTTTGCCTCCCCCAGATATCTGTACGAAGAAAGAAAGAAATATAATTTTTATTGTTTATTTCGGCCCTTGTTGTAGTTCAAACAAATTTAATAATTTCACTTGCAAGTTTTTTCAGTTTACTAATTCTAAGTTCTTGGAATTTTATAAGCATGATTATAGCCCAAAGAGAATAATTCTCATTTCAAATACCTAGTTCATTCAATTAATCATCCGAGTTATTCATAACGAGCTGTCTAATTCTTTCCCTCTTTCGCTAACATAGAGTATGTTCGACATTTTTCAATAACGTAAAATGAATAAGTTACCTTAGTACGCTGCAGATTTTGGTCCATGAGACATACTCTGCATTACATTACTATCATTTGTGTTACGATGTAAATTTTGGATCATGAGGAAGAACATTTTATATCACTTACTCCCTCCGTCCTAATTTAATTAAGTTTTTGGTATTTTCACGTAAATTAAGAAAACGTAAAGAGATTAAACTTTTTCCATGTATATCCCTTAATAATAATTGTTATCTCTCCTTCTTTAAAAGGCTAAGTCATTTTATTTTTTATTTTTTTTGAAGCAAAAAGGCTAAGTCATGTGAGCTCTCACGTCGCACGGTGAGTGTGACACCCCCCTCAAATTAAATTAGATAAAAGCTTTCAACCAGAGCAATTCTGGAGGGGACAAGTGGCTGGAATCTATTGGTCGAGACATTAAAAACTGGATTACACTCTGTTTACACCCTATATTTAACTGGCCATTAATAACGCCGTTAGGGAAAACATAGGTATTCAATACTTCTATTAGATTTAGTGCCTAAATAATTTATTACACTTTATTTACACCGAATCTTAACTGGACGTTAATTGACGCCGTTGGAGTGGACAGTACCTACATCAAAAACTAAATATACAGCTAACGGAGATACCAATATTTTGAAGAGAGTTTTATTCTCTTTCTCTTTCTTCACTTCTTCTGTTCTTCATCTCTTTCTCTCTGTCGAATTCATATCCAATGAATCGAGCTTCTTTTTGTGAATGATTCATGTAAAATTGAGATCTAAATAAATCGAAGAAGAGGGTAATGAATCTAGAAGCTAATTGATCTTTGCAAGAAGAAGAAATCAGAAGAAATAAAAATTAAGGTTTCTGCTCGAATTGAATGGAAGAGGAGTTCGATTTAGAATATGCATATGGAGTTTAGAGATGGGTATTGTGCGTTGAGAGTAAGGAAGGAGGTTTTATGTTGAATGGTTTAAGGAATATGGGATTCTTATGTATCTCAAGTGACAATGAAAAAAAAAAGCAGTACAACTATTATTGCTCTTGATGTTAGAGGAAAATTGTAGAGTGACTTTTATTTGTTGTACTACCAACAATTTCTGATGGTGAATTGAAAGCAGAGGTGTTTGTATTGATTTGCATCCACTGATGGACGTTAAGTGTAAAACCCTAATTTTAATATTTTTCCGCATTGCAGTGCCTGTTCATTCGGATTTCTTTCTTCTGCTGTTGGTTCTTTGAAAAATCTAACCATGGGAATTTTCTTATTGATTTTGTCCTGATTGTTTTGTTAGATTGATTTTTCAGTTGATGCTCGATTCTCTGGATTCTGGATGCATTGAATTCAACTTCTTTTTCAAATAAGTAAAGATGATTAATGTGTTGACCAAATCCTAATTGAATTTAATTCAACTTCTTTAGGGTAGCAGCTTCTTTGCGCTAATAACCATTTATGGTACTGAAGACATTTTTTTTACATTGTTTATTTTTAGCATATTGGTTCTTGGTGATGTTCAAATGGAAGTGAATGTGTTCTTACTGATGATAAAAATGTGTTGTTTGATCTTGAGCTTACAATTCAGAGAGTGAAAGTGATGGCAAAGTGGTCTATTTAAATGAGTCTCAATCTGTGTCTTTGTAGGTTATGCAAGGATTTCCTCGAAGCATCACTTGGTCATTTTAAGTTTATGCAAGGGACTTCATTTGACTGGATTTTTATTGCTTCACCAGAGGCAGGATAACTATTTCTCAATGCTTGGAATTAATTATTTTGCTCTTTTAGTGATCATTAATTAGTCTGTCGTGTTTATAAAAGTATGTTGTGGTTTCATGCTCTCTATTTTCGTAAAAAAAAAACACTTAGCACGGATTTTATATAATTTCTTCTAGGAGGGCTTCATTGTGCACTAAGTTGGACATTGAATAGTCAAGTATGTATCTGTAGATGCACAACGTAATATGTGGGGCCTATGTTTATGAACATATGATTAATACTTAGTTTCTCAACCTCAATTTTAGTGTTTCTGTTTTCCCAATCTGAACATGGGTTTGTTCTCATGAAACCGTTAGTTGGGTTGATTCTGAATTAGACTTCAAGTGTTGTGCCTTTTATATGTTCAGTGAATTTCTTCGAGGAATCGAGTTCTGATTTGTAGCTAATTTCCGACGTAGCCATGTATCTTAATTGATATTTTTTTTCCTGTGTCATTGTAGTATGGGAATGTTGTTAACATCGATTTGAAGGTTATAGCGAAACAAAAAATCATTCCTGAGTTCAGGTGATCTTGAATTTTTATAAATTGTATTGGTCGTGAAGTGTTAATCTTTTTTGTTTCACAGACGTGATTCGTAGACACGGAGACAATTTTAAGTGCTTGATTCCCTCACCATTTGTGCAAGATAAACATTAGTGCATGTACTTTTGTACACAATTAAAACTCACTGTCATTCAAAATACGTAGGGGGTGTGATTTCAATAAGTTCCAACCATGTGTAGAAATCCTAAATTTTTGAATATTTTGATCTTCAGGGAGAACATACTATATAGTTTAAAGCTTTAGTGCTTATATTTCATGATATCACAGGTGTACATGTGGTTATACTGAGCATGGCCAGCTATGGTGCCATGAGAAAATACCATGGATGTAATTAAGAATGCAACATCAATTAAAAAGGTTTCATTACTTTATTTTAAACTTTATTTTGGGATTCAAGCTTATTAATGAATTGTAGTACTGGAGTAAGTAACTAACAAGCATATGCACCATTAGAAAAAAAGCCCATTTAAGGAGTTACTGGAGCTCAAGGGTATAATATCCAATGACTGCAGATTAGGCGTGGTTATTCTAACCATCTTAGGTTTTAGCAGTAGCATGAGATGGAAGTGTATAACACCTGATAAGCAACAATTGATTTGGTGATGCATAGGGAATGAATGCTGCAATGAGTGATTGAATGAGATGTGTATCAACTTAGGGTGTACTCAGTTCTAGCTGTTGTGAGTAGTGTTGATATATAAGCTCTGGGTTGTGTTTACAAGCATTTGGTGGTGACTGAAATGTTGCAGTTCAGGTCAAGAGGTAGACAAAATGGTTTGTGATGCTGTCGCTTTTGAAGTTGCAAGTTATGGTGAATAATGCAATTAAAAATGGGATGTTGATGATGGATGTTGTGTGTGTCAACTTTCTAATGAGATGGTTGAGCAGCAGAAGTGGCTTGGATTTGAGATTGGCATTACAGGGAAGAAATGACAATGGGTTTGTACTGCAGTCAAGGATGAGATGAACTGGTAGTGTTTGAGCATCATGGAATTGGTGTTGTTGGTGTTGGGCAGAATGGATGTGTTATTGCAGCTGAAGGAGTTGAGATGGATGAATTGTAAGATGATGTTTCAATTATACAAGAATGGGAAGTTCATATGAGGTGGTCTGGTGCTGTAATACATTGATTGGTTGGTATGGACTGTTGGTTTAAGGAAGCAGTGAATACATGATGAGATGAAGTTGTTGGTGGTTAGGAAAACATGTGTAGAGCAGGAATGATAAGCCATCATGGCGCAACATTAGAATTAGGAATGTGCAATGGTTTAGGCCATGGAAGATTGGACCAGTCAGTTAAGCTGACTCTAACTCACTCTTCTAACTCAGGGATGACTCAGGTATACCGTTAGTCTTAACAAAGAAATTAGAAATTTTAGAGGGGTTTTACTCGACCAAATCAAATCAAAAATCTAAAGTGATGGGGCGAGGCGAAGTCGAGTCACACCAAATCAAAAATCCTAAGCGATTGGGTGTGATGGGGCAAAGCCCCACGACACCAAATAAAAAAATTCACGACGAGGCAAAAAAAAAAAAGATGATGTTGGGTTTTGGGTCAGCCCGGTGCGTAGCACGGGCACAAAATCTAGTAATATTTAAATCTCATAATTTTTTGTTCCTTATTTCTAGTTGTTAATTTTAATGCAAGGACAAATCAGGAAAAATGTGAGAAAAATATGAAAAACTTTATCTATTTTGGGACTAAAAAAAAGTCATAAACCTTCAAGTAAAATAAGATGGAGGGAGTATTAAGCTAAGTTCAGATAACTGTACTATATTTGGTCATAATTAATGGACAATATTTGTGCGACGAAACAGATTTTGAACAATAATTCTACGCCCATCGTGGGATGTACCGAATGGAACATGCTCTCGGGGCCCATTCTCCAGGGATTTATAGGGACCCATGGTTTATGTCTCACACGATACATATTGGGGTGCAAAATGCACGGTGAATCTTTTTGGATTTTGAATCCCATGACATATTTATTGAGACTTATACTCAATCTTGCCTAGGAAAAACTTCTAACGGTGCTATATGGTAATTTAGCGGAGTCAAACAAAATAAAGATGGAAATGAGGAATGGTCAATTGCCTTATAGAGTGGTTTATTAATTAGGTGTTGATGAAAATAGACGGCTCAGATTCTTTGACATTCTTTGACCCTTTTTAGAGTCGGAGAGAATAAGAACCAAGAAATCCATGTTTCGGGATTTTATTCACGGGGGAAGCTGCCCCCATGCATGATGTCACACTTGTCTCTTTTTTCTTCTCTATTCTTCTCTAATCTGATCTCATTTGATAAAATTGAATCCATTTTTATTCACACTTCTATAGGGAAAGTGAATATGAAATTATGAAATGTGCACAGAAGAGAAACTGTACAAAAATGCATGACTAGACTATCCTTCCAAAAAAAAAACAAACATAAAAAAAGCATGACTAACCTAATACTCTGTCCCTCTCCCTCTTACCGATCACCAGCATGACCAAACTACCATATATATATGCTTCTACTCTCCATCTCGAACAACAATATAAGTCTCTACTAAATATTTCATTCCTCACTATAATCTTCTTTTCCTTACCTTTTGTGCGCAAACCATATTCGAATTCTGATCTTGATACTATAACTATTAGGATGTCCTTATTGGTGCCGACATTATCTGTGCGAGGAGATAGTGGGAAAATGTCTTCTTTTGTCATTTTTTTTGCTATTCATTAATACTACTGATCCTGAATATCATGTACAAGGTGAGTTGTCAGATAGATTTGCGAGTGTAGCAAGTAAATGAAATCCAACAATATGATTATGCATGTCTAGTGTTATTCTGATTCAATGTTTCGTCATTGTACTTAATCCTTGGTTGAAGCACCTCGGTCATGGCTTCCCGAGAAAATATGTTGCATCTTTTATGATTCGAACTTTGTTATCATAAACCAAATAACACAGATGAGGTTTGGATCACAGAAGATGCTACCTATTTTCGAAATTGTAAGCGCTAGTGGGAGGTGATGAAATCATTTTGGAAATAGTCCGTCTTGTACAAAAGCTATAGAACCTACCAGAAAAACATCTAGAGTTGCTTTCAGGGAGTTTCTGAGGGCTGGCCATGTATTTTTTGAAAGATTAATTATAAACTTTCATTTCATTGTTTGACTCTCTCAAGTCTTAAAGTGTCAACAGAGAAAAATTACCTCAAAAACTGTAATCTTATACTGTTTGATTATTTTCTTGGACAAGTTGTCACTTAAACTAATGTTACTAATCTAATAATCCTATTTGCAAACTGCTTATAATCTCCATAATGTCATAAGAATAATTGTACTCCAAACACAAATCTCCATTTTTAGCAAACCATTCAATTTCTTTAACGATTTCCGGTGGTTTTTCATTATGAGCTTTCAGGTTTTATTCTCTCCCATATAAACACAACTGTCTTGATTTGCATTTTTGATAATTTTCGATGGTATAGAAAATTTTCAGCATTTCTGGACGACTTTTTCGCTTAACAATCTTCGTGCAAGAACTTACTGAGTTCCAATCTTTAATTTCTTGTCTATGATATGTCAATATGGTCTTAGACTTTACTATGGTCGGCTGTTGTTTAAGTAAATCAAATAAATGTCTAGCTTATGGAAATTATCATGTTCATCAACCAGTATCTTAATTTGCTTGTAAACTTATGTCTTTTTGTTTTTACGACAATCTTTGTGATCTTTGCTTGTTCTTCAAATTTCATTTTCCTTGTATGCCCAATAGGATGTGTGAGGATACTTATTGTCTCATCCTTGGGAATGGAACATCGATTCTGGCAGTTGCACGGGTTTGACGTTGTTTCAAGGATTTCGATGGATACAAAATGTTTCTGTGTTGTTGAAATCCTCTATGTTGCATTTTGTTTTGTAGAAGTAGAAATTGGTGCAAAAGAAGAGTGGGAAATTAGACAAGAATTGTAGTTTCGACTATACAGGACCTGTGCACTTGACCGTGGTGGATTGGTAAGATTTTCTTTCAGGATTCTATTAAATCATTCCATTTGTGTGATTGCTTTAAGAGTAAAATTGGGTTGACTAGCGTTTGTAGACTAATGTCTTAGTCCGGAATGGTGCTAACCAGATTGTTTTCTTGTTGGTAATTTGAAGGCAAAATGCACATCATCGAAGATCTATTGCTGCTAGCTTAGTTTCTGCTGCCTATATTCTTGAACTAGACCGTCAAGAAAATCGGCAAGGGTGTGAAGCTCTTGCACCACAATGGTGGGAATTCTTCAATTTTCAACTATTGTATCCACTCATCGATACTGGTGATTCCTCAATCTTTGGTGCTGTATACGAATTCTATCCCACTTTTACCTACTACCAGATGGGAATTATTCCAAAATATGTAATTGCATTTAGGGGAACCATTATCAAGAAACAATCCGTCTTGTTATGACCAATGGCTCTTCTAAGCACAATCAATAGAGAATTGAAATAGAAATGAAAACAAATGTAAAATAGGCACACACACAACACAAGGATTTATAGTGGTTCGATCAAGATGATCTACATCCACTTTGGAAGGCGACGATAACGTTGTACTATGATATGAACAAGATTACAAGAGTGTAAACTCCTCTCAAGAACAAGACCTTGTTCTTGCTCTTATCTCTCTATACACTACTAATGTTTCTCTCTTTTGTTTAGGAACTTTAACTCGATTTTGGGATGCTTATACAATGGAAACTAGAAGGCCTTATATAGGTTCTATGAGGTAGTGTATATGTTGACATAGAGCACACAAGCAACATAATGGGAGCTCCACTTCTTAGTGGTTGTTCCACTTCTCTTAGTGGTAGTTCCACTTCTTAGTGGTTGTTCACTTCTCTTAGTGGTTGTTCCACTTCTCTTGTGGTATCAATAATCATTATAATGAAAAATCTCCACCTTGACTTGAATACCATCACCACTTATCATCATCGTCTTCGCTCAGCCCCTCAGGGGCTCTCAACACCTGTTGATACCAACCAAGTCCTAAGCAATTGGTTGAACTTGATACTTGAATCGACTTCGTCAACATGTCCATAGGGTTATCCGCCGTAGGAACCTTTTAGCATCGCTATCCTACCTTCTTCAATTGCATCCTTGATAAAATGATACCTGACATCGATGTGCTTCGTTCTCTCATGATACATCTGGTTCTTGGTCAAGAGAATGGCACTTTGACTGTCATGAACAAAGTTGCATTCTCTTGCTTGAAACCTAAATCACCAACCAAACCCATCAACCATATACCTTCCTTCATCGCCTTCATCACCCATGTACTGCTACTTCGGTTGTAGACAATGCAACCGTGCTTTGCAAAACCGACCTCAACTGATAGTACTTCCACACAATGTAAAAGTATAACTGTCAATGACCTTCTTCTATCAAGATCCCACCGATAATCAATCAACATAACCCACAACATTTGTTTAATCACCATAGTGTTTATCAAACACTAAACCAACATCGTGACTCCATACTTCTCAAATCCACTTTACAGCTTGCCAATGAGCCTTCCCGGGACTTCCCATGTATCTACTTACCACACTCCAAATTGTCGATATCCTACTTGTACAAACCATAGCATACATGATGCTACCAATCACGCTTGCATATGGAACTCGAGACATATACTCGCCTCATCTGCATAGCTTTGAGGTGATTGCTTTCTAGAAAGTTTAAAATGAGCTGCCAAAGGAGTACTTACTGGTTTGCATCTTTCATACAAAACCGCTCCACCTTCCGATGTATGCGCCATTGCAACTTGCCTTTTTTCTATGAATCTCCATGCCCAATATCTACTTTGCCGCACCCAAATCCTTCATCTCAAACTCACTACTC
This sequence comes from Papaver bracteatum, assembly GCA_023529315.1. NCBI lineage: Eukaryota > Viridiplantae > Streptophyta > Magnoliopsida > Ranunculales > Papaveraceae > Papaver > Papaver bracteatum. The sequence goes on along the minus strand of JAJJWX010003868.1, from coordinate 56,469 downwards.
AATCGCTGTTTCAACTGTATCTCTGCATGTCTTTGCAAGCAATCAACATATCATCAACATACAAGAGTAAATACAAAATGAACCATCTTGAGTTTCATATACACAACTATCATACTTACTCACATAGCCATTTGCCACCATAAACGTGTCAAAACGTTTATACTGTTAAGATTGCTTCAAACCATACAAAGATTTCTTCAACAAACATACATGGTCTTCTTTTTGCCAGAACTTCAAACCCCTTTGGTTGTTGCATATAAATACGCTCTTCCAAATCACCGTGAAGGAAAGTCAGTCTTAACATCTAGTTGTTCTAATTCTAGATCTTTCAAAACAACTATAGCAAGCAATGTTCTAATAGAACTATGTTTAACAACAGGAGAGAATACCTCATTGTAGTCAATGCCTTCTCTTTTATGTAAACCCTTTGCAATAACCCTTGCCTTGTACCTTGTTCCTTCACCATCCTGAAGTGCCTTGTTTCTTCTTGAAGACCCATTTGCTTCCAACAATATATTTGACCTTTTGGTCTTGCTACTATCTCCCAAGTCCCATTCTTGTCAAGAGACTCAATTTCTTCAATTGCGGATGCTCCCCATTCTATTGATTCTTCTTCCACCGATTGCTTCTTCATAGGTTGTTGGATCATCTATCTGTACTCTCCTACTGCAAATGCATATGCAACCAAATCAGCATGGCCGTATCTTTGAGGTGCTCTAACTTCCTCTCTCTCTGTCTCTTGCAAGATTGTACATGACCTTGTGCTTCTTCTTCCTGGCAGGTTCTTGCACAATATCTTGATCATCATCATCATCAAAACGGTCTTTATTACTTCCTTGAACTTGCACCTCAAGTTCCACCTTGTCACCAAGCTCCACCTATCACTAACACCCTCTTCAGCTTTTCCATCTAGTTCTTCATTCTTTGGCTTCAACATCGATTGCTCATCAAATTTCACATCTCTTGATAAGAAACTTGTTTGATCTTTTCTGCTGATACCATAACCTGTAGCCTTTCACGCCCTTTGCATACCCAAGAAATATACACTTCTTTGCTCTAGGCTCTAGCTACCCCCTCATTCACAAGGCATAGGCTGGACATCCGAATATCTTCAAGTCTTCATAAGTTAGCATGCTTAACTGTCCGAAACTTCATTTGAGTCTTGCACTCAATGGAAGTCCGATGGAGATCTGTTCACTAAATAAGCTGATGTGTTTGTTGCTTCGCCAAAACCGCTGGTAACTGCATTGGAGAGCATGCACCGTGCCTTCTCCATTATGGTTCTATTCATCCTTTCTGCAACACCATTTTTGTCAGTGTGGTGTTTTTCTGACTGTATGGTGTCTCAAATCCTTGCTCTTCGGAACTCGTTGAACTCACCCCCACAAAATTCCAAACCATTGTCCGTCCTCAAGCACTTGATTTGTCTTCCTATTTTCTTCTCAAATAGTCTTCCATTGCTTGAACTTGACAAAAGTTTCATCTTTGTGTTTAAGTATGAATACCCATACTTTCCTTGAGAAATCATCAATGAACGTCAAATATATCTACCACCACCATGTGAATCGACCTGAGAAGGACCCCAAAGATCAGAAATGAATATAATCCAATACCTTTTGTTATGAATAGCTGTACTAAACTTGACTCTACACGCTTTCCAAAGACACAATGTTCACGGCAAATCAAGCTTTCTGTTTTATGACCACAAAGCAATCCCCGCTTGCTCCAAAACAGCCAACCCCTCTCGCTCATATGCCCTAGCCGCATATGCCACAACTTGGTAGTATCATCATCAGAACTTGAAGAACATACCGCTGCATCACCCGTCACGGTAGTACCTTGCAGCGTATAAAGACCATTAATTCTCTCGCCACTTCATAATTGTAAGACTTCCTCTTGAGACACGAATAACTCCACCTTCACCTTGATACTTGCAGCCATTTGAATCAAGCGTACCCAAAGAAATAAGATTTCTTCTCAGGTCCGAACATGTCTAACTTTAGTTAAAGTCCTCACCATACCGTCATACATCTTAATTTGAATTGTACCTACACCCACCACTTTACAAGTGACATTGTTTCCATAAGAACTTTACCACCTTCTCTAGCTTGATAAGTAGTAAAACCACTCTTTATGAGGACACATGTGAAAGTACACCCGGATCAAGAATCCACCCGTTTCTCCGAGCTTTCAGATGAACCGTGAGAACCGCTCCATCATCACTTTCTTCTTCAACATTTGCCGCGGTGCCTTGGTTGGTATTCTTCCACCGATAATCTTCAATTTTGGACAATCCTTCTTGAAATGCCCCTTTTCCTTACAATGAAAGTAATAGAATTTACCGGATTTTGATTTAGACCTTGACTTTGATCTACTCCTATCAAATCCGCCTTTTGGTTTCCTCTCCTCTAACGAACAACCCATCTCCCGAATTATCTTTACCGTCGATACCGTCTTCTTTAACTCCTTAGAGTTCAAGCTCTTTAACGTCTTCCATGGAAATTGTATTTTTTCCATACATTACTAGTATCAACAAAATTTTCATAAGATGGTGGTAAGGAACAAAGCAAAACCCAAAGCTTGGTCTTCATCTTCAATTTTGACATCAATATTTGCCAAATCGATAATTTTATTATAATCATCAATATGATTTATAATAGACGTTCCTTCATGCATTTTAAGAGTATGTAATTTCTTCTTAAGATATAAACGATTAGTTACGGATTTAGTCATATACCTTTTCTCCAACTTGTTCCATAGCCTGTCTGGTGTCGTTTCCGTTGCCACTTCTCTCAAGACCTCGTTGCTCAAACACAATAGAATTAATCCATGTGCTTTCTCCATGAGTTCTTCTTTTTTCTTCTTCCTTCAATGTTTCTGCTAGAGCCGTTTTCCCTTCAAAGTTTTCACCAAACCTTGTTGCACTAAAACAGCCCTCATCTTTAGCCTCCATAAATTGAAATCATTTCTTCCATCAAATTTCTCAATCTCATACTTTGTCGCCATCGTAGATCGCTTTTAACCTAGCTCCGATACCAACTGTTATGACCAATGGCTCTTCTAAGCACAATCAATAGAGAATTGAAATAGAAATGAAAACAAATGTAAAATAGGCACACACACAACACAGGATTTATAGTGGTTCGATCAAGATGATCTACATCCACTTTGAAGACAGCGATAACGCTGTACTATGATATGAACAAGATTACAAGAGTGTAACTCCTCTCAAGAACAAGACCTTGTTCTTGCTTTACTTATCTATACACTACTAATGTTTTCTCTCTTTTGTTTAGGAACTTTAATCGATTTTGGGATGCTTATACAATGGAAACTAGAAGGCCTTATATAGGTTCTATGAGGTAGTGTATATGTTGACATAGAGCACACAAGCAACATAATGGGAGCTCCACTTCTTAGTGGTTGTTCCACTTCTCTTAGTGGTAGTTCCACTTCTTAGTGGTTGTTCCACTTCTCTTAGTGGTATCAAGGCACATTACACTACACGTCTGGCAGGATTTGTGGTTAGACCTCAATATTATGAAATATGGACTTCACCAATCATCTCGCTTTGGAATTGCAATGCAAGCGGTTAAAAACATGGTATCTGCAGCTGGAGCTAGCAATGTCTGGTTGACAGGGCATTCTTTGGGATCTTCCATCGCAATGCTTATAGGGAAAAACATGGAAAAAATGGGTAACTATATGGATACATATCACTTAAACTCAAGGTTCAAGTTAATTTCTTGTATATTTCGTTAACTCTCATAGGAGAGTATATATTTACAAAAGCAACAAAAACACACTAACGTGTTTGTCTGTTCAAAGAAAAAACAAAAAAGCAAAACACTCAAAGCACTCGAAGGCAACACTCAATTGTGTTTAAAGAGAAAGAAAAGAGGGTTTAATAATTACATGTTTCCCAACTAACCAACAACTATTCTACAAATACTTATTCTATTCTACCCATACTTATTAGCAGTAGTTTGACACTTCCCCTCAAGGTGGCGCATATATATCAGAAATGCCCAACTTGATTAGTGAATCGTTAAATACTGCATTTGACACCGCCTTGATTAACACGTCTGCTAATTGTTGTGTCGTATGAATATATGGTACCTTAATAATGTTTTCTTCGAGTTTTTCATAGATGAAGTTTCTATCGATTTCAACATGCTTTGTTCGGTCATGTTGCACCGGGTTTTCAGCAATTTTGATAGCCGACTGATTATCGCAGAACAACTTCATAGGCCCTTCAGTGTAAAACCCAAGCTCTCCCATTAGCCTTTTCAACCATAACAATTCGCAAATTCCTTTCACCATTGCCCTGTATTCTGCTTCTGCACTGGACAAGGAAACGACCTGTTGTTTCTTAGATTTCCAAGTTACTAAATTACCTCCGACGAAGGTAAAATACCCAGAAGTTGATCTTCTCCTATCACCTTTGCCTCCCCAGTCTGAGTCAGTGTATCCCATCACGTCTAGATGTCCATGTTTCGAAAACATCAAGCCTTTACCAGGGGCTGATTTCAGATATCTCAAGATTCTGATGACTGCATCCATGTGTTGTTGACCTGGGTTGTGCATAAATCTGCTTACAACACTCACGGCGTAGGAAATATCGGGTCTTGTGTGAGAGAGATAGATCAAACGTCCAACTAACCGTTGGTATCGTCCCTTGTCAGTCGGTATTTGGCCAGAACACTCTTCAAGCCTGTGATTTTGTTCCATAGGAGATCCAATTGGCTCACACCCGAGCATACCGGTTTCCTTCAACAAGTCAACCACATATTTCCGCTGAGACAAGAAAATCCCCTTTTCAGATCGCATGACTTCAATACCCAAGAAGTATTTCAGTCCACCCAAGTCCTTCATATCGAACTCCAATGACAAAAAATTCCTTAGGTTACTCATCTCTTTGGGATCATTTCCTGTTACCACCATATCATCTACATAGATAAGGAGAGTAGTTACCTTATCATCTACCCTTTTTAGGAATAGAGTATGATCAGCATTACTTTGTGTATATCCAAACTTCTTCATGGCAAGACAAAATCGACCAAACCATGCTGCTGGGACCTGTTTCAAACCATATAAGGCCTTCTTTAGTCTACAAACAACATTAGCATTGTTTTGAGCACTATATCCTGGAGGCAGTGACATGTAGACTTCTTCTTGTAAATCACCATGTAAAAAGGCATTTTTTACATCATACTATTGTAGAGTCCATCCTAAATTTGCCGCCAATGACAACAATACTCGAATGGTGTTGATTTTTGCAACATGAGCAAACGTTTCTTGATAATCAATACCATAATTATGGGTAAATCCTTTAGCCACAAGTCTTGCTTTGTGCCTGTTGATAGAGCCATCTGGATTGTATTTGATAGTGTACACCCATCTGCAGCCGATCGATTTCTTCCCCTCATTAATTGAACTATATCCCATGTACCATTTTTTTTCGTAGCCGACATCTCCTCTTCCATTGGTCCATCCCATTTCGGGTTAGATAGAGCATCAGATACATTTTTTGGAATGGTAACATCTTCCATTTGACTGACGAAAGCCTTTCCAACTTCTGAAAGTCTATGAGTTGACATGTAGTCTGTAATGGGATATTTCACCTTCCTTATTGCTTCAGGTGAAAAACGATCTGGTGGAACTCCACGATTACTTCTTTGTGGCAATTCGTACCTATCAACATTAAGTAACTCACAAGTACTGTCAGAATTAATCAAAGGACTTATGATTACCTCAGGAGATTCAACAGGGGGACAAATGGGTATGGGTACTGTTGGTGAAGAAAGAGGGGGGTCATCAGTCACCAGAGTTTCGTCCTCTTGAGTTTTTTCCTCAGGTTTCATGGTAACCGTAGTTAAATCACTAGAAACTGGAGCTTCACTTGGATTTTCTTCTCCGTAAGTAATATTTATCTCACTATTAGTAGGAAATAAATCTAACCAGTTGAACTCTTCAATAATGTTGTCTCCCCGAAGAGGAGTCATCTTGGGCTCGAAACGAATAAAACTTTTCGTGCTCGGAAAAGGTAACATCCATGCTAACATAAAACTTGCGAGTAGAAGGATGATAACACCTGTAACCTTTTTGGTACGGATGATAACCAACAAAGACACACTTTAGAGCACATGGGTCAAGTTTGCTACGCAAAATGCTTCTGGATGTGAAGATAAACTACGCATCCAAATACTCTTGGAGGAAGTTTAAGTTGAGAAGGAATGGTCACAAAAGAAGCCAATTTATCAACGGGTGTCTGGAATTTCAGGACACTAGTGGGTACGCGGTTAAGAAGGTATACGGCATTAGTGATAGCTTCTTCCCAAAAAAAAGGCTTCATGTTTGCTCCAATTAAGCAAGCTCTAGTAATTGTCTATTCTTCCTTTCCGCAACACCATTTTGTTGTGGTGTAGATGGACAAGTAGTCTCATGAACTAAACCGTGCTCCTGGAAATAACCTTGTAAAGTTTCATTTATATATTCACCACCATTGTCAGAGCGAAAAACCTTCAAATTGGTGGAAAATTGTGTTTGAATCATCTTATGAAAAGATTTGAAATTATCAACTACATCACTTTTATTTTTCATCAAATAAATCCAAGTCATACGCGTGCAATCATCGACAAAGAGAATAAACCAACGAAATCCAGAGTTGCTAGTAATTCGGCAGGGGCCCCAAACATCAGAATGAACCAAAGCAAATGGAACTAGTCTTCTATTAAAACTATCAGGATAACTAGTACGATGACTCTTCGCTAGGATGCAAGTTTCACAATTAAAATCAGAAGGTTTGCAGGTGGAAAACAAAGTTGGAAACAAATGTTGCAAATAACCAAAAGAAACGTGACCCAAACGGTGATGCCATAATTGAATCTGATCTTCATTGGAACGAGAAGAACCCTTTGCAGATAAACACCGTCCTTCACATACATCTTCTATGTAATACAGACCCCCTCTCTTAGTACCACGCCCAATTATCTTCCCGTTGCTGAGATCCTGAAGAAAGCAGAAAGTCGAGTAGATTAATACTACGCAATTTAATTGTGCAGTCACTTGTGATACTGATAACAAGTTATTAGAAAGAGAAGGAATCAACAAAGTATGTTCTAAGGTTAAGGAAGAATTCAAATCAACTCTCCCTGCTCCAGTAACAGAACATGGAACACCATTAGCATTGTAAACAGTTGAACAATTTGGTGCACATGAATCTTTCATAATAGAGGCTTCAAATGTCATATGATTAGTTGCACTAGAATCAAGAACCCAACCATAATCTTTGTTTGTATTAGCAGCTATTAGAGCTAGGCCAATATTACCTGACTGTTGGAGAGTGAGACGATTGGTAAGATCATCTACTGTCTGAGTAGTTTCTGTTGCCGGTACTGTCATCTCGGTAGAACAAATAGCTGCTTTTCCCTTTCCTTTCTCTTTTTTGGATCGATTATTCCACCATTCAGGATAACCAATCTTCTTAAAGCATTTTTCAGCGGTGTGCTTAGCATTTCCACAATAATTACATTTTATGCTTATATCTGTTGAGGAGGACTGCTGGGATAAGGAAGTATTCCCAAATTTGTTGAGTGTCATAGCTATGTTGGGGGAAATAGCTTGACTCATCATAGTACTACGACGTTGTTCTTCACGCCTTACAATATAAAAAGCCACATCGGGTCCAGGAAGTGGGTCACTACGAAGTATTTCTCCTCTTACAGAATCATAACAATCATCAAGACCATCAAGGAATAAGTAAACTCTCTCTTCATCAATTTCTGCTTTGCGAACTTTAATTACGTCAGCTTGCGTAAAAGTAATTGGTTTACGATAATCAAGCTCTTGCCAAATAATCGTAAGATCAGAAAAATAAGTAGTCATTGGTTGGCCTATTTGTTTTGTTGCCATAGCCTTACGGGATAAATCGTAAAGAATTGATTTATCTGACCCTTCATAGTATCTCTGTTTTACAGCATCCCAAACATCCTTTGCACTAGATAAACGAATGAACACATTCATTAGTTCTGGTTCCATGGCACCAACAAGTCAACCTTTTACAAGGGAATCTTTCATACACCATTCTTCATACTTAGGTTCTCCTTCGGTGGGTTGTGAAATGAACCGTTAAGTGTCCCTTTTTCCTCTACTTGAGACAAACATTGTTACAAGTTCTCGAACAAAGAGAAAAATTTCTATCATTTAATTTGACGCTGTATGGGATCGAAGTCGGCTCTTGAGAAGGTCTAGTATTCATCGTGATCCGTAACATGAGGACCAGATTCACCAACGATAGTCATAATGAAGTAGACGTCCAACAGTAATACCAATTACAACAATTGTAGTACAGGTGAAACGAAAAAGATTACTAATTCCAACAAGATAGTGCTATCATACACGATCAACTATTATTTAATGTTTATAACAACAAGGGTAAATAATGATATATTAATGATCCAAGAACTACTAACTTATCAAGTAGTAGATAATTTACTCACGTCCTTAGTAGATCAAGGACAGTTGACTTTAATCAAAATTTTTTTTTTTTGAAAAAGGTAAGGAATATCACAATATATTAGTGATATAAATTTTCTTGGATCTTGATGATAAAATTATCTTATCACAAAACAGAGAAGAGTAATAGGTTTAATGAGACGCAAATTAAAAGAACCTTAAGATGGAATAATGATCGATTGAAAAACACAGAAGACTCACTCTATGAAGATGTACCAACTTAAACTCAACCAACTTAAACTCAAGGTTCCAAGTTAATTTCTTGTATATTTCGTTAACTCTCATAGGAGAGTATATATTTACAAAAGCAACAAAAACACACTAACGTGTTTGTCTGTTCAAAGAAAAAGCAAAAAAGCAAAACACTCAAAGCACTCGAAGGCAACACTCAATTATGTTTAAAGAGAAATAAAAGAGGGTTTAATAATTACATGTTTCCCAACTAACCAACAACTATTCTACAAATACTTATTCTATTCTACCCATACTTATTAGCAGTAGTTTGACAATATCTTTTTAATACACCTTTCTTTGAGGCTCCAATTCAACATGAGAAATTGAAGCATGGAATTCGTATTGCAAGCAGCCTTGTCAAAGCAGGACTCTCAGTCTCCATGAAGGGTACCAAAGAAAATAGAAATCCAGATAATATATTTACTGCGTTAGTTGCTTGGGTACCAAAACTTTTTGTGAATCAAGATGATCTCATATGTTCAGAATATATTGGGTATTTCGAACAACGTGACAGGATGGAACACTTAGGAGCTTCCGAAATTGAGAGGCTGGAGACACAAACATCTGTGATAGGATTATTAAAGAGTTCTATCAGAAGGGATTCAGAAGTAATACATCTTGTTCCCTCAGCTCATATGACTATTAATCGAAGTCCATCACTGACTTTCATGGAAGCTCACGGGCTTCAGCAATGTCTTAGAGATGATTTGCATTTGCAGTCTAAGGACTACCAATATAGACTATGATTGAAAATTTTTAACAACATTCTTGATTGTGAACATAAGTTCAATATTTGTATTTTCTTGCACGCAAACTCGCTGGGATAATTTAATAATTAAGCTTGTTGTTGAAAACAAAATAAAAAGTTTGGCATTGTGGATTGATATCTGATTATCTGGTTAGCGCCCAACATGCCTGTGCATGTCTCAGCTGCTAAAGTTTTTTTTTTTTTTTTTTTGAAGAAACATAATTTCATTGAAAAGATCAAAAATTACAGGAACCATACACATACCATACAACTAGACCCTACCAAACAACACAAAGGGAAAAATATTTGATGGGGGCATGGAAAGCAAATCATGTCTTGACACGTGTCTTTGCTATAAATTTATTCCATCAAATTTTGTTTCCAAACATATAAAAGAAATGTATTTTTGGTGAAAATAATAGTTATCTTAATTTGTGACATTTTATCCGTGATAGTTTTGGTAACTGAATTTATTAAAACAATTAATTAGAAAGACACATGTCAAGACATGATTTTTACCCATGCCCCCATCAAATATTCACTCAACACAAAGCAGATACAAAGCCACAAACAACACAAATCTAATACAAAGCCACAACTATAACTAAGAAAAAACACCCTAATAATTTCTAAGCATCTATATGCAAATCGTCTTTCTCTTGCCAAATGATTAAAGCTAAATTTGAGGGAATTTAGATACCCAATGCTCCAAAACATCAGCTTCCTTAATGCATCTTCTAGTTTGAAATTGAGCATGAACAAGAGATAGCACATAAATCCCACTTAAACATTCTGATAACAAAGATCTATCTTCTCATCTTACTGTATTCATTTGACTTGTTCTCAAAGCATCCATGATACTTATGTTATCTCCTTCAATAATGATCTTACTTATACTCTTACTAGTAATCCAATGAATTGCTTTAAGAGTAGCAAGAGCTTCAGCTTGATCAATATCTCTAGCATTCAGTGTGATGGCCATGGCTTCCAGCAAAGTCCATGTATGATTTCGAACCACAAAAGCCACATCCGTAAAATTAGACTCAGGAATAATAGAATCCTCAACATTTAATTTAAACCAATCAACATGAGGAGGGTGCCAATGCCTAGAATAGCTGCTAAAGTTCAAGCTTAGTCAAAAGATTTTATCTTTGTAAATTGTTCACTGCTTGTTGTTATTGGAGATTTAATTAGGCTTGTTATTCCTCTTTGATGATGTTCTTCTCTGCTGTTGTTGTAGATTGATTTGAATTAGGTTTTTGTCGTGTGTTTTTGTTGTTGAAGATGACAAATAATTTCTTTCTGCTGCTATTTGAAGATGATGAAGATGATGAAGTTCATCAAACATAATGAACTCAAATCTGTTGTTATTCAAGAATGATGAGGGCGATGAAGTTCATCAAACAGAGTGAACTCGTCTTGAGGATGAACTCGTGTTTTAATGAAGATGAACTTGTGTTGATGAAGATGAACTTTGATTTTAATGGATTTTTTGTGTGTGTTCATGTAAGAATGAACTCTGTTTTTGGATTATAAATTGTTTGGTGTTTATCTTAAAGAATGAACTCAATTCTAGGTTTGAATAGTTAGTTTTTGATAGGCGTTCATTTTGTTGAATGGACTCTGTTTTCTTACAAGTTCTATCAGGTGTTCATTTGAAGAATGAACTTTGTTTTCATATAGGTTTTTATCAAGTATTAATTTGAAAGAATGAACTCGGGCTTTTGTCATAATAATGAAGTTTTTTGTTATGTTCATTTTACTGAATGAACTCAGGCTTTTGTCATAATAATGAAGTTTTGTGTTATGTTCATTTTACTTAATGAACTATGTTTTCATATGTGATTTAGTTTGGTTTTGTTAGGTGTTCATTTGAAAGAAAGAACTCCGGAGTTCATCAGACAGAATGAACTGCTACAAAAAATAAGTAAAAATTAACACGGAAGGGTATTTTGGCCCATTTAATATTTTTGAATAATTATGGACCAAACAGGAAGCGTGTTTTCCGGATATACCAAACTGTTGTGGTCCAACATATAAATGGACCAAACAGACCCCGGGAGAATGAGTGAGTTAGGGGAGTTGCAGTTGGGTAGTGTTAGTGGCGGAGGAGACTAGATTAAGCTAAACGTTGGCCAAAAACGGCTGCCCAAACGTGGACCACCAGCATACAAAGCTACACCTTGTTTGTTTGCTAGCTGAGTCAATCCCTGACTGTCAGCTAACTCTTGACTCGGGCACCATCGAGTCAGGCGTGGAAATGCTGCCGTCTCAATAGGACCTCGAGACCAATTTCATTTTCCTTCTTTGATTTCGCTCTGAGTTCACTTCAGACAGAAAATCCTAGAATTTCTTTTTTGAAGATGATGATGACGAAGGATGAATATCATAGGTATTTCGTACTATTCTCCTCTTTCATTCTCTCATTCTGATTTTCTGTTTCTAATGGATTTTATTTCTAGGGCTTCAATAAAAAACCAGTATCTCTCTTGATTGGATTAATTCCATATTTTTGATTGGATTGATTTCATTTTTGATTGGATTAATTCCATTTTATGGATTTTTTTCGTTGTTGTTTTAGTAATGGGTTTTGATTGGGTTGAAGAAATTCGTTGTTTCCATTCAGCATTAGATGACCTAATAGACCACTGCTAAATGTTTCTGCAAATGCTAAATTTGAGATGATAACTTTCAGTTACTTTGTCCCGTGTTCTTGTTAGATTGCTTGATGTGGTGGATGTTATTTCTAAACCATTTCACTAGATTGTACAACTTAGGGCATCCATGAAAAGACTTGTTAGCATTTATCAGCCATTGTATGGCAAATGAGCTTCAATGGTTTTCATATAATGTCCTGGCTCTTGTATCTCTAGCAGGAGCAAAGAGGTACCGTTTTCGTATGAATTGATTGTGGGAGGGAGGAATCCACATATTGGGATGTAACAATGTGGTTGGAGCTTGTTGGGCTTCATGGAGAATCTTATCTGCGGCTGAACAAAAGTAAGAATCCAAAGTAAATTGCTGAAATCTGCAGTACTAATAATGTTTATGAACAATCTCAATCTGAACTAGCTTTATCATCTGCGCGTAAGAGTAAAGGAGTCTGTCTGAATGATTATTCCTGTCGGGGTATTTGTCTTCATAACATTCGTTATGACAATTCCATTTTCTTAAACCGTAAACCCCTGATTGATATTTCGATTCATGCATCATGTAGATAAATTCTTGGTTTGCTTCACCTTTGCTATGGTTTAGGATTTTCAATTAGCTAATGTTCTGCAACTCCAACGTCTTTCCTTGAATTGTCGTCTCTGGTAGAATGTAAACTTGATTGCATTCTGATTCTCACTCTTTTTTATTCATTTAAGACATGCTTTGTTATGTTTTTAGTATATGTATATTGAGAATTTCAGATTATTTTCACATGAATATGCAGGCAAAGTCACATTTTAGACGTCAGCAACAATGGAATCAGTCCATAAAAAGCCTTTCAGGTCTCCAAGGCGGTCTGAAGCCTGTATTCAACTTCAAGGTGTGAACTTCTATAGTTTCTAATAAAATGATTTAAAAAATTCTAGTGTTTGACAATCTTCTAACTGATATCCAACTTGTTTGGTTTCAGGGTTACGTGATCGGAAATGAGAATTCGATTACAATTCTGTTTTGCCATTTTCCCATCCATTTAAGGTGAGTTAGAACTCCTTCAAAGTCATAAAGGAAACTAGAAATGCAAGCCCATGAACTGTGTATTTATTCTTCAAGCGAAATATTGTTTTGCCAAATTTTATTTTGCATTTTTTCAGTTGGATTTTTGTTTCTTAGTTTAGGGACTTTGGTTGGTTTTGTCTTAAAAAAATATAGGTTGTAGTTCTCGCTGCATAGTTTGAGACTAACATGTGTCAGCATGAGTTGAAAAAGTCACTATGAAAATAACTTTAGGATTTAGCAAAAAGGATGAAGTATGAATGATGATGGGTGGTAGTAGTAGTTCATAGTGAAGTCACGCATGCAGTAGTTACTGCATTGTGTGCCCATTACTTGGTACAGAATCAGATCCAATTCACACTACAGACAATTCAATGCTACTCCTAGTTAGTCTACAACTACTGTCTGTGAAATAAATTTCTTGTCTGAATACTACTACCATTTTTTATGATCAATAAAGCGAACGGGTTTCAATGTTTTAGGGAGCACGATGGCATTCATAAAGGGTGATTCTATTCAGGTGGTGGTCGTAGGGAAGGATTTGTTAGTAGTTTCAGGAAGCAGTGGTGACAGAATCTTCGGTTGGCGGTAGTGGTGGCGGGACAAATGGCTGGGTACCTTGGATAACAGTTGCAATCGCTGGTCTTGCTTTGGTTGCCTTGCGTACACTGATACACTCTCTTAGGTAATTAGTTCCCCTTATCTTTAAACAGAAACCCTATAAATGTTTTTATAGTGAAATTTAATTTTGTATGATCAGCACAATAACCCTAACAAGTACTACTTATTGAGATCCGATCTTGAATTGCTCCATTATTTTTTGTTCTTCAGTTCAATTTATATGATTGGCAGTTTAAGTTAAGGTGGATTTTGTTTTGTTTTGCTGAATAAGGAAATAGATAACTAGATTCCACAACTCTCTTCTTGCTGTATTTTTATTCTGTTATTTTTTCACTATTAATTATAGGAAATGCTGCCCACCCAAACCACTAGTAATCTACTTGATTAGAGAAAATTGCATGTAAACAGTGACTAAGGAAACACAATTGAATCGAATCAGTTTGTATTCATTATCAGTGGGTGTATATTCAGGGAGCACTGCCTATATTTTTTCGCTGCTGTTGAGTTTACCAATTTAGGGTTGAGCAAATGAGTTGCGAATTGGCTCGGCTGTTATTTGCCCTAGATGCATTTATGGTCGTCTATGTTTGTTTGTTTCTTCTTATATGGAAGAAGATTCTTCAGTTTATCAGATATTCTTCACAATGGAGGTGCATTATGTAATGGTAACATGGGTACAAGACTGTAATGTTTATGTATATTCATCGTGGGAAAGTAAAATGGTTATATATCCCGTCTTATAATGAAGAAAACGACAGCCATATTCTTTATAGAACTAAGTTGCAAAAGCACTGTGGTTGACGGCTAGTGGATTAGTTGATGTGTCCAACACCAGTACCAGCATCGTCGGCACAGGTATATCCCTGTCTGTAATTGGCCAGGTTTTTTTGTTTTCCTTACCTTTGTATCACTATCTTTTTGCTATCATGACCTGAGAGCACTTGAGAAGAAAGAGAGATCACTAGAAGTCAGAAGAGCTAGAGTTGTGTGCTTATCTTATTTCCTGTTATTCTGTGGTTCAGTACTTTAGGTAGAATTGCCTGATGCTATGAATATGCTTTCTAGATTGATAGACCAGAAAAGTTATTTTTCCTACCAATCTTTATGATTTTGATTGGGGTTTTCCTTTTCTCATGATGCAGAAAACAGTTTGTGAAGTCGAGGAAACAGTGTAAACGTGCATCTTTTTTTTAAAGCGTGGGTAAGAAACAATGTATTTTCTAATCCACCCAAGATGAAGTTGTGCGCTATCATGTCCCAAGAAAGAATGCATAACAACACAATGAAGAATGTACCTGTAGGCTGTCGGATTTTTGCATCCATCAAATGCATCTCTATATTTGACGGTTCTGAGACGCGTGTTCATGGTACAGTCATATAGGTGCCCAACATTATACGCAAGGGACTCTGATAAATCGTTTCTATCACCCAGATTTGTTCCACCAGAAATGAATCCATTCCTCCTGTTAATCAGTCTTGGATTGATGTGGATCATGGATGGATTCTAACCTTGTTTCATTTGATTTACTGGAAGGAAAAAAAAGAAGCTTGGGTATTCCATCCTTGATTAAAGTTGTAATTTTTCCTAGATCTAATGGTGCTGAACAAATTCAATCATCATCGATGGCTTTTTGCTATATCTTATCACCAAATTCTCATCTTCATCATTCAGTCATGTAGGTGCGTCAGCAAACTCCCAGGTAATCCCGAAATCCAATCTCAATTTCATTTTCATTTTCTGTGTGATTTAGATTTAGGGTCACTTAAATTGAAACAACATCCTAAAATTTTGTGTTTTTTTTTTTTTGAATCTAGGTGTCTCAAAAAAGACTATATAACCAAGTAATCTAGGTTTCGAATTCCCAGGTAATCTCGTATTCCAATTTCCTTTTTTGAGCTCTTGTTATTATTTTTGGTATCAATTCCATATTGAGCTGCTTTGCATATAAATTTGCACTATAATGATTATTACATTCACTGTAGGAACCAACAACTAGCAGCTAGCTCCTCCATCAATAATTATTTATGTGTATATTATTAAGTTATGATGACGATGAGCATACAACCCCACCGAATTGGTTCTGGTGATGATATGACCACCCATACTGCTACTAATACTACGGCAGTGATGGAGAAGAAGACAAGAGCATGTAAAAGAAAAGGTTGTGGTGTTGCTGACACAACAAATACGTCAACAGCAACGGAGACGAAGAGAAAAGAATGTGCTGGTACAAATAATCCAACAGTGACGGAGAAGAAGAAGATAGCATATGGAAGTAAAGGTTGGGGTGATACTGATACGACAAGTACGTCAACATCAACAGAGACGAAGAAAAGAGCATGCAGAAGAAAAGATTGTGCTGGTACAGATACTCCAACTCTGATGGAGATGAAGAAGAGAGCAAATAAAAGAAAAGATTGCGGTGATACAACAAATACGTCAACAGCGATGGAGATCAAGAAGAAAAGAGCATGTAGGAGAAGAAGAAAAGAGTATATAGAAGAAAAGACTCCGGTGATGCAGCAAACACGTCAACGGCGATGGAGGCAAAAAAACATGCATATAAAAGAAAAGATTGTGGTAATACAAATACTTCAGCACTGACTGAGAAGAAGAAGAAAAGAGCATATAGTAGAAAAGATTGTATTATTGGTACAAATACTCCAGCCGTGATGGAGAAGAAGAAAAGTGCATATGGAAGAAAGAAGTGCCTTCCTCATGATTTAATTTTCGAAGAAATATTAACCAGGCTTCCAGTCCCATCACTCCTGAAGTCTGTTCGGGTATCCAAACTCTGGTATAACTCCATTCACCATGATCATAAACGCTTAACTTATTTTCATTTCCTTCAATCGCAGAAACAGCCCCAGGTTTTCTTTAGTCTTTTGAATGTCAGGTCTGGGTTTCAACCTAGCTAACACTGATGACACTAGTTATGCCTGCCACTTTTTCAAATTTACCACTGGAAATTGCTCTTATGACCATGTTCTAAGGTTTGACAAGTTTCGAAATGCTCTTACACATCCTCATATGTGGGAACTGGTTGGTTACTGCAATGGTCTACCTTGTATGGCAGAAGTGGGTCATTATTCAATTCGCTACATGATTTTGGACCCAAACAGGGATGATTTTCTCTATATTTATTATCCAGCCAGCGTTGGGATATGCACCCCCAATGCCCACATCATCTGTCACGGATTTGGGTTCGATCCCTCAGCAAATGAGTACAAGTTAGTAAGTATTTTTCGTACTGCTGAAAATGAGCTTAATTTTGTGGTATTCACACTGGGAACTAAATCGTGGAGAAATGTCACTGCTATAACGACACCCATGTCAGCTCATGGTGGCCGTCCTATTACAAAGTTAAGATCGCCCACGGGTAGAGACAAATCAGCCATCTTCTGTACTACTAGCAAGAGCAGCGATGGATGTTTGGTCTGGAAGATAATAGCAACTCTGGGGGGAGCAGGAATGAATCATATCCAACATGATAATAATGAGATGGAGATGCTACTGTCGTTCAATCTCCATGATGAGAAGTTTCAGTTCATTCAGCTACCAGCTAAAAGTACAACTGACGAGCAGAAGAACTCACTTGTCGATTATCCTCATCTTCTGGAGTTCAAGGGTTCTCCTTGTGTTGCACGTATCGAAAAAATATCAGGGAATGGAAGTGATTATCCTCATCGTTGCCGTGATGATCATCAGGGTAGTAGCAGTAGCAATTGCTGCTGTTGTTGTAAAGTTCATTTGTACTTATTGAAGGATAAAGTCAAGCAAGCCTGGATTAAGGAGGAAAGTTTTGATGTTTGTGTAAATTCTTCTCCCAGATTTTTAAGAGAACTGGGCACCCTGGCACCAGATCCCTGCTGTTTTTGCTTAAGCAGTACTACTACACCTCCTACCCGCATCTTCAGTTTCTCAGATCAGATGTTACTTTACTGGTTCAATGGGGAATATCTTCAAGTTTACAACTTGCGTTCTAAAAAAATTCAGCTTGTACTGCCTAGTTATACTAACGAGAGTGCCGTCTTTCGAGCTAAGAGGAAAGAACCGCGACACGTCTTTATTTCTTCTGGTGATGATGATATTTATTGCTCCAATATGGATTATCAGCTGCACTGTCACGAGGAAAACTTCCTGTCTCTGGAAACCTTCATACCGGAAGGAGTGCAAGGAGTAGATGCTGATGATTTCTCTAAGTTGGATTTGGAGAGAGAAGACCGTCCTTGTTCTGCATTTGTGTATATCAACAGAGGTTCGAAAGTGTTTTATCCTTCTTTTTATTAGTACACATAGTAACTTATCATCAGTTTACCAGATTACTACTGTTCTGTCATGCTCTATTAGGAGAACCTAGGTGGCTTAAATTGACGAGTGTATCAAAGTGAAATCATCATAAACTGCAATGAATTTTTGTGTTATGAATTTATGAAAGCTAGTTTTGTTTTCCTGAAAAGGGTGATGAAGCACGCAGTTGAATGAGGTTGAGAGGTGATAATGAACCTTTCTGTAAAAATCATGTATACAGAATTCTGGTTCAGTGAATTTCATTCTCATTGAACCCCCTGGCAGAAGTGGTACACAACAGATTGAACTTAATAGTCTTTCTTTTTATAGTTTCTTCTCAATTTCTGTTTAAATTCATATGGTTTAGTATCATATTTGCAACTTCAAGCTCATTATCTAAGAGATTCTAGTCACTGAGTTCGGTAAAGAAAAAAGAAAAAAAGAAATGCACGAAGCAGTCTAGTCTCTCTTTCGAGTCCTTCACAAACATTGTCTAAAATCTCTCTTCTTTTACTTTCTTACTTTGGTTTATATTGAATTATTTTTTGGGACCGTGGTTTTTTTGGGACCATTGTTTTATTTTCCTAGCGACGAGTTCGGTTGGGAAATATATGAAATGTTTTTTGCAACGTAACCGAACTAAGGTTCGCTTGGGAAATGTTTTTTGCAACTAACCGAACTAATCAGTTCGGTGGGGAAATGTTTTTTGCAACTAACCGAACTTATGTTCGGTTGGGAAATGTTTTTTGCAACATAACCGAACTGGGAACCAAAAAAACCATGTCCCCCCAAAAAAAACTATGGTCCCCAAAAAAACGTTTCTTTATATTGTGGAACTGTTCAGGAAAAATGGTTTTTGCTTGTTCATAAAGTTTGATTTTAGGGAAACAATGGCGCCTTAATATGTTTTTGCTTGTTCAATGGTTTTTTCTTGTTCGAATAATTTCTTTCTGCTGCTATTTGAAGATGATGAAGACGATGAAGTTCATCGAACATAATGAACTCAAATCTGCTGTTATTCAAGAATGATGAAGACGACGAAGTTCATCAAACAGAGTGAACTCGTGTTTTAATGAAGATGAACTCGTGTTGATGAAGATGAACTTTGATTTTAATGGATTTTTTTTGTGTGTTCATGTAAGAATGAACTTTATTTTTGGATCATGAATTGTTTGGTGTTCATCTTAAAGAATGAACTCAATTCTAGGTTTGAATAGTTAGTTTTTGATAGGCGTTCATTTTGTTGAATGAACTCTGTTTTCTTATAGGTTCTATCAGGTGTTCATTTGAAGAATGAACTTTGTTTTCATATAGGTTTTTATCAAGTGTTCATTTGAAAGAATGAACTCGGGCTTTTGTCATAATAATGAAGTTTTGTGTTGTGTTCATTTTACTGAATGAACTCTGTTTTCATATGTGATTTAGTTTAGTTTTATTAGGTGTTCATTTGAAAGAAAGAACTCTGGAGTTCATCAGACAGAATGAACTGCTATAAAAAATAAGTAAAAATTAACACTGAAGGGTATTTTGGTCCATTTAATATTCTTGAATAATTATGGACCAAACAGGAAGCGTGTTTTCCAGCTATACCAAACTGTTGTGGTCCAACATATAAATGGACCAAACGATCATTTCCCCTTCATATCGAGTGCCTATGAAAACATCCGTATAGCAAATTATTACAGCTTATATCACGGGACATGTCAGTCAAGGCAGGGGCGGAGCCACATGAAAGGGTGGGTGTGCAATTTCCCACCCAGACCAACTAACTCTCAAGCCCAATAATGATCATTTAAGCTAAATTTTAGGTATTTTAGCCCTTTTGCACCCCTAAAATATATGTTAATCGGTAACTTGCCCACCCATTTTCTAAAACCTGGCTCCGCCCCTGAGTCAAGGAGTAACTTATTTGTATAAGTTTGTGATATTTCTGTCAATGGTGCACCGCTCAATTGTTATAAACACTAATGACAAGTGACGATGAATCATTACGGAAATGGTGGATAATTGGACTCACTAGAAAAACATTTCAATTGAATAGTTTGTGAGTGTGAATTTTTATCTAACTACGCACTTTCATTTCACTGTTTGATACTATCAAATCTTTTAGAGTCAAACAAAGAAAAATTACCCCAAAATCAATTTACTTATTTTGTACATTATCTTTTATCTTAAATTTTGATTATTTTATGTTAATGCATTTACGTTTGAAGCTCTGCGAATCGGGCGACCTTAATGAGTCGACTCATCAAATATTTTTCATCATTTTCTTAATTTTTTTTTCAATTGATCTTAATGGTTTTATAGTGATTTTATTATATTTTAAACTTTTCGGTCTTAGTTTTTGTTCTTCTTTAACGTTGCTCATTTCTTGTAAGATTATCTTCATGATTTAGATCGAGTTTTTGTATTTTGAATATCTACATGGCAAAACCCAGTCTCATTTTTCTCATTTAACAGTTATACATATAAGTTTCTTCTAGTTCTTTGTTGTTTGATCCTGTTAAACCATTTTTATCCTTTTTCTTTCCTTATATGGATTTCTAATCTTTTTGAAGGTTCCTCTGGATTTTGCGATGGATTCCTTCTTTCTCTTTTGTACGTGAGGAAGATGAAGTACCGCCCCTTATCCTGAGTGTTGGAGTGTGAATAGCAATATGTGTTGATTAGTAAAGAAGCTGCCCCTTAACCAACAATGAGAATCCAAGTAACATGTGTTCTCCGGGTTACAAAAACCACTTTTCGAGCAACTTTCTCCATAAGATCTTATTTCACAAAAACACCTACAAACAAGTTTATTAGTGATAAAATGAGTCCAAGATAATGTATTTATGGGTGAAAATGCGTCGCACTTTCGTGCTCATCAGGAGGTATGAAGATATAATCTACCTCCCTATCAACACCTCTATATAAGTTCACTACCTTTCTAAAAGTGGTGGTTCTCAAACTGCTGGGTAGCTTTCTGTCAATGATTCAAGAGTTGAGCTCGGACTCAACACGATCTCTACGATCTGTGTAGTCTAGAGGAACCTCAAGAATCAACAGATCTACGTATTGTCCAGTAATTTTCTTAAGATCTCTTAATTTTTTAGAAATATCACTTTTCCTCCTCAAGATGCTTAGGATAGTAGAAGATCGTGGTGAACACGGAGTTTCCAGAACTTCAGCACCTAGGCGATCTCCTCTATGAACGAGCAGGGAAGATTTCCATCAGTAAACCTCCTAAGAAAATCAAATTCCTACTAAGGTTCAAGAGATGAACTGTTAAGTAGTGACTTTTCTGGTTTTTACATAAAACTCCATACAACTCATGATCTTCTTCTTAGAAATTCGACTATAAGTCAAGAAGAGGAGTTAACGAGTATAGAATCACTCTTCAAACTCAAAGTTTCTTTGAAATCAAAAGATCAATAGTTGGTGAAAAAATACTTCCTAAAAATGGAAAGATATGTTTCATCATCATGATTAAATTTTTTCTAACATAAGCATGATGCGTGGAGATAGGTACTTTCTCTTGCGAAGAGAAGCCAACAAAACACCTTTTCCATCACTAAAGTCTTATGCATGAAAGAGAATGTTTTGACTTAGCAGTTGCACATGTCTCCTGAATCTATTTAAAGTCTTCCTGTACTTATTTGTCCAGTTTAAATTATTACTTAGCAGTTGCACATGACCTGCAAAACTAGGATCCCACTTTTCTAAAAGAAAAGACAAAGTGAGCATTATTGCATGAATCGCAGGTAAGGCGATGGTGACAAGACGATCATCTCATACGAGCCAAGGAGAAAATTGTGGAGCCATACCAGACGGCCTAGACGAGATGGAACTCGGAGAATCTATGCACTACGGTGCACTCCCAGGAGAGGGACAACCCGATGACCAATTCTGGGAAGGGTCAACAGACAACTCTAGCTCGGAGGGAGGTGAAAACCCCTTCGAAGGCCAAGATGATATTCATCTAACTCAACCAGGAGGGTTGGATCGTTTGCCAAGGCATATAGTAAACAATGAAATCAAGAAGGCTAGTAATTCTAGTTCGGACGATACCAAGGATGAAATCACAGCCCTCCTAAAAGCCCAAGAACCACAGGATGAAAGGATGAAAAAATTGGAAAAACATAACAGAAGGCTAGAACGGAGAAACCAACGGTTGAAACGAAACACCAAGAAGAAGGCGCCCAGTATCGCGGAGGAAGAAGATCCCGAGGAGGAAATCCCTTTTTAAAAACTGCAGGATGACGAGAGGATCAATATTCCCGATACCTCAAATGAGAAAACGACAGACCGCTTTCCCAAGGGAAGCATAAGAGCACTGGAGGTGGATGAAAGCCCATCCGAAGGATCATATAATGTCGATCCTAAGCATCGGCGAGAGAAGAACAAAGTAAATGGAGAAAAAATTAATTGCGAGTCCGAGAAACTCGTAATCACTAACCCAAGGCGAGCTAAGGCGTCAAAACCTATTCCCTCCAAAATAGTATCCCAAGCAGAACTATCGGACGAGGACTCAGGGCGATCACAATAGCGTCAGCCTGAAATCTCCTTCTCACCGATGGAGCACAATGGAGAAAGAAGAAGGCCAAAGGAAGGCTCCTAGATGACAAATTACATGCCCGAATCTTCCATCTCAAATAAATGTGTAGGGAAGTAACCGGAAGGCAAGATAGCAACAAGCTCGCGGAAGTAATGCAGGAGGCAAGGTAATCCCCCATGGCGATGCACTAATTGGCTCAGCCCTTCCCGAAGAAATGCTTGTTTCTAACATTCATAACTCCCTTTAACAGGACAGGCGATGCTATATAACATCTCAGATCTTATCGAATGACGTAGACACAATGGAGACATTATGACGTAGTAATGTGTAGATTCTTTCCCGCTAGTTTAAAAGACGAAGCCTTATTATGGTTCAATAACCTCCCGAAGGAGTCGGTCAGATCCTTTGCCCACCTATCCGAGTTATTCTTGGAAGCATACATACATAACAGTAGGGTCAAACCATAGATCGATATACTATTTTAGTTAGCCCGAGGACCAAATGAATCGCTCCGATCACTAGTGACCCAATGGAGGAAACTATGTGCCGAAATCGGAAGGGTCCCATAGGCCTATGCGATCTTAGGCTTCAAAAACCGACTGAGAAAGACGGATCCAATGTTCGTTTGCATGTACGAATCCCCGCCAACTAATTTAGGCAAATTGAGGGAAATATAAGAGGATTGCATAGCTTTAGAAGAGATAAAAAGACAGCACTTATGACAAATTAGTTAAAGGAGCCACCAGAGGCGCAAATTTGGTAAAACCACAAAGCTCTCAGGTACCTACCCGATGTGAAGGACGATCCAACAACGGCGTTTCCCAGTTCGATAAACATCGGAGTGGAGGATGGAAAGGGAGAGACCAAGCCCGAAGTAAGAAGGAAAAATTCGTAAACCCTGTCTACACGAAGCTAAATGTCCCCATAGCCGATGTCTTAAAAAAGATCGAGGGGAAATACAAGGTGACCTATCCATGAAACCGAGGCCAACATCCAGAGTGGGCCAAGAATCACACTGACTTTTGCAAATTCCACCAATTTCACATCCATACCACAGATTCTTGCAGAGATCTGAAGAAGATGATATAAGAAATGATAAATGAAGGTAAGCTTCAGGAGTATATCGCGCAACCAGAGATCTAACCCACGGTAGGGGCACCAGTCCATCGTGTGAAAATACCACGCGAAGCACAATATCTGGGATGTAACACGATATCACACTCAGTTACCACCGCACCCGAAGGAGGCATTACAGGGCGAATCCAAAAAAGATACTTTAAAGGCAATGAGGTTTTTAGTATAACAAAAGAACCTCCGATGAAGGAGTGGATGAAAATACCTATTAGCTTCTCAGCCTCGGAGGAGCCAGACGAGGGGCGCAACCACAACGATCCTTTGATGGTTACGATGTCCATCGCGCTTCCCGAATAAGAGGGAGAGGAGGAAAAAACCATGGTACTACTCTGGGAGATGCCCAAGATCCTAATATACGGAGGGAGCTCTGTCGAGATCTTGTTTTATGAAATATTCAAACAAATGGGTCTCCAAGATGAATATCTGATTCCTTAAACCTATTATATATTTGGCTTCAATGGCTCGTCAACACGACCAAGGGGCGAAATCGCGTTGGAGATCAGAGTAAGGAAAATCCTTACCTTAACTACTTTCTGTGTTGCAGACGTAGTCTCTCCATATACGGCCATAATTAGGAGATAATGGATCCATGGGATCAAAGGAGTGTCTTCTACATACCACCAAAGGCTAAGATTCCCCACCCCTGACGGAATCGCAGAGATAGTGGGTGACTCAAGAGAAGCCAAATATTGTTATGACATGCACGAACAACGCAATGATAAAGAGCCAAGAGAAATACCAACCAGGCCAACGATAGCGCCTATGCCATGATGACAATCAAAACGCTAGCCAATGCCACTCCTTCTCCAAAGTCCTTATGGAATCCACAACACCTCTTCACAAGAGAGATACAAGATTCATCCGACTGGATTCAATTACCATCCTAAATGGACAGACGCTCGGGTTACGCTCAGATATACCCTACAAAAGGAGATAACGGACATAACCCTAGTTTAACACCCTGGCCAAGAGTCAAACAGGGCTAGAACACAGGCGGTCCTTCTCGGTCAAGCACGAAAAGCCCTAAATTCATATTCAGAACTAAAAACTATTCACAAAATGGTTGGAGACACCTACATTAACATCCAAGAAGGATCCGCTTGACAACAAGCCAAAGGGAAATCAAGATCATATGGTAAAGGATATCCGATGCATACCCAAGAAGGAAAAGACATCCCAAAGCAAATTTGCACAGGCAGGAACGATAGGAGCAAAGCAGTTACCCAACAAGGTGATCCCAAAATATGGAGAAACACAACCCCATAACAATATGAACTGCATAAAGGACAACCTACCAATCCCTGATGTCAGTCAGCAAGTAGAAGTCGTACCCAGACTTGAACTACCGTACTTAAGAGACATATAATCAGGATACAGCCAGGGCCGCGAAGTGCTCTTCACGTCCAAAAGGTTACGGAGGTATCCCAAAGAGGCTATCACCAACATGGTGAGTATGAAGTTAGACGAACTCGGAACCGACTGAGGAAATCGGTTACGAAACATGCTATGAGCATTCAAAAACGCATGGCCCGAGTTGAGGCGAATGATCCACCCCCCCCCCCATCGACCAGAATACCCAAACGACCCCAATAGTACATTCCAAGGACGGTGAGAAGAACCATAACTCGGACACAACACTCACCAAGACACATAACTGAGAGAAATGATACCTCGGGAAGGAAGACAATCCCTCCAACACGAAGGCACTAGGATTAGAATCCTCACGTCATAAGGTTTTGATACCTTACTAAAATGTAACCAGGGTCCACGACCCTCTTTTGAAAGTAAAAAAATTAGACCTTTTACTTGATCATTTTTTTCTTATTCTTCGTTGTTTTTCGCATTAGCTATTTTTAGATTTTTACTTGATTATTTTATAATTTTTTAGTTTCATCCTTTACATATATGCATATACAAAAAATGCCATCAAGATTATGGCATGGTGCTAGCCACACCTTCCATTCCACAACGAATGATGCAGGTAAATACCTAATCTTCCCAATATGGACATATACCTAAGGCAGTGCCATCCGTCCAAATAAGGCACGATGACACATGGGACGCCCTAAGATACCTAATACGGAGACAGACCTAGGGTAATTCCATCACGATCTAGAAATCGGGTGATGTCCTTCCATAACAGGATATACTTAGAATCAAGGTACTAACCTTTGGCTAAGGGAAGAATCACTTGACCGAGGTATCACCCTCCAAACGATGTTTGAACAACAGATGGCTCAAATAATTGACCACACAACCTAGGGGAAAGTATAACCTATAAAGGATACTATTAAATACAAGCCAATAAAGGCATCATCATAATAAGGGAAACAATGAAAACATGCCACGCTTTATGTTCAACACCGTAAGAGATGGCCTATCCAATTAAGGAACTGATCACTCCTTGGCTTCGTCACCCGCAGTTAGACTCATAGATGGCACATAATCTCCCCAAAAGCCAACAAAATTTAAACCAAGGCACAATATAGCCAAAGCACGTTACTATAAAAACCATCCTAAAATAAGGCATAAAAGGCTGAATTGCCTCCCACATATGAGGACTTACTTAACAAATATTCAAACAAACCATGCCTCCAAGGGTAAATGAGGACTTTCCAACCAAACATCATTTTCCATGTCAAGAGTCTGAGAATAAATGTATCAACACAATGCTCAAAAGGAGTACCAAATGGAGGGACGGTAAAAGTACGAATGCTCAATTTTCCTGCTGATCACTAGCACCTCGATCGGCCTCCAATTTATCGTCAGTGCCTTGATCGAGCTCCAACCGATCACCAGTGCCTTGATCACGTTCCACCCGATCCTCTCCCTCGGGGACTTCGGAAGAAACTTGCTCAGACCCGAGTTTAACCACAGGAGCACGAACTACTGCATCCGAAGCAACCATATGACGATCACGAAGAACTGCAGCTTTGCAGCCTTTAGTAATCAATAGCTTATACTCAGCACAGAGATCGCTCAGCTTCTGATATTAGCACGCTCGGTCTCCATCTCCTCCTCGTGATTGTTGACCAACACGTTAAGCTCCTCATCAAGGCCTTCTTTGGAAATTCGCGTCTCCTCCAACTGCTTCTCTAGCTCGGCGATATACTTATGAGCCACTGCAAGAAGGATTGAAGAAAAAAGGCAATACGACATCTTCTACCTGTGCACGCATAAGTTTCATAAAACTTAAAAACCATTAATGGGAAACCTTTGTGATCAACCAACACAGAGGCTAAGGTCTGTTCCACTTGGGAATTTTGGTTGTCTAAAGCACTTATTTGTGCTTCCACAAGAGTTATGGCCACATCACCGGTTGGACATGATAATAGATGCCTATCACGCTCTTTTTAAAGTTGAATGAAATCACGCTTAAGACACACCAACTCCTCCCTCTCATCTTCAGCTTGAGCCAATTACGACATATGATCGGACTGCCATTCAATCATCTTGTCTTTCTGACTTCAAAAAAGTTCGATGTCATCCATCCGATCCACATCTATTTTCTTGGCTTTTCCTAGCATCGCCCGAAGCTAAATAATACGATCTCGATGAACGTTGACGTCCTCAAGAAGTGAACCATTTTCATTTTATAAGGCATCTATTTTGCACTGACGAGAGCTCACATCGAGCTTCCAATTACATATTTCCCTATCATACCTATGAACAGTATCATTTAACTTCTCCTCCGAACGGTTGATGATGGCTACCAATAGAGGGGGACTACTTCAGAAATCTAAAAAGCCTACTATAATAAAGACTCACACAAGAAAGAGTAGCAAAAATACCTTCTAATTCCTTTTTATCCTGGCATATGGAAAGATTCTCCTCCTGAGCCATATCAACAGCAAGGCGCAAATTCTGAATTTCGTGCTCAGCTTCTCGGGCTCGTCTCCTAGCTACGCGAGTCTCGGATAGCATACCAATACGAAGGTTGTTACGCTAATAAAATAAAACAGCGTGTGTAAGATTAGAAAAACTTCAACCGGGGCAATCAAAAGAATGGCGTTGCCTCAATCTCAAAATATACCGCTCACAAAAGTTGTTGCTGAGAATATTTTGGCAACGAGGTTAAGATACGAGCTTGCTCGTCCTCGCTCATTCGAGCATACGGCTCCGAGCACAACAGCTTCATAGACTCGGACCCATCACCAAATGAAAAGGAAGACAAACCCTAAGGACCCAAGGAAACAGAAGGAAAACCACAAGCAAAAGCATTTTGAACACCTAAAGAACTACCAGCCCGAACACTCCTGGAGACGTCACCCTTCTCAGCGGGATTACTCGCCTGGGGAACCCCCGAACCAGAGATCGGAACAGTACTAATAACAATAGCAGGTTGGTTCGACAATGCTTGGTCAAGATCATCAAAAAATGCGTCTCCAAGATCCACAAATTCACCCTCTCCAAACAAAGCATCCACATTGATTCCAAAAGAAGGTTCCTCAATCGCAAGAGCAGTGGATGGCCCGGAACAATTAGTAACCCTCCTCCTATGCACAAACAAATTACATCAATAATATATGCTAAGGCATAAAACAAGGGCAAGGTATATATATACACGTTAATAAAAGAACAATATTTTATACCTTAGCATCCTCAATATCTCGGGTAGATTGAGAAGAACGCCTACGAGGAACAATCCATTTAAGCATCCACGGCTTATAAACTGGCATATGAGCATGCATCTCGGGAATCCCAGGGAGAACATCACCGAGTTCATTCCAACCATAAATATAAGGCCCTACGATTCGGAGAGGAGCAACACACCACTTGGGATCCTGTGTTTTACGAAGCGTCAACTGAGTAGCATATGGAGGATCCAAATCAAGCATAAGAGTAGGACCTTCGAGAGGCTTCCCAGTCCTATAAAGTCCAAACCCAAAGCTGTCATAAGTGTCGGACTGCTGACACCAGTAGTTGGCCACGAAGGACGCGGATGAGTAAAACTCTCTCTGCTCAGGAAAAAATTGATTCAGCTCATGATCAGTCAATTTACCAAGCCTTCGGCGATTCTATAAAAATTGCCATTCGGCTGAAAGACTACTCGCTGAGGGTTAAGCACAGCGAAAACCTCATACTGAAAGGAGTCAAGTGGGAAATACAGAGGGAGACGGAGACCAGCCTCTAGATGACCGGCCGCAACGATAATCTCATTGGGACTACATGGGTTCTCGTCGAAGAGTTTCTGAGACAGAACTCCGGTCTGGCCCTCCGGCGTAGCAAAACTCACATCAAACTTTTGAAGACGATATTTGGTCTTCACCATATCCAAAAAATCAGCATATGACATGACAGAAGGTCGGCTGGTACTCTTATTCCTCACCAGCCTCTTTTCAGCACTGATAAAACCAAACAGACCAGAGGTTAATGATGGAAAGAATGATGAAACTACGGCGACTGAAAAAATAGGGAAGTCACATAACAATGGCAAGAACCATTAATAACCAGACAAGAACTGTAAAAAGTTCGAAAAGACGAAATAAGTCACCGACAATAACAGTGAAGAAGAAGAAACAAAAAAAAGGGGGGGGAGATGGAGCCTTACTGCCTCTAGGATCGTAAAGGAGAATTTCTTCCAGACATAATGAGTCTCTTTAGGGGAGACAAGGAGTTAAGGAGAAATAGAAAAAGAGAGAAGAGAAAGAAGATAAAAAATCTTTGAACTCTGAGCAAAAGAAATAAAGACATGATTCTTCTCCCAAGAAAGGTTTTTATAAGAAACCAAGGGATAACCAACCGGCGCCTCAAATCCAACAGGTAAAAAAGTGCATCAAATGCAGACATGGCGGAAAACTCGAACGTGGCGAAAAGGACGGAACAATTACGAAATTTTCTTCCCATCATGCCCTTGGAAAGTTGCAAAGAAAAGGAGAAAAATGTGAGGGTAAAATACCCGATGGACACGTGTCAACATCTCAAGGGATGACATCATGATGAGATGATAAGGTAAGAGCACCGAATCATTCTCCATAAAGCTAATCTCGTCTGAATCGAGATGCCTGCCACCAACATCACATGAACGACGCGTGTGAAGGAGTGGTCTAATCGATTCAGTCGGTCAAGTATAAAAAGCAACACTACATTTAATGAAGGATCAGAAGGAGTGAGAACGAGTCCATGTCATAGCAGAGAACTCGGGCGACCTATACTATAACTCGTGAATGGATCAGCACGAGGACCTTCGAAGAAGATCTCCACGATGATGAACAAGGCGAGATAACTCAGAGTGGAACCCAGAATGCCATCACGAGGAATAATATAGAACCATTCCGAAGAAGCGAAGACGACGCGCGATGACTCCGAAGAGATCGACGAGGCCTGACCTTCACGAGTATTATTTGTCTATAAATACCAACCCATGTAGCAGGAAATGGGCAAGTTAACTGATGTGTTATTATATGGTCTTTCTACAGAGAATTCCTGAGAGAGATCTAGACAGAGAAAGAGTGAGAGATCTAAGTGAGATTTGTAACTCTTTCAAGGGTAAGACCTTATAATCAATAAAGAAACTATCTTCTTTCCCGTGGATGTAGGTCTTCATGGCCGAACCACGTTATATGTTTGTGTCAATCTTTATTTTCATGCTCTTTACATCTTGTTTATCTTTGAATCTTGCATGTTAGAGTAAGCCTTCGTATTTATCTTCATTTGGATGTAACCATCAGAAAAGATGCAGTTACAAAGATGCTTAACTTTTATTACGCCATTATAATATCTGGGAATATCTTCAAGATGGTCAGTATGCTTTTTTAGCGTTTGAAGTTTCACCAGATGATGGGTTTTTCACGATAGGAAATATCCAACAGCAGAGTATACGGATAATTATAGATCAGAGAAATGAGGATCTTATTGGGTTTGACCCTTCCGGCTGTTGATTTTTCTGGTCTTCTTGATAGCTTCAACAATCGGTATTAGATTAAAGTTAATCAAGATTTATTTTTCTTTTAATTGTATTCTCCAATAGATTTTGCCTTAATTTCCATGTTGTTGATTTTCTACCAGTGGTACAACGATCATTTTATTACATCTTCATTTAAAATATAAGAATGACTTCTTGTTAATCAGTTAAACGCATTAAACTTCTCAAGAACAAATATACGTATTGCACACTTCTTTAAATGGTTAAATATGGTCAAGTGATCAAGAAGCAGCTTCTGAAGTATAATTTTGGTTAAAAAAGTTTATTTTTGTTTTTCCAAAATTCCCAATTTCGATCAGAAGCTTTAGATTGTTAAACCTACGCGCTCTAAAAGACTATCTCTAGACAAGAAAGGGTGATCTGATCACGCACAATTTTATCTTGTAATACTTGAGTAAAAATGTGAGGAGTTTTGTTATCTTGTGCACCCATACATAAGATAAGAGCCGATCATTGACATTGAAAATAATAAAAAACAATAAAAAATTATGAGAGATGTTTTATTTTATATTGGAGAAGGTAAAGTTTTCATTTCTATAAAGAAAAATTCAAAAAACTAATGCGCATTTGGTTTCTCCATTTGCCTAGAACCTTCCAGATGTTTCCCATTTGCCTCCTTCCTTCTTATGGTTGTGACGGAATTTGGCCTTCCACTGTTTTAAATTTGATGCAAGTTTGGGATTCATTCAAAGCTCATGAAGTCGACAAAAGAGTCTGGTCTCTCATTCCTGCTGCTGCATTATGGATCATTTGGAATGAAAGAAGAAGTAGACTTTTTGATGAGAAAGCCAAAAATGCAGATCAGTTATGTCAGAATGCTAAAGCTTTATTATACTCTTCGGCGGCCATCTTTAAAATTAGTTTAAGGGGAAATTTCAACAGGTTTATGTTTAATTGGGACTATATATTCATATAATTTGTATTTTTCTTTTGCTTGCTTCTTACTTCTCGTATGAAGTCTTTTGTTCTTTCCCCTTCTCTTTCTAATATATCTCTTCTTTATCAAAAAAATAAAAAATAGACTAGAACCTTCCATCCGTTTAAATTGTGACTTCCTTCTACATCTCTTCCGAGACTCAAATCGATCTTCATCCGTCCAAGTAGTCGGGCGATAATAAGTACGGCTTCCAACATCAAACAAGTTCAAGCTGAGTTAACTGCGCTGGTGGTTCATTTATAGGTCGTCAACTGGGAACTTGATTTTGACAAACAAGCGAATAGATCCATGGATCATTTGTAAACTGGGATCTTAATTTTACTATGAAAAATATCAATTACACGTGATTTTGTTTGACTTCATCTCTCGCTAAAATATAAATGTGCATATGCACTCAATTCCCATCTTACTATTCATTGTGGGCACTCTCCTAATTTTTATTTTTATCTGATCAGATTTTGTTAAAGGGCAACTTTTTGCCAAAGTAACTCTGTTAGAGACGCAATTACTTAGTGACTTTAATCTTAAATACGTACGTGAGTGTCTCTGCCGGCACGTCCAATGTTATGGGACGTGATCGGACTTGTATAATGCACTATTCGATCTTAATATGTTTATTATGGCCTGTGTGTCTGACTCTCTGCTAGACTCGCCATACGCAGAATATGTAGGCACGTACAGCAGTTCAATGTTAAACAAGAAAATAAGATCTTCATCTTTGGAGGTTAATTTGGTGGCTCATATATATTCGGTAAATGACCATAAATACACCTCATCTGGTCTAGGGACTTCTTTCGACAAGCAACCATCATTGATCGCAGAAACGGTATATGACAGAAAAGGCGAAATCATGTGATAAACCTAAAACTATCTCTCCTATTATGGGCATCGAACAAGCATGACTAAACCACCATCTCCCTCTCAATTACATGATTGAACTACCACTAGAGTTTAAGCTATATAAATAAAACAAATTCATTTCGATTATAATCTATCTTCAAAAGAAGAAGGCGAAAGAAAAAAAAAAACACAATGTCACTTACATTTTTATTCACTCTTTTTGTGTTATTTTCTGTAGTTATAGCGTCACCACAAAGTTATCAAAAAAATTCCATCTTCAAATTGTCCCTGCATAAACATGCACCGGCACAGCACATTCTGGTGTCTGAACTCCAGTATGGCAGAGTTGAATATTACGCGGAGGTCTCGATAGGGACTCCTCGCCAACTTATGAACCTCCATGTAAATACCGGAACCTCGGTAACATGGGTAAGGTGTAATCCATGTTTGTTTAGTGGTGGTAATAGAGACGAGTGCAGATATAGGATAAAATACGGAGATGATAAAGAGATGGAAATGATCATGGGGTCTGATACATTCTCCATGATTGCGGGAGATGCACATACGGGTTCGTGGCAAGAAATCTTAGAAGTAACATTTGGATGCGCTTTTTATT
Source organism: Papaver bracteatum (assembly GCA_023529315.1). Classification (NCBI taxonomy): domain Eukaryota; kingdom Viridiplantae; phylum Streptophyta; class Magnoliopsida; order Ranunculales; family Papaveraceae; genus Papaver; species Papaver bracteatum. The sequence continues at coordinate 23,367 of JAJJWX010003868.1, read as the reverse complement.
CCACTTTGGAGGGATCATTGGGTTTGGGACTTGGTAAGCTTTCATTCTATACAAAGTTGAAAGATAATTACGGTGTGAAAATGTTCTCATATTGTCTGTTGGATCAAGTTAACAACAAAAATGATACCTCGGACATATTGTTTGGGGAGCAGCCAGTGTCTGGTGACACTTTATATACACCGATGATTCAAAGTGATGAGCGTTATGCAGTGATGTTATCGGGAATCAGTATACATGGCGAAACAATGGAATCAGCTGGGTTTCCCATTAAAATGGTTCTTGATACAGGAACGACGAATACTCATCTACCTGAACCAGTGTTCAAAGAATTGTCGACAACAATCCAAGCTGCTGATGATAAACTAGCTTGGGGCGGGGCAATACGAGTAAATGATTTATTTCCATGCTATATTATAAGCCAGAAGCAAATGAGTGAGTCACCAACAATCACCCTAACTTTCGACGGAAATGCTGAACTGGTACTCTTCCATCAGCATATCTGGCATTATCTTCCAGAATATCAGGTGGCTTGTTTTTCATTCAAAGTTGCATCGGATGGGCTTAATTTTATAGGAAGTATGCAACAGAAGGGCACACGTATAATCGTCGATCAGAGAAATGAGGATCGCATTGGCTTTGAGCGTTCTGCATGTTAATATTTTTACGTATGTTCTAGGTGCGACAGTTAGGTATTAGATAAAAGTTAGTCAAGTGTTTGTAATTTTCTTTTCGTTTAATTATATTTTCCAGTAGATTTCAGCTACTACTTTAGGAGTTATTTAATTCCAATTTGATGTTAATTAAGTTTGTGAGTGATCTTTAAATTTGATAACTTGAATTGCCTATTTTTAAATTTAAAGGTTTCGACATTAGTGCCTTAGTCTTTTTGATTCTGATGTTAAATTTACGATCAATTAGTGCATGCGTGAAGAGAATACGTTGCATTCTTGAACCAAGGTTGCATTTTCTTCGAGGATAGGGTTGAAGAGGTATTATGGTTGCATTTACATGCAGGTAACTCACGTATTTCTTGTTTTTTTAGGGATGGGTATTCCATTGAAGTGCAGAAAGTGTTTTGTTGATGGCTATGTTAATCGAAGTCCATCTGAAACGACAAGGTAGATAATGATCGAAGTTTTCTTATTATTGAAAAGCTTGATTTACACAATCGGTATTCCCTTAGACTAAATAGGAAGACACCCTAAAACAGATTTGGTAAGCATTTACTCAAAATAATATCATTCCTAACTAATGTATTTCCTAACCATATATACAAATATAGTATCCCTTAATACCGGGTGCATATCCCATATCCCCTTCTCCCCTATGCCCTCGTGTTCCCCCAATTAAATTATGACATGTGGCCTCTCTTTTCTTTCATATTTTAATTATTTCATTTATGGTTAAATATAACTAAGAAAATAAAAACATATATATAGTTACCATTTTTATATACGGAACCAAAGTTTACATCTCTGTTTATTTATTTTTAACCAACACATTGACATTACTGGAAGAGTACTCACATTCTTGGCAAACTCTCTCTCTCAAGCATCGGTATCCAATAGCTTCTTATCAATCAACTTATAATTTCAATGAAAGAAAGATATAATCGGTCAACCGATTTTAAAAATGATTTGCAGCAAAAACTGATATAATATGTTTAGGTGATCTAATAGCTTAGAGCAACCACATTGGGCAACCAAGACCAAAAATTTGGAAAGAGATAGAGACGTAGTGGGACGGACTATAGATCAAATATCAGATTATACCTAAATCCCAGACTAAATTTGGTCCGCGACCAAGACCAAATCCAAATTTAGTCGGGCGTTTATATAGTCTACGCTTTTCCACGGGCGTTTGTATAGTCTACGCTTGACATCATGTGTTCGTCCCGCAATCAGGCGTAGATATAAAGTACGCCCCAATGGCGCGTTGATTAAATGTACGCTCCATCGTGCGTAGCTGAAGTTAACACCTTTCATAAGGCGCAGATATAAAGTACGTTCCATTCGCGCGGTTCACGCCTGATTCCAGGCGTTCATATAGTTTACGCATCATACAGGCGTAGATAAAGTCCCCGCCTGCTGCCAGGCGGTGCTAAAGTTCACGCCCCATCGTTGATAATGTGTTGATGTAAGCTAATACGATTGCTCCAATAGCAACATTTCGTATATTGACAATTATTCTGATAATATATATATACCGACATTATTTGTCAAACCATTTTGTTCAACCATCCCGACACTTAATTATGGTTAATATCAGTAGTTGTTATCCAAATATATATAAATATTTTAATTTCTTGAGCACTACATATAGAGAAGCTAGTTAGTGTTACTTGATCATAATCATTTGTTGCTACCTAAATCATCATCTATAGTATCCAAAAAGAAGAAGAAAAATCATTTGTTCAATCATGGCCAAGATGATCAGTATGTTCTTTTGCTTCTTCTTATTTGTCTTGATTATCATGCCAAACCCTTCTTCTTTGAGCAGTAAGTTACATAATCTAAATCCTTTCAGTATTACCCATCATGTAAAATATAATTAACTAATTAATAAGTTTCCAAAATTTCTGTTGGTATATATATACCTAATTGTTAACCAATCTAATCAGGGATGCTACTCGTCAAGGAAAAGTGGGATAATGCCCACCGCCAACTGAAGTGCCTTTGCTATGCAGAACCGCTTGAATGCCCATGGGGCGTTTATTATACTTACGCCTGATGACAGGCGTAGTTTAAGTTCGCCTCATCGGGTATTTGATTATACCAACGCTCCATATCCAGGCGTTAACTTTATGTATGCCCGATACCGGGCGTAATCTTTACCACCGCGCCACACCGCGCGTAATCTTTATCCCCGCTTGAACGGGGCGCACTTTATATCACCGCTCTGTAACCAGACGAAGATTATACGTACGCTTGACCAAATATACTCGCCCCCAACTGCGTCACTCAACGGATTAAACCCAAATTTAGTCTTTTTTTTTACTCTTTCCTCTTTAGTTTTAGTCGCACCACTGCAGATGTTCTTAGAAGACTGTATACTAAAACAGATACAAATGCAGCCAAAGCAATTGCATCATGGAATTCATTGTGCTTATTCAAATTTGGAAGTCTTCCAAAATCTTACATATTTTACAAGACTTTTATCAAGGAAAATATATACACAAAAGTCAGTCAAAGTTTTGAAAATAGGTAAGTATGCAAAGTCTTTGAATTTTCAAGTTTACAACGAGTAACTCAAACTTTAGATGACCTTTTGACAATCTATAACGAGTAACATAAACTTTTAAAGAGATTTTAAAAGTATATAACCAATAACACAATACTTTGTAAATCCATTAAACTCTTTGGAAATCAATAAAGTTATTTATTGAGTAAACCCATGTTATTTTACAATCAATTACTTTTCTGTTCTTGTTTTTGGAAATTGAAACCCGCGTACTCGTCCAACCTATGACTATCAGTAGAATGGTAGAATCACATCAAAAGTGATGAACATCTATAGCTTATTCAAATTAATCAGACGCGGACATACATAGCTTATTCAGGAGAGAAAAAAAGTAAATTATGGGATAAAAGGAAAGCTCTCATATTTTGGGATTTCAACTAACCATAAAGAATAAGTCTAAATAAGGGAATAAATTGTGCCGCATGTCAGCACACAATTGGAGGGACATATACAAAAAGGGGACAGGGGATCTGCACTCATTAATACCATCCGTGCCTTTCAACTTTCAAAACCGCTCAAGACTCATGAGATCCATCAATTGTTTAGACGTGATCTGTATTTGATAATTTTACATTATAAGGTCGTCTACAACTAGACACAATAATGAAGCAATTGTTTGGCGAAATGAAAACAACAAAAAGCTATGCATTTGGGGCATGGTTTAGGAATTGCTTTTGAACAAAGTGAAAGCCGGTCAAGCACAGTTGACCCAGGTCAGACTTGTTGTGAAATGGGTTGAAAGTTTTTTATCCTCATCCAAAAGGTGGTTTCAAAGTAATTCTTCATCCACCAGGGATGAAATCCCTGGAATCAGCCGGGAGACAAATATATTGTAGGGCCCACATTGGGTAAAAACTACCCCTATAATTCTCCCTGGTGGGTCTTAATCGATGTTTCACTCAGGGCTTAGCTCCTAGATTTTACGGCGTCAACGTAGAATCACTCCATTGAAACTGCTATATGAAAAGAAAACAAAATTCAAAAAAGAAAATCCTGACCGCCCAAATATATAATTTACATTGAAGATTTTTTTTTTCTAATTGGAAAAGATAAAAAATAATATTAATCAATAAGGAATACTCTACTAGAAAGTGCAGAGCCCAGAAGAAACAAGCTAAACAAATCAAACTAAAACGCCAGAAAACAGAAAAAGCAACTATGGAGGATCGAAAAAAGTCGATTTCCAGTTTACAACAATATCATCTAGGACAATATAGAGAAAGAATTTAGAGTTTTGGCCTACAAAAAAACTTTGATCTTTGTTCCAATGATAATCTCTTCTGGAGGCTTTTTTTTAATTAAAAACTCTTTTGTTCCTGAACAATTGTATAAGCTCTCTTGACCCTATTAGGGTGCCAGAGACATGTATTTATATTAAGCGTAATGGACATGTTACATTGGACTCTTGACACACAAGAAACTGACATATATGTACGGACTATATTTAGACCAAACTCTATATACATTAACTATACTCTTCACCCCCTCAAGTCAGACACTTGGTAGACAACGTGAAAGCTTGTCACTGAGAAACCAAATACGCGATAGATAACCCTTTAGTGAACAAATCGGCAAGTTGATGTGTAGTAGTGATGTAGCACAAGTGGAGATGTCGGAAGATATCAGTTCTCTCACAAAAATGATAATGAATATGAATATGCTGATCTTGAATGTTGAATAGGATTGATGGCAAGATAAGTTGCACCGATGTTATCACAATATAAAATTGGCTAAATTTGCTTTAATAACGAACCAAGATCATGTAGCAAGTATTGAATCCATATAAGCTCGTGACGTAGAAGATAAAAGCCGCGATATTCGGCTTGTCTTTGTGTAGAGAAGCAGTTGGTTGCTTTTAACCCCATGAAATAAGATTCTTACCTAGGAAGATGCAATAACTGTTGTAAACGAGAAGTATCTGGATCACCACCCCGATCGGCATCGAGAAAATCTTGTGAGTTGCATAGATTATTGCGCAAAAAGATGCCATGGCCAAGTGTGCCTTTGAGATATTTGGAGAATACGCTTCTGACTAGGAAGTGAGATTGGGTTGGTCGATGCATAAACTGATGACTTGATTGATCAAGATATGTGATATCAGACGACAGTCATGTTGAGATATTAGAAAACCACCAACTAATTCTGATATAATGTAATGTCAGAAACAAAGCGAAGATCAAAGCAGACGATAATTTTGAGCAGTAAATGATAAACTGGTTTCGAATCATGAAGATCAATCCTCTTTAAAAGATCAATGTGTACCGATTTTGAGTTAAAACCAAACCATCCTTTGTGCGTGTAGCTTCCAAACCAAGAAAATAGTGCAAATCTCTAAATGTTGTCATGGAGAATTCTTGTTGAAGTGTAGGCAAAAGATTATGTATTAACAAGATCAACGTTTTGTGATAATTATATCGTCAACATATAGCAATAAGATGAGAATGCCACCACTTGAACTTTTAATAAACATCGAATGATCAGTGTGATGATGATTTAAAACCAATATTCAAGAGAAAAGTCGCAAAGCGATGAAACCATGCACAGTGCTGTTTCAAACCATATAGAGCTTTATGCGATAAACAACGTGATCAGGATAACGAGGGTCCACAAATCCTGCGGTTGTTCCATATACACCTCTTGATCAAGTGAACCATGTAGAAACGATTTTTAACATCAAGTTGCTTAATAGGCCAAGAAGAAGAAACCGCAATCTTTGAGAACTAGACGCATCGTGATCTGTTTGACAACCTGGACTAAACGTCTCATCATAATCAATGCCATATTCGCATGAGTAACCCTTGGCAACAAGATTTGCTTTACGCGATCAAGAGATCCATCGATTTTTGTTTTTCACACGATATACCCATTTTGAGCCAATAATATTCATACCAAAACGACGAGGAACAAGTGACCAAAATGCGATTGCAGTGAAGAGCATTAAATTCTTCCAAGCATGGCTGCTACCATTCCTTGAATTTGGATGCGGTAAGAACCTGATAAACTCGGAAAGCGTTGAATTAAACCGAGCTACAAAACATTCCAAGAGCAGGGTATCTAGTAGAAATACAACCTTTAAAACTCAGAGGTTGAATGGTGTGGTCCTTGAGATTTAGTGACCATGTGGTGAGTATTAGTGGTCGATTGGGAAGCTCTTGTACGATGGGCAAGTCAAAATTTGTTGTTGTAGATGGAGAAGGAGAATCGAAGGAGGATGATGATGTCAAGGGTGCAGCGGAGAGAGTGGAGATAAAGAAGACACCGTAGGAGGAGACGGTGAAATATGAGAATGTGCGGGAGAACTAGGAGACAAAGAGATATCATTATCGAGAAAAGGAGGTTATGCGGGCAACAAAGAAGAAGAGAATGTGCACGAGGAGATGAAATAGGTGTAGAGTGTGTAGAGGAAGAAGGAATAAAATGCACAGAGTAATAGGTACATCGAGAAGCGGAAGATGGAGGAGAAGTATGTCTTGCGAAGATGATTAGGCGAAGCCAAAGAGTAGCCGATAGCGGTATTGGACTTTAAGGTTGGAAGCAAGACACGAGAATCACTAGGAAAAGGAAAGAGATTCATCAAAGATAACATGACGAGATATATAGATCTTGTTACTTTTGACTTCAAGACACTTATAGCCTTTATGGCGCCACTATAGCCATAAAAATACAAGGTAGTGTTTTGGGTCAGCAATTTATTATGTGAAAGTGAGTTAGAAGAGGATAAAGAACGACAAACTAAAAGCCTTTAAAAGGTATAATCGGAGAACGATGATGAACTACTGAGAATAAGGAGATGTATTGGATAAAATAGGAGAAGGAAGAGCGATTTATCAAGTACACGATTCATAAAACTTCACCAAAAACTCTAGAAAAACCACTTTGAAGCATTAAAGATCGACTGGATTTGATATATATGACGAATCTTCCGTTCGGAATGCCATTTGTTGAGGCGTCTTTGGACAAGAAGATCTACGAAATGCCATGTTCAGTTAGAAAAGACTTCAATGGTTCAAGATATATCTGCCACCATCGGTTTGCAATACTTGTATTGTTGTGGAAATCGATTTTCAATCGTGCTTTGAAGTTAAGAAAACGATACACTTGTGTTTTGTCCCGATAAGATATATCCAAGAAAAAGCGAGAATATTCATCAACAAACAAGAGAAAGTATCGAAAACCACAAGTAGATAAAAATGGTGCAGACCCCATAACCGAGTGTATAACAAACCAATTTTATTAGAATAAGTCTTTTACTTAGAGATAAAAGGGTAGACGATGATGCTTAGCACCAACACAACTAGAACAAATAGAAGCCCAATAAAGAGGAACGAGAATCTAATGATAAACTAGACTTAAGAGACTGAAATCTTTGCATTGTTGGGGTGACCTAAACGCATATGCCACACGATGGGCTAGCTCGAATGCCGTGGTGGGCTGAAAAAGCTGGAACATAGGACGACTTAGATGGAGGAGAAGCATTAGAAAATAGGGTACATGCGGCGTCATTCTTGCCCTTTTGCGAAGAGTTCCGTGAGGCCGATCCACGTAATACAAAAACCATGACGATCAAATTGAAAAACACGATCGAGATCCGTGTAAGTTGACCAACGGATACTAAATTTTTCAAGTGAGGGAACATGAAGCGTATTCCTCGTAGTCAACTTTGAGGAAGGTGAGGTAAGAGTTACATCACCAATTCCGTGACGGGTAATAGTTTACCATCACCAACAAGAACCGTATCATTACCCGTTGTGGTCAAGACGATTGGTCATCCTGCGAGAGTCGGATGTCATATGGGCGAAAGCAGTGTGTCGGCAAAACCATTGATTCTCATATGGCATAGGTTGAACATGCATTGCGAGAAAGGCTTGTGGGAGATCAAGTTGCGATCTTGAATTGAGGCGATGACAAGTTTGTCCCGTATGTCCTTTTGTATTACCACCGACAAGTAACAACTCGAGTTTGCGGGTGAGGAACAAGACGTATCCCATGTTAGGATTGCGACCACGACCATAAGAAGTAGAGTGATAACCACCATTGTTGCTAGCACGACCACCATTGTTCCAACCATTGGTATTCCAATTAGCATTCCAATTATTGCGACCACCATAATTATTGTAGCCCACTGTGAAGAGTTGTTGTAGTTTCCACCACCAAAACCTCCTCACGTCGCGACCGAATTGTTGGAAAGACCACGATACGACTAGAAGTAATGTTGTGAAGGTGAGTTTGTTGTTGTGAACATCACACACGAAAGGTAGAAGAACCAACAAAGAAAGAAACCGGGTTTTGTACATCAACATCTTGGGTTTGATTTTGCAAATATTGAAGATGAGACTCATGATGAAGTAACAAGCATGAAGTTCAGTGAAGGTAGGGAGAGTAGATCGAGCTATGACTGTGTGTAGATATTGACCAATCACACCAAATCGAAGAAGAGTTGTGGAGACAAGTTCAAGATCAAACTGTTGAAGAACAAATGCTGAGTGAATCAGAGATTTCTTGATTTTGAGAATATATTGAGAGATGGAAGAGTTACCCTTTTGAATAGTTGATAAATTTGGCTTTTAATTGTAGAATACGTCTTGGGTTGATTGTTGCATAAGTAGATTTGAGATAGTTCCATACTTGACGAGAGTTTCCCGCGTCTTGCACATTCGGACTTCATTGATTGAAGAAGAGAACAATTAATCCATGATATAATGGTTTGATCAATAACCTCCCAATCCTCATAGGTCAAGTTAGGAGTTCGAGCTTGATTACTTCATCAACAAGCTCCTGGTGGTATCTCATAAGATTCATGAAGATATTTGAAAAGTCTTTGAGATTTGAGAATAGGGAGTTATCTCGAGACTCCCAAAGAAGATAATTAGTTCTATCCAAGAGAACTATTTTTAGTCGAAGAAGGCATGAAAGGTGATTTTTCAAACATAGAAGGACAAGAGTTAGACATAAGAGAACCAATGCTTTGCGAGATAGAAGCGGGTATAGTTGGAGAGCCAAAGTCGTGACTAGAAGCCATAGTACTAGAGGTAGAAGAAGCAGATTAAGATGATTGAATTGGCGAAGTCATGATGAAGAGATGAGCAGTTAGGTTTTGAAGGGTTTTGAAAAAAAAATCGAGACTAGGGTTTTGGAGAGATCGTTACGGCTCTTGGTACCATGAACAATTGTATAAGCTTTCTTGACCCCTATTAGGGTGCCGAGACATGTATTTATATTAAGCGTAATGGACATGTTACATTGGACTCTTGACACACAAGAAACTGACATATATGTACGGACTATATTTAGACCAAACTCTATATACATTGGACTATACTCTTCAGTTCCTCTCGAGCCAGACCGCCCACATAACACCGGTATAAATATGCTTTTATAGCTCTTTCGTGACACCAAACAATTGGTCTACTATCCAAAATGATATAAGACAGAGGAAAGAAGTTGGAGGTTAGAAGACTTGCTCAATAGCATCCAAGAAATGCTCCGAATCTTCTGAGTGTAGCTATAAGAAAGTAGGATGTGTCTTACAGATTCCTCTTGTTGATGACACAGTACACTAATGTTACCAATAGGATTACTGGATATTGAGGGAGGAGCACAGTTCCTCCTGAGAATATTGTCCAGTATTGAGAGCTTGTTGAGTGAAGCTTGCCATAAGAAAGAGGGTTTTGTTAACTTGTGCATCCATGCACAAGTTAAGAGGGGTACAAATGGTTTTTTTATTTTTGTTTTCACCACTTTCATTGATTTACTAAAAACCTTGGTAATATCTTCTTGGCTTTGGAAATAAAAACCAATTTTCCATAAATATCCATAGAGGTTTTACTATTTATTTCCTTTTTCTCTTCTTCCTCTTTAATCCATCGCTTTTCTCTTATCCCTCCCTAATTCGTCTCTTCCTCTTCTCTTATATTTTCGGCATTGTTTGTTTTTGAGAATAATTAACAATTAATATCATGCTTCCACAATCCAAAAATTGTGACACACCCTTTTCTTTGTTTTTCTTCTTGGTTTGTGATAGATTCATTATTTTAATCAAATTGTACATATTTTATGGTTCTTGCTTGAGAATGGTAGTGGTGATCATTATGGATACGCTAACTAACCTCTCTTTGACTTCTTCATTTTTTTTCGGCCAATTTTCAGCTCAGTAAGAATTTTAGTTCTTAGATCATTTCAATTCTATTCTATTAGGATATTCGGTTATATACAATTATTTTTCTATTCAAATTTCAACCTATCCAAAATCATTCCATACAATTATTGAAATCCCAGAGCCAGATTCACAACAAATCCACCACGTTCAGATCTCATCTTCCTCGTCAAACTTTTTTGGTACTGGTTGGAAATACCAAAACCATATGCGGAAAACCTCATTTCTATAATTATAAATCCTAAATATATGTTGGATATTTTCAAGATTGTTTGCCGCTATCCTGGGGGGTCCGGGGGGCGTAGCCCCTCCCAGCTGTGTTCGACCTGACAGGTCAGAGTGCGAGACATTGTCTCGTAGAAAAAATTTCTGGTTTTGAAATTCAAAACCTAATTCGGTTTCCAGAATTTTCTACAGTCACGTCTCTTCCCATTAATGGATGATGACTTTTGATAGCGCCTGTTGAAGATGAAACGACATCTCCAAAAGGCACGAAACCCTCTATAAATAACGAAGGATTCTTCCCATTATCCATCATCGAAAACTCTTTCTCTCTAAGCATATTCAGAATCAATTACAGTGTGTTCTTGGTTGGGTCAAGGGAGTACAACCTTTGAATCCAACAACGTTGTTTGTGATTCATTGTATCCTGACAGCAATATTTCGCTGACCGATTGTACTCGCAAATTTATTGGGAAGGGTCGAAATAATTGCTGAAAAGAATCGCAAGGCCTTGAAGCTCCAGTGATACAACATTCTTCTCGTTCTTTGTTTTCATCCTCTATTACCCTGATTTTCCAACAATATATTCCCCTCCTTCTTCTTCCTCCGTGAAATCAATTATATAAATGGAAACACAAAAGATCATCAAAACCACCAGCTTCCGTCCAATTTTTGATACTGTTTGGAAATACCAATGAAACTCGCCATAATCACTCCTAAGTTATTATCCCTTGTTAACCATCCAAAATTGGTGACAGAAAATTGCTTGCGAAATTTTGGTGAGAGAAAAAAATTCTGGGAAATGCAGGAAAACAAAAATAAAGAAACCAAATGCGTTATTTAAGCTTTGTCAAAAAAATTAACTTAATTGAAGGTTGATAGTGGAAAAATGAAATTCACTGCTACCAATGACTTCATAAATGCTACCAACGACTTCATAAATGGTGCTTAGTCAAAAGATTTAAGAATTTAATGTAAAAGGTAATTTTATAATAAGACTTAACAAAATTCAATATAAAAAATAATTAAAAAATGGGACTTAACTTGTGCATGAATGCACGAGTTAACAAAACCCAAAGAAAAACCATACCTTACGAGGCCAAGTCACATCGATGAAATTTCAAGGTCCGCCGCACAATCTACATGCATGCATGGCTTCTATGCCAAATGTTTGTTCTATCAGGAATCTCAAAATTGTAGTGTGTAATTCTAGTCACTCATTTGCACATAATAATAGCCTGGTGGAGCCAAAAAAATAAGGAAAACCTAGTTAGCTGAGTTAACGCATTGCTGCTTGTTGCTGACAACCAAATAAAGGACTGAAACAGTTAATTCCTAGGGTCATAACTCTCACACTCAAGCAACCTGGGATGCACGGACGCACCGGATTTTGGACAGACGCCGTGACGTCGCGTCCCCGACGCACTCAAATACGTTGGCGTCCTTGCGTCCTTTTTGACGCACCGATGACTTGGGTTTGAAGCATTTTTTTTTTCCATTTTCATTTAAACTTCTTCCTTTATTTTTACTATTATTAACTAAATGAAGAAAGACAAACATTTAGATCAATCATGTAACTCTTTATTAGATTTTTGTAATTGGAAATACATCACATATACCCTTGGTTGGGCATGTTGTTCTAAGAATGCAATTTGATTGTGCCATGTGTTTAATAGTGATTGATTGCTTGACCTTCCTTGTGTAAACAAAACGATCTTTCATTTTCTTTTGAAATTTATACACATATGATTATTTTCAATTTTTATATTTTAAATATTTGATCTTTGTCAGATAAATACATAATTATATATATAAATAAAATATGTATATATGCGTCCGCGTCCTAGTTTTTTGAGAATTTTGTAGTGTCCGCGTCTACGCGTCCGCGTCCGTGCAACCCAGCAAGCAACCATTCCATTATATTCACACAAATTGACCATAATTCTCGTTCAAAATGTGCATATATATCTCTTGGAATGAGAAAACAATCTTTTTGGAAAAATATCATTCAACTATTTTACTTTCTCCACAACCAGAATGATTAATATTGGGGTACTCTCAAACAAAGACAAAGAAAACTCACATGAACAATGGCCTTAAAATACAAAGAAAGTTACACTTCAAAACGCGTAAAACCCACCATGTAAATTGACTTTACAAGCACCGGAAATCAAATCAAATTGATGATGCAATTACTAAATTCCATGGAGTACCAAAAAAGAGAAATGATACATGTCTAGACAAGGGAAAAAAAAGGAATTTTCCTTATGGCTCGCTAGTTTGTAGGAGATGGGTTAAGTGTGGGTCCCACCTCCTCTCACTCATAATCCCACTCGTCGGGATGGCCTGCGGGATCCAACCCGCGAGATACCAATCGTTTCCGAAATAATCCTCACCAGCGGACCCACCTGGACGGGTAGTTATCGTGGAATTTAACAACCATGAATGTAAATTCTAGAAGATCAAATGTAAGTGTGATTTTGTTGACTCATCATTGTGGACCTCTCAGTTTTTAGCTGTTCAGATTTTACTAAGGGTATCGCTTTATTATACTATCCGTCTTTGGACTTAAAAAAGGTTGCAATTTCGCGTCCTGCACTAGAGTCTGTCAATTCTAAAACTGGAAAACACCACAAAAATGATAAAATATGACCAAAAAAAATACTCCATCGGTCCTAATTTAGATGTCAAAATAGGATTTTGCACAAAGATTAAGAAAAAGAAAAAGAATAGTTTTTTTTTCCACAATTACCCTAGGTTGGTATTTAATATTCCTAGTTTTTAGATGTCTAGGTTTTGTTATTTAGTTGAAAAAATTCAAATTAGAAAAATATTTAAGAGTGTATTGAAAATTAAAATACACGCTTCTCTATGTTATGGTATGATTCCAAGTCAGAGACAAATCAGGATAAAAGGTGAAAAATTATGAAGTATAACAAGTATTCTAAGACAAAAAAATCCCCAATTTTATCATCTAAATTAGGACGGAGGGAGTACTATTTATCCGTCTTTGCCAATTCTAAAACAGGAAAACACCACCAAAAGGATAAAATATGACCAAAAAAATACTATTTATCCCTAAAATGATGACGTATATGACTACATGAAAAATGCAATATGAGAGATTTTTTGAGTGCACTAATAGTGCATTCCAAAAGTTGACTGGTCAGCTGACTCATTTGACTGGCCAACAACACTATATTCGAGTGTTTAGTATAAGTGCACTCCCGTCTTCGACTGGTCAACTTGACTCAAGTGATTGGTCAATGACGATTTTTTTCCATCCTTAATTAGTCAACTGGACTCTCTGACAACTTGCCGATTAAAACGTGGTGAAAATCTCTACCATGGGGGCTCAAAAAGGTGAAAGAACTTGGCAAAAATTTCAAAACGTACCTTTTGGAATTTTTGATAAGGATTACTAAAACCCTAAGTTGCACCCTTTCTCAAGTCACCTCCCAATAAACAACTCCTTTTAATAGAGAAAATCATATATGGAGTGACTCAACTAGCATAGGTTGCTCTCAAAAAAAAAAATCCATTTTCTTAACGGATGACAACCATTAAGGCTGATTTACTTATTCTTATGGTAATTTTAAATACCCGAGTGTCCACGACAAACGAATTTAAGTTGCCGTCATTGCAAAACGTTCCAAAGTAGGTTAGAGCAACCACAGTCGTCGACTAAAACCAAATATTTTGTCGAAAACCCAGAAATTACGGAGAGGAGTAAAGAGAAAATACTAGACTAAAACCAAAAACCAAATTATATTTGGTCTTTGGTTTGGTTTTGGTCGGGCGTAATTTAACACTACGCCTGATTGGGGCGCAACTATGAGTTACGTTTGGCAGTGTGGCGTAACTTTAATCTACGCCTGTTTGAAATGTAACTTTAATCTACACCCGATGGGACGTAGTTTATATTTGCGCCTGATACCAGGTGGTATGTCGCCTCAACCAGGCGTAGTTACAAGTTACGTCTAACCAGGCGTAACTTTAAAATCCGCCCGAACGGGCACAAGTATTATTTCCGCATGTAACTATATGGGGCGTATTTTTAATCTACGCCCCATCCCTCCACCAGTTTCAGGTTTATTTCAAATTTTCCGAGTACCGTTGGGAAATCTCATTTCATCCTTATGGAAATTTGTGGTTGGTAGGATCACCTAAGAAACGTTCGATGATACCGTCGTGCTCTGCTCCTTTTGTGAATGATAAACTATGTAGGAATAAATATCAAGAATTAATTGGGGGACAGAAAAAGTAATTGGGGGCCTCACAAAATTTATCCTCACACCAAAAATTATAGGGAGCTTCCAAAATGAGGGTGAAAGTTCAATTTTACTCTTCCCTTAAAATTAACCCTAAAATCCTATTAACACTAAACCTAGGCCCCCATTTCATTTTTTCCCCAAAACCATTCTTCTCCTCCTCTCCCCCTCCCACTGTCCGTTCATCATCCTCCATTAACGATCGTGGAGAATTTTATTTTCATCCGATTCATTGTCGATACGAAAACTTTAATCGACAATTAACTTCTTTTACAAACATGGCACGAGCGAAGAAATATAGGGTTTGAATCGAAGAAATATATTTCTCAGAATGGTAGTCGTTAACCACGAAGTTTGAATGTCTAACGGTTTTTCATCCTTGGTTAACGATTTTTCATGTTTTGTTAACGATTTTTGATTTCCATGTTGGCCTTTGGTTAACGATTTTTCATGTTTAGTTAACTATTTTTCATGTGCATGTTGAAAATAAAGCTAACGACCCTTGCTAATATGAAAATAAAATGAAAAGAAAGCTAACGACCCTTGTTACATGTAAAATGAAAAGAAAGCTAACGACCCTAATAAAGTTAATGTAACGACTCTTGTTCAAATTTTAAATGACGACCCTAACAAAGCTTTGTAACACATTAACAATTTTTTTCATTTAACAAAGCTTTGTTAGGCTAACGACTCTTTTTCAAATTTTAAATAACCCTAACGACCCTTAGAGTGTTAGTGACAGTGAGTAAAAGGTTTTTGAGTCGTTGGGTTATAAATATATTTAGTGAACGACTCTAAATGACCTACAAATGGAGTCGTCAATATTTTCAAAAATGTTTGACGATTTTACATAACTGCAGATTGAGTCGTCGGTTTGTTCAAACTTGAATGACGATTTTCATAACCGCATATTAGAGTCGTTTCTTTCCTTGACTAATAACTAACGACTCTTAAGGGTCGTCCTATTAGTATACTCCCGACCTAACGACTCTCACACTGAGATGCTTCATAGTGACCATGAATCGACAACTTGGATCACCATTCATGCGATTTGAAGAGTATAGGAAGTTTACCTGATTGTTTAGAGCTTTGGGTTCTTCATTTTGAGTATTGGTTCCATCATTTTGAGCAAAAGGATCCTCATTTGCAACCATTTTAACCTAAATTTTCCCCTAGACTTCACTTTCTTCCTCTCTATCCAACACAAAAACACAAATTTTCTATTATCTAAACTAATTAACAACTAATCTAACTTAGCTTATCAACTAAATTAACACTAATGGTTTGGGGTAGTTTAGCCATTTCGAGAAATTCGGATAAGGGGTAAGCACAAATGCTGTGAATCCAACTGTCAAAGCCCCCATTATTTTTCCTACTGATTAATTCTTGATAAATATCTAGGTTAGCTTTCTTAATTTCTAGTGGATGATCTGGGTAGTTGTTGAATGGTTAGGATTTGATTAGCATTTTGGTGGATGTATGTTTTGGGAACGGTGGGAGTTAATTATAGACGTACATCTGGTGATTCACAAATTCGCTAATTATGTTAATGGACTCTTGTAATGGAATGATATCTCTTTACGTCTTGAGTGTGTGTGGTGGGCGCAATTATGAGTTACGTCCACGGATATATGGCGTTTACAAATTGCGCCCATCGGGCGTAATTCCAAGTCACGCCTCATCGTGCGTAGTTTTTTTTTACGTCTCTCCATCAATGTTTTATATATTACGCTCCACACAAAACGCAAAGTTAGACTCGCCCGACATCGGCATTATTTAAAAAGTTACATCCAACCCAAACGCAATTTATAGCTACGCCCCCATGTCAGAACCTTTAGAACTACGCTCCCACCAAATTTTTACTCCTCCACCGTAGCGTTGCACCACGGACTAAACTCATTTTTTAGTTTTTTTTAGTTTTTAGTCTTTAGTTATAGTCGTATGACTCAGCTCTTAGACTTATATAATATTAATTCACTTCTCGATCTATAGAAGTTATTATTTTTAATGTTCCAGATTGTATTTCCATCACTATGCATAACACGCCGCCTTACTGATACGTCGTAACAGATAAAAAAGTACTGTATGAACTTTGATGCTATGAAATCATGAAATGAAAAGGGTGTTGAAGGAAAGTCTATTCTGGTGACTAGTATGTGGTAACTAATTTCACCATGGGCTATGCAATATTTATTGTGGGAAAACGGGAAATATGACAAACTGCAGAGCATGATGTGGTAGTGCATCTTTCCTTCATAAGATGAAGCAAGGCTAGACTAGAGGCTTTTAGATACATGAAAAGAAATGAATCTTAACAACTTGTGTCGTGAATGATCGCTTGGTTAGCAGGGATTCAAAGATCTCGATTGATTGAAGTTTCCCTTTTATAGACATTCAAAACATAAGTTGCTTAAGTTTAAGCTAAGATAGATTTGGACCAAATGAACAATATTCATCGTTAGATGAATCTTTGAATATGATTTACATAATGGACTCGGAGTTTTGACCTAAACTCGGGTTCCGTCTTATTTTTTTCAGCCTTTGTGTTTGGTCTAAAGACCAACGTTGACCCGCGTTCACCCCGTCGGTTTAAGTTTTGAGTTGAGCTATATTTTTTTGCATCCCTTTATATAATTATTATATTCACTAAAGGAACCCCGATGAATAAGTTATTCCCCATTTTGTTCTCTTCTCCTTCTCTGCTACTCACACACTCAAAACCCATCAGAGAAAATATTCTTGGCCATTTCAACTCCGACAACAACGTCCGTCAAATCTCAGATCTCAACTTCTTCAGAAAACCTTAGCTTGCAATTCTTGAATAACACAGATCAAACATCAATAAATAGCAACATCTAATCAGAGCCTCAAACACAACCATTATCATACATTAAATCCATTAACTTTATCTCCTCCTTGAACTGAACCTGCAATCCTCCGTCCTATCATACATTAAATCCATTATCTTTATCTTCTTCAACGGGTTCTGAGACCCTAGTCCATGCAGCTGCTAGATCTCTTCACACCCGAAATTTGGTGAAGTGACCGGTTCCAACGGTTTGAGAGATGTTGTAGTTAAAATAGAGAGATGGAGATTAATAAGTGGGTATTTTCAAGATGTACTTTGAATTGGAGTGAATTCGATATGGATTTGGAGATTGATTTGTGGATGTTGAGGAAGAATTGAAACGTTAATGCTTTATTGTCAAGGATATAGAATGAGAAGAATAAATAAGAACATGTAGAACTCATTGAAGATTTAATCCTGATCTTAATCAAATCAAAACCAAGGAACGAGGAAGATGGTTATTAAATAGATGATTTTCATGGGTTTTGGAGAAGATTGAAAGTGGAGAGATGGATCCTAATTTTATGGTTTCTACTTTGTTGCGATGCAGATATTGTGTCGAGACGGGTTTGCTTGAATTGAATTTGTTACTGAAAGATGGTGTTCGAGACAGGGAAGGACCCAGAGTTTGATATAATCTTGTCCTGGCACGGGCTAAAGGTAAGAACCCAAAAAAAATAATGAGAAAACCAAAAAAATTAGCACTGATGGGCTAGAAAGCTACCCGGGCTAAAGCCCGGGTTAGCCCAGGGGCAGGTACATCAGTGGTTCGTGAGAGATTTGATGCGAGAAACGGTATGAAAGTGAGGGTTCAAGACTGAAACAGTTGATATTGATTAAGTTATCTATGGTTTTGATTGAGAAACTGTCTTGGGTTTCTAGGATTTTAGGTTCTGGGTAATGAAAATTATGGTTTTGAAAATCGTCATCATTATCAGATATTAATGGAGTTGGAGTATGTAATTTGAACGATTTGAGGTTTAATTTCTGGTTTGGAGGCATGATTTTGCTTAAGAACCTAGAATCTGAAAAATCAATTAGGTAAGAGTGAGTTGGGGGTGGAATAAGAAAATGGTTTGTAATTTGAGGGCTGCAAAAAAATAACTCAAGTTAAAAGTTAAACACATAATCACTTGACAGAGTCAACGTTGGTCTTTAGACCAAACGCAAGGCTGGACAAATGTTAAACCAAACCCAGGTTTAGGTCCAAACCTGAGTACCAAAAACCAAATAACACTTTACATAAACAAGATATACACTCTGGTTTGGTGAAACCGTTACCGAACTGTGTATAAAGACTATGTTCAAGGTGGTTAGCCGAAATTAGATGATTTGAAATTTTAAACCATACATATTCCTTTCCAAATGAAAGAACCATTTTCATAGATACAATGCAAATGATTATAATTATGAAAATATTTGTGTTCTAAAACTTTAACCCAAGGAGCATCAGGTTCATGGACCATCCTCCAAGCAAAACAACATTCACATCAATAGTTGTTTTAATACCTAAGCCTCCTAAAACTTTTGGTTTGGTTATATTATAAAACTTTTTTGGATATATCCCTTTTTCCGCCTTACTTTTATTCCACCAAAAATTCATCGGAATACTATCCAGCCTATCAGTTAATTTTTGAGGCATAGGAAAGACAACTAGATGATGAGAGGCTAGAGAAAGTGTATCATAATAGTCTTAGATGGATGATTAACATGCTTTCCTTTCCAAGTAGCTAGTCTACCATGAAATTTATCTTCTAGGTGAGAAAAAGTTTCAGTTTATGTTTACTGAATCTGTCCATGTCAACATTTTTATTTTATTTCATCCATACCAAAAAATTATAACAAACTGTAATGAAAGGAGATAGATTTTAAATGTCCTCACTTCCAATGTTTTGGTATGCGTCTGGACCTCATAATTTACTTATCAAAATAATCTATTTAACACGGAGAATTTTGCCGCAAAGGGACTTGAAAAAAAAAGGGTGAAATTCAAGGTCCCTCCCTAAAGTCCTCAATTATTCCAAATTAGAAAATAAGACTAAATGGGCGAAATATCACCAAAATATTATCGTCTATGTCCCCGAAGTGATGACTACGCGACTGCATGATGGATTTAGTAAGAACCATTTTTGGAGTGCACCGAAAGTGCATTCGAAGTATTAACTAGTAAACCGGACTTATATTGACTTGTCAACAGTATGCAATCAATGGCCAATATCACTATTTTCGAATGTCCAATAGGAATACACCTCCGTCCTTGACTTGTGAATAGTGTTAGAGCACTTATCGGTTGAAATCTCAATCGTTGCTATCTCAAGCTTGTTTATCAATGTTAGTGATCAAAACTATAAGTCTTGATTTCTAGTCTACTTATAATAATGTCTCGGACTAGGATAGATTGTGTAGTTGAGCATTATACTTCACGGCGTCCATCAATTGAAGACAAAGAACTACTAAGGCGAGCTTGTGGAACTTCATCAACGAAAGGTATGTGGAGACTAAAACTCATCTATCAATTGAAAAGTCTATTTCTACTCTATCTCCTATATTTAGACAAAAGTCGTATTACTATATAGTTATCAATTATGCACATTTGAGATTTCGAGTTGAGTTTAACTCGCTTATATATATCTCGGAATATGTGTTGGTAAGCTTTCACTTTAACCAAGTTCATCTTATATTCTTGACGAAATTCAAAAGATAGTCATGTGAAAATCGCCGAGTAACATCTTACATGGTTTGTGTGATACAATCATTTGGTGTAGACTTGGAATGTTTCGTTATGATTATTTTAATAACTTGAAAATTGCTTTTATGCTAATAGTGTGTGTAAACGGCTATTGTCATCCTCTAAGAAAGTTTTAATGATTGAAATAAGAGTTTAGAATACTTAACCATCATTGGATTCTAAACATAGTATGCATTCTTGCATGTATGTGATCCATGACCGGAACTAAAGTATGCATACCCGTATGCGTACTTGTAGTTGTGAAATTCCGTGTACCAAGTACACATAATGATACACATACTTTTGTAAGGTATAGGTCCGAAATTTCTGCTGGGATTTGGAAGTGAACTAAGTATGCAAACCCAAACTCACCGGCTACTTAAGTATGTGTACCCGTTTGCATACTTGAGTGGTTAAAGTTATAAAATCGGTTGGCTCATGAATCAAACCCATTTTTCTTCAATTATGTTTTTTTATACTTCTATGAGAATATAACAATTGAACAACTCTTTAACTAGTTTCATTTGAGTCAGTTGAACTAGTTATGGTTAAGATGAATAAGGTTGATGTGAGAGTGTTCATATAGCTAACCTCGGTTAACTACGGTTGAGACAACATGGTGTATACGTTTAGGTACGATTACTAAACCTAAATGAGGGTACATTTTATTTGTGTATAACAAGCTAAGTTCGATCTAACGGTTGAAAGATATTAGCTTGAATCTAATCAGGTTTTCATCTAACGGTGAATATTGAATGCTTTGTTACCAAGGTAACTTAGATTGCAAACCATGATTTGAAAACTATATAAAGGAGAACTCTAGCAACTGGGAAAACTAATCGTCACACCTCCTGTGTGATACTAGTTGTATAATCTAGAGTCGATTCTCCTTTAAACTTAGTTTTTTCACGAAACCCAGTAGGTTAACGACTTAAAGACTTCATTGGGATTGTGAAGACAGGCCCAACTATTTTCTCTGTAGTTGTGCTATCTGATCTTGTTGTTTTTATCATTTTTGAGTACTATCTTCTTAAATATTGGCTCAAGTTTAATCTCCGATAGGAAAGATAAAAAGTAGTCACAAACATCTTCGTCTCATCGTTTGTGATTCCATAATATCTTGTTTCGCTACCATACGATTAATATTATTGTGAGGTGATTGATATTTCTATGATGTATTAATTGGTTCCTATTTACCTTGATTTATCAAAAGATGGAACAAAACTCGTAGGTGTTTCTGTGGGAGACAGATTTATCTATTCATATATACTTTTCTGTGTGAGACAGATTTGTTTATCAAGTCTTTGACTTTGGGTCGTATCAACTCTTGGTTGTGGGTGAGATTGATTATGGTTCAAATACAGTCCAGTGCAGTCTAAAGTTCATTGGTAGTAGGCTAGTGTCTGTAGCGGCTTAATACAATGTGGTGTTCATAGATGGACTAGTTTTTTGCATTTGCGGTTTTCCTCGTTAACAAAATTCTGGTGTCTGTGTTATTTTTTTTCGCATTATATAATAGAAATATTACAGGTTGTGCGTTGTATCGATCAACTGGTAAATCCAACTTTAGGTTGTTGATTGAAATTGATTGATCCTTGAACGTTGGTCTTTGGTACTGTTCAAGTTGTTTTATATAATAATCAGACTCGCATATTTCTATCTGTTTGATTTTCTAATTACATTGTGACTCTTTGATATACTTTTATATATATTGAGTCTGACTGTCTAGTTGATTATCTTGAAATATATTAGTGTTTGTCTATTCAGATTGTCGAACGAAAAATTGGGTGTGGTTGTTGTACCCCCGCTTTTTCAGTTGATATCAGAGCAGGAAAACATGTTAAAGACCTCATAAGTATGTGTTTGTAGCAATATGATTATTATGGACGAGTCTATCGCTAATAACACACCAGGTCAGAAATTACCAGATGATTTTCAAATCTTGAATTCACCTGAGAGAACTGTCACATCTAAGTCAATATCGAAACATTCTCTGGATGTAAAAACTGTTGATTAGGATACACGCCTAGAAGAATAGTTGGATTACCTTTCTGATGAAGGTGATTCAGATATTGATAGAAATTTTGATGTTGATGAGGAAGCCTCAGAGTATGTTAAGTTTTTGGATTCGTTGAAAATTAAGAAGATTACAACTTCTCATGTCACACCTATTCTGAATCCTCTTTGTCGAGAAAACAAGAAATTGAAAAGGATTTACGGAGGTCTTTATGGTAAGAATCCCTCTTGCAAATCGGTCCTCAAAGATTCCAAGGAAAACCTGAGTAGAAAGTCGTTTGAATGTGATAATGTTTATCAAAAAATACTTCTTATTGGAAGAGAAACTTGCAGAAACTGAAGCAAGGATTAACTCCCTGCAAATAAGTTTTGATGACAGAGAACGCGCTTATCTCGCTCAAGAAAACCTCCTTGAGGATGATTTAGTTGTTGTTCTGTTGGAAGCTGACTTGAAAAATTTCAATACTAGTTCAAGCAAATTAACCACTATGCTAGGAACAAGTAAAAATTATCATGATACACGAGGATTTGGCTATAAGGGAATAGATGTTCCAAGTATTAGCAAAGAGGTAAAATTTGTCAAGGCTAGCTAGTGGTTTTTCTCAACAAAAGGTTTCCACTGATGGAAAATATGAAATACCTTCACCGGAAGTTAAAGTTTGAAAGATCAATGTATATCAACCTCCAAAGTCAGCACATACAGATCGAGGTAAGAACATTCCTTATGTTTGCCAAAATTGCGAAAATAAAGGTCACCTGGAAAAGAGATGTCGTTTTCGTATAAGGAATAAGAAATTTCATGATGCTCTTGTTTGGGCATCACAAGAAGTTGTGAAACCAAGATCATATGATAAGGCTAATCCACTTAACATTATAGGTTGTAACTTTC
>JAJJWX010003867.1:0-27808 GCA_023529315.1 Papaver bracteatum | reverse complement strand
CGTCTCCTCAATCCCTTAAAAACCAGCAGATCGTTTTTCCCCATCCACACACTTGTAGGGTAAGTTTTGTATGCCCGAATGAATCTGTTCCTTTCATAAGTATCTAGGATTTTTGTAATACCTTGGATTCCTGGTTATCTTGTATCTCAATTAGTTTGAATAGTTGATTTGTCCAATTTGCTTAAATAATGTTTAGTGTTGCACCTGTTTAGTTACATATTCAATAAAATCTTAAATTTGTCGTGGTCGGGATCTATCGTGAACTTGCTTGGAGTTTAACTCCCGTTGATTATTTTTTCAGGTGTTGTTAGGAATCGTGAAGGAGTTTGATTGATTCCAGTATCAGTGGATATTCGGAATATATCTAACTAAGGGTGTACATCTATCCTTCTTATTTTATTTTATTTCCGATATGTAGTAGTGAGGCAGTGGGGATATTTTCTTTTGGGTAGACTTTATTACTTTTTTTTTATTTTGTTAGTCCAACGTTATTTAAGGATGGATTATATTGTTGAAGTCAAGAGCACCCTAATTACTCACATTGTTATTTTTAAGAAATAAATTCACTTCTGCATATTCAATTGTAATGGAACTGTGTTCCTAGTTTTCTGTGGGTTATGTACCCCTTCAAAGGAAATTAACGACGTACTTTCTATCTAATCATCGGCCGGGGTTATATATAAAGTAGGGTTGTTACAGCCTCCAAGCCTTAATTTTACCACGGAGCCAAATCTTAGCTTTGTCCATGCTACAACGCCACAGGCTTGACCATGCCACAATGCCACTGACATGCCGCCATGCCATGGCTAGCCGCGGCTACGCTATTGGCATGCCACTATGCCATGGCTCCACCAGGCGCTACTATGCCAATGGCGTCACTTCGCCACACAACAAAGATGTGGCCATAATCAACGGCCACCCTTCCTCATGAGATATAATCTCTGCAATTCAAGTTCGCCACCAAACTAACATACTTGTGGCAAGTTTTAGGCGGCCGACCAAGGAAAGCCTAATAGCATCACAAGTTATTTTCCTATGGCAAATTATCTTGACTTTTACTTACACACATAGTAACCTACTACACGTTTTCCGCGAAAACACTCGAGACATCAAACATGTCACAAACCGAGGGATACTCATCAGGGTATTGGTCTGGCAGTTTACAGCGTGTGGCATGCAAAGCGCTCGTTACAAGAAAGTGTCATGAAGCGGGACAATTAGTGGTGGTGAGAAATAGCGGTGTAAACTAATTTATTTCCTTTATCATGAAAGTATAATGCCTTACGGTTACACGAATTCACTTCCTTCATCATGGAAGCATAATGTCTGACAGTTACACGTTACTCTATTCTTCTACCACTCAATCATTTCCACTTCCTACTAGACCAGGGTACGTTTCAATATGACTTGTATAAAGAGGCTTCACCTATTTTCCACCAAACAACAAGTTTTTGATCGGCAACAATACAGGATCCGAAATTACCTAGTAAATTTCCATCCTCGCTATCCGATTCTACTTTCTGATACAAGTCGTAAACAACAACACCTTCAAAATCAACAATTCTGGTCTCAACACTCTCTTCGCTTCCCTCTATAATACCAACCCTTCTCATTCACTTTGTGACCGAAGCAATCCTGGAATGGACATTTCTTGGTTTAGGCTAGGATTGTACAGATTAATCCCTCAAATCAAAAGTAATCCCGTGCAGTGTATTTTTTAGGGTCTAGACTCGTTTCTCACCCACACACCCAAAATTATCAAAGTCAGCAGAAACGGTTTTCACCCATAAACACTTAGCTACCAGATTTGAGTTTACAAACTCAGCAGAAATTTTAGGTTCGAAAACTTCCGTGGTTACATGTATGGGTACGCGTACCTAAGGTGACTGGTTTGACAGTTTACAAACTCATCAGAAATTTTTGGTTCGAAAACTTCCTCCATCTGACGCGTCGATCGTGTACCTAACATGTCTCCTTCACCAATACTGCATGCACACATATGCACATACTTGGTTTCCGGTGCATGGATTTATATACTAATATGCGAACACACTATATATGCTTATATCCATAGATGGTTACGTAATATCAACTCTACATTTCAATTATTGAAACATTCTTCTATAGTGTTATAATAATCGTTATTCACGACTATCGTCATCAAAAATATTTTCAATATTGAAACGTCATCATGACTTTCGTCACGGGTAAAGATGATAAGTGGTTAAAGAGAAAGCTTACTAACACATATTTCGAGAAAAAGATAGGAAGGTAAACTCGGCTCGAAATACCAAATGTGTATGTATGAAAACTATCATACTTATACGACTGTTGTCTCAAGAGCAGGAGATAGATAGAACTTTGAGTGATAGATAAGTTCAAGTCTCCATATACCTTTTGGTCGGATGAAGTTCCACTGGTTCCTTGAGTATTTCTTCGTCTTCGTAAGATAATCGCCATGGATTATGGAGCTCAACTATACTTAACTATCTTAGATCGAGACTTAGTCATAAGTAAACTAGAAATCAAGACGTATAGTTTTGAACTAATATTGAAAAACATGCTTGAGATAGCAATGCATGCGAGTTCGACCGAGCAATGCTCTAACAAGTATCAACTATACGAAGTTACTGTAGTCAATTTGTATAAAGTATTAATTCTGAGAGTATTCAAAACTGGACTAGGTTCTGATATTTTTATGCCAGTCAGTTTTCTTCGTTTACAATATCTTGTTGTGTTGTGCGATTGCTTTGCTTTTCACATTATAATTATTTTTATAGTTATAATTAAGTAATCATATTTGTACGTTAATCAACATGGTAATTGTTTGAACCCTATATAAATAGTGTACGTGCGTGCCGCATAAGCTATTTGGAACGGAAAGAATACGGTTTATTGTGGAAACCGGTGGGTTTATTGTGGAGACCCACATGGATTATTGTGGAAGCCTGGTACGGTTTATTGTGGAAACTGGTGGGTCTATTGTGGAGACCCACATGGCTTATTGTGGAAGCCTGGTACGGTTTATTGTGGAAACCGGTGGGTCTATTGTGGAAACCCACATGGCTTATTATGGAAGCCTTGTACGGTTTATTGAGGAAACCGGTGGGTCTATTGTGGAGACCCACATGGCTTATTGTGGAAGCCTGGTATAGTATATTGTGGAAACCGGTGGGTCTATTGTGGAGACCCACATGGCTTATTGTGGAAGCCTGGTAAAGTTTATTTTGGAAACCGGTGGGTATATTGTGGAGACCCACATGGATTATTGTGGAATCCTGGTACGGTTTATTTTGGAAACCGGTGGGTCTATTGTGGAGACCCACATGGCTTATTGTGGAATCCTTGTACGGTTTATTGAGGAAACCGGTGGGTTTATTGTGGAGACCCACATGGATTATTGTGGAAGCCTGGTACGGGTTGTTAGGGAAGCCGGTGGGTTTATTGAGGAAACCCACTATGCTTATTATTGAAGCCCAAGAGTCTTAAATAATTATTTATTTATAATTATTAATATTATTTGAGATAAATACATGATCCTAAATAAAGGGGATAATTATCTTAAATATTAATAACTATTCAAGATAATTATTGTTTAGGATAAATAAGGATTATGATAAATATTAGGGTTTATCATGAATCTGGATGCTTTTTGGGATTTATACAGATGAGGGAAGCTATTAGGATAACTATCAAAACCCTAAAGCTACATCTATCTCTGCATATATATAGAGGATAAATCTCAGCACAAAAGGTACATAATTTCTATTCCTTTCTTAACAACCTACTTGCATAGAACTCTTGTTGATTTTATCATCGGAGTGTCTTTGCAAGTACCCCTACCATTTTAAATCAATAATTCTTTGGAGAATCTAATCAACGGCGGAGATTTGATCATCATACACACATCTCGAAGATTGTTGGGGTGATTAATATTTGCACCAACAGTAATGATCCTACCGTTAGTTGGTTTCGAACTCTGACTATTACCAGGTACACCTTGTTGAAATAATATTTTGGGCATTATTGTTTTGATAAGGTTATACAAGTTGTGTCTTCATAAATTGATATCGAAAAGATTATGGTGTACTCAGTACCTTCGTTATTTCATATTGCTTATATGAGTTA
This sequence comes from Papaver bracteatum, assembly GCA_023529315.1. Taxonomy (NCBI): domain Eukaryota; kingdom Viridiplantae; phylum Streptophyta; class Magnoliopsida; order Ranunculales; family Papaveraceae; genus Papaver; species Papaver bracteatum. Next base: position 23,680 of record JAJJWX010003867.1, on the reverse strand, counting down.
TCATCTCAATAGAAATTCATCCCTGCAACAAAAGTACCTGAAAAGAAGGTAGAAGAAAAAAATAAATTAAAGCTCAACCACGACAAGAAAAATTAATAGTATCAAATTGAAAATCTGGAAACCACTCCTTGTAAGTAGTGCAAAGAACTTCATGGGACATAAAATGATACTCTTGTAGTAATGCAGGCACACAGTATCTGACTTGTAAGAAATTTCTTCAGTATCAGCGATTCACTTCTTCAAAAACATCATCATTATTGATTCATATCTTCAATGCGGTTTTAATTCGTTTTGAATTCGAAAAAAAGTTTAAAGATTAAAACACAAAATACAACTAACAAAATAAATATCGAACACAACATCAAAAAGAAATAAGAAGAAACCAGAAGGAATTTATGCGAAAGAAGACCAAACAAAATGATATTTTCGGCATAAACGGACGAGTGTGTATATTTTACGCACATGCTTAGGTTTGTCTTGAAAATATGCATATTTGTCGATCTATGCATATATTCTACATAGAAGAAGTTTATTTTGTTATTGATGTTAAAAGAAAAAAAAATTGATATGAAACTTCCATATTTACAACACAAATCAACATGAATGCATGTATTATCCATACTAACATTTTTTGTGTGCCACCATTACTTACATTTTTCTTCGTATAGTCTTTTATGGTGTACAAACACTACTAATTCCAACTCTAAAATCCCATACAAATATTTAGAAGAAGAAAAAAAAATCTAGCTTCCGTAGAAAGTTAATTAACACTGTAGATAATAGATGCACTCTAAAAAACCACTGCGGATAATAGTTGTACAATTACTGTGGATACTAGTTGCACTCTAAAATGAATTAAGAAGATAAAGAAAATCTCTTAGACAATTGTTTTCTCAAGAGCATGAAAATTTGATATTCGTATTCGTTTTGTTGTGTAGGTATTTTAAAAAGATTTTTGAGCGTACAAAATTTGTTTAAATCCAATCTATAATTTATGAGATATATTATATTTAAGTTCGGTTGACAATTATATATTCCTGAATAGGGAATTGAAAAAAAATAATTCAAGGCGATTTTTCATGCGACATTGACCTGGTCAACCTTGAATTCTTCTTCGTTCTCCTGATCTTCAGAAGCTCTCTCTTTAATTCATTAACAAATTCATGCTCTGCTAGTAATTGTACCTATTAATTTTGTCTTTTAATTGATAGTTTTATTTCCTGGCTTGATTAGGGTATACCCAGATTTATATGGACATAGTGCCCTTACTAATGGGAGGCCAAATAATGATGAAGTTACAATACTACCCTTACCATTTATAATTCTAATTACCCTAAATCAGTTTTATTCTTTTCATTTCATCTTCCTTCTTCTTTTCCTCCACAACCATACCGACTCTCCATCACACCACCATCAAAACTCGTCGATTAATTCGTCATAATCGTTGATTCTAAAATTCCGATTAATCTTCAACCATGGAGCAACCACGGACGAGGGCTAGTCGTATGAAAGGATCAAATCGAAAACCCAATGAATATAACCCTGGAATTGCAAATTTAGTTCAAAGGAAAGTGAAGAAAAAAACCGTTGAAGAAGAAGAAATCAACGCCTCTGAAATAGAAGAAATGACGCGATTAAGAAAGTAAGGGCCTACTTAAACTCACTCTAGTACTTCAATTTCATGTTTGCATGTCAAATTAGGTCAGAAAAATCAAAATTCTGAATTTGCGTTATTTGGTGACAAGGTGTTTGTTCCACGACTTTGCCGACGTTTCATAGCTAAGGTTTAGTTGGCAAGGTCGAAGGTTGAAGATCTTATCGGATGATAATATCTGTAACTGTTACTTACAAGGTTGACAAGCTATTCAACCTAGGAGCCTGTCGGTGTTAGTTATTTTTTTTAAGTCGGTGCATTATAATTTTTTTCCTCTTAGGTTGTATTTCAATTTTTTTGTGTCTCCTGATGCCTTTAAGTTATTTGAGTTTTTATTACGCCGGCAGGTTATTTGAGTAACACCCTGCCGGCTAAACCATAGCCGACATGGATTATAGTTATAGACCATTCCGACTATTGTGTCGCCGGCAAGGTTATATTTGTCGACCCCGCCGGATGTTTTTTTTTTTTAATTTTTCTTGTTTAGGTCGCAAAAGGGAAAAAAGATAACTATTACTCCTCCTTCAAGACCTCCTTGTGTTGACTGCAACACATCGAGGAGAATTCATTGAGCCGGAAATGCTCAAGATTCGTGTACGGGATGATTCTCAACCACCATCGGAACCAAATGATTCAGATGAAACTCCAGATAAAGACCAATCAATTCCATATGGTAGAAGAGGTGATGATGATGATGTTGTTGAAAGAACTCCGTCTGCAGGAGGAGGTAACAATGATGATGATAATGGTGATCAAGACATGCCACCTGTTGGAGGAGGTGATGATGATAATGATGGTAATGGAAATAAAGATAAGGATATCGAACATGAAATTGTTAAAGAAGAAGAAGAAGAAGAAGAAGAAGAAGAAGAAGAAGATAGATTTTGAAAGCAATAACTGTATATCTAAAGCATGGGACATCAAATCATTAAAGCTAAGCATGACCCATCAATTGAAATGACAATCATTCAATAAAAATCCTCAAACAATTAATTAACAGTGCAAAAAGTAAATATATAATTAATTCAAGTTACCACATATATGAAATCCAGCTTCCTCCTTTGTCTCAGTGATGGGGTTTATCTCATCATGGTAGAAACACGCTCAAAAGAAATTTTCATTGCTCAAAAAGGTGTTTTATTGAGGAAATATGAGAAAAAGAATAAAATGACAATCATTCAATAAAAATCCTCAAACAATTAATTAACGAAAAAAGTAAATATATAATTAATTCGTTACTATAGTTATTTCGTTGAGATGTTTAGATCATCATGGTAGATAATTTTCAAGACTGTTGTTTACGACTGTTTATTCTGTTGTTCATATGCGATGGTACTATGCGACTGACTTTGACATGACTTTGTTCTTCGTCTTCTTCTTCCCTGCACCAGCAGAGAAACTTCTCTGCACTTCTTCTTATCGGCTTTGCAGCCTCTCCTAACTACCCACAACTCTCGATAACCTTTTATGACTTCCCCTAAGTCTATTTATTACACAGAAGGTTGATTTAATCTCCACGAAATTTCCAAAATATGATTTTCTTTTCTCGGAAGTATATTTTTATCGGTGGATTTTCTTTCCTAATTTATTCTCCTCCACGTCTTTGTTTTGTTGCAACTCTTTACAGGCTTGTAATAAAATCTTCAGAGAATATTTTCTTCCAATCTCTACATGAATCGCCAAATATCGAAACCGTGATATTCTCGCTTTCTTGATTTATCGAGAATCAATCTAACTCTTCCTTTTTTACGTGATGAAATCAACTACCTTCAATGTATAAGCATGAGCATTCAATACCAATCCAACTGCACGTGATAACTCGAGTAGATTTCGTCCTAAACCAAAACAGAAAGTTCTCCAGTGAGTTTTGTTCTTCTCCTTGTTTATCGAGATTTGATGATAAACGTTTTTATTTATGATCCAAAATCAATTACGAACCCTGGTCCAATGTAACAGGCCAATATTAGTCCATATCACAGACCCGCCAAAATTCAGTGTTTGAACGAAGGTGAAGAATGGGTGTCCCCCTATCCAGCGCTAGTCTCCCTTTATCACTTTGGGTGAAAATAGTAAATCTAGAGTGCAAATAGCGGTGGGTGTCCTCTAGAAATTAAAGTGCCCCTTATCCAACTGAGGGGTGGCTTTAGTAGATGTCCTCTGGAGATGCCTTTAGCAACTTTTCGAGCCGAATTTCCAAAAAATACCTACAAATACACAAAACACCATAATAAGTACAAAAATGGGTACTAATAACAATATACAAAATTTAGAATAAAATAGACACATAAATGCTCTATTAAATACCCCCAAACTTATTATTTGCTAGTCCCGAGAAAATAAAATCTACAAAATAAAAATCCTAACTCATTGTCGCATGCATCGTCGGTTGCATTTAGCGTATGCAACAAGCCTTTAAACCCCTAGGTGGCCCTAGTGGCCGAGTTATAGTCTCGGGAGGGCTTATAAGTGATATACCCACAAAACCTTTACACTCCAGACCCTAGATATCTACGCAGAATCTTGGAAGGCACTAAAGAATCTACTTGGTTAGCATACTTATTGACTACATGAGGAAGTATCCTGATGCGAAATTCCAATTAATATACACGAGTTTGCACTCAAGCATACTAAAATTCATATATAAGTGACAGAGCTCTACTCAGATAGTCGCACTATGGACATTAATATCCGGAGTCAACAAATCACATGGATAGACTAAGAGATGGATATAGATAAAAATATAGATGGTTTTGATGTTGACTATGTGAACGGTGTTTCTCATATCTGTCTGAAGGCCACTGCCAAGACGAACCTATCCTAATGGACTGAGATACTGGTCTGACTAATATCAACACAACTGGCATATACAAAGGAACCAGTGGTCGACAATCCTAATTCTAGATCAACTCGTCTGGCATATACAAGGGAACCAGCGGTCAATCTTATTGCACAGTAATAAACTTTTCATTTTTTTTAAATTGCATGATTTGATCTTTTGGATTCAAGCGCATGCTTCTTGTCAGCAGATTACATGATAGTTCCCATGGATCCTGCGTTCCACACTTGTTTAGGCAATGGAGACAGGCAGAACACACAAATATTGCTATCAAAGTGTTAATTTTTACTTATTTTTGAGAATTATTCTGTTTGGTCTAATTGTTCAGGTCATTTTTTTTTAGTAACTCAATCACTCTATTTCACCATAGCAATGGTAACAACTTGATTCTTGAGCCCCACCTAATCACTTAGAAACATATTTTAAAAATAAAAAATAAAAAACAGAAGGTGAAAAGGACTCAACGAGATATGGCGAAACTACCATGTTATTTCTAACACCTAAACTCTGTGCTTTTATGAATAGACTCTTTAGATGTTTCCATCTAATCAGATTGGTTCCTCAACTCCTACAACCAAGATGCTTCCATACACTTAGATTGGTTAGTGCCATCCTTAATAAGCATAAATTTCTAGGCTATGGAGTTTATTTATTGCAACTAAAAAGTTTCTCCCATACCCCCAAACTTAAATCTAACATTGTCCTCAATGTTCTAAAGATAAAATTAAAAACATGAACAAGGAGAAATTGTTACATTTACAGCGTGTTTGGTTCGGGGAATGGAATGTGATTCCTGGTAATATGATTCCTGGAATATGATTCCCAAGGAATGTGATTCCTTTATCTGTTGTTTGGCTATGTCAGTATTAGGAATAATATTCCTTCCATGTTTCCATTCCAGTGATTGGTTAAGTTAGGATTAGGAAGGAAAAAATCCAATGTTTTCCCTATTATGTCCTTTTGAGTAAATCAAATAAAATAAATAATCAACATTTATAAAATATACTTATTCAATTTTATTTAAGTGTTTAGAAAAATATAACAGTTCAAAGATTTTATCAATAACTAGTTTGTAGTTTAACTAGTTCAAAGCTATTGTTCACATGGAGACCTACTTAACTAGTCTGTAGATTCAGCTAAAGTCCTCATAACCCAATACATACGCATCTCATGTGGCAATGCAAGAAAAATAGCAGACTTAGAAGGACTGGCGATGATGATATTAGCTGCTGTAACAACTTGCTCAAGAGTTAGCTCATATAACTTGTTTAATTCTTCAAGGACTTTGGATGCATTATCGTTATCATGATTATGTGTTAGTGCGGCTGCCATCTTCTCCATGTAACCCATTGTTCCGTCAACAAATTTTTCAAATGATTTTGAAATGCTTCCCAAATTTGAGACAAATCCATCTGTAGGTCGACGTCTTTTCCTTTTATCAGATTGATCATTTGTATTTTGAGTATTGCTATTATTACCTAACTCTGATCTACCCTCATCCCCATCATCATTGTCATCATCATCGTCCTCATTATCACCATCGTTGTTATAGTCATTTCTCTCGATTTCTTCTTCCTCATCAGCGGGTGCTGCTGCATTAGAACCTGTTGCTCTATCTTTCATATAAATATCCAGTAAAGCGTCGTAATGTGGAAACGGCTTCATCCAAAGACCTTTTGCTTGTTTATGAGTCTGCGAATCCATTACTGATGTTAAAGAAATTCATAAAATAATAAATATTAAGCATTAAATTTAGAATAACAAAAAGGTAAATGAAATTATCTGGAATACTAAGAAATTCGACTACACACCTTCACCCATTCATCAAAGGCAGATTTCTCACATTTGATCATCTTCTCAGATTCATCAAAAATAATCCCGCTTCCAAGAGCTATGACTTCTGCAATTGCAATTGCAAATGTTTGTTTTTTTAGATGCTTTATTCGTGATTCAATATGAGGATCAGCCCTAATTCCAGCATTTGGGAGTTTTTCTTTCGGCATTTGTTCGACATGTTGCAGGTATCCACTCCGAAAGCCAGTATCATCTTTCCAATGTCCACCCCTAGCCATTTCTTGCAGACATTCGACTAACTTTTCATCTTCTTTAGCATTCCAACAACGTTTTGTTGCCATCCTGATAAAGAACACGCAGATTTATATCTTTATTAATATCTTATGTTAATACTATGACAGAAATGTATTAAACTGGCATTAAAGAGACAAAACTAGTGACAAAACCCCTAGGTGAACAAACTAGTGATAAGAAAAAACCGGTCATATTATTTGTACTAAATAAAAACCATTCCAAATAAAAGTGGCAAAAAAACCCCAGGTCAAATATTTTTGAGTAAATTTAGTTTTTGTTATTTTAAAAAAACCCAAACATACCATTTTTAGCTTCTTCTTCTTCTTCTTCTTCTTTCCCCTTCTTCTTCTCTCCTTTTCCCCCGCCACCATTACCATAAGCAGCAATAACAGATCTCCGCGAACACCAGCATCAACACCTCCGTCACCTCCACGAACACCTTCGCTTTCCTCCAAGAACACCTCCGTCTCTTTTCTTTTGTTTTATTTTCAGATCTATCACCAACAGTAGCTCCGCCACCACCAAACCAGCTGTTATGTCTAGATCCGTCACCAACAACGCCTCTTATGTCCAAATCCGCCGCCAATAACACCTCTGTCTCCTCCATTAACACCATCATCACTACTTCAACCTCCTACTTCTATCATCTAAAACCACAAATACCTTTTTGGGGTTGAATTGATTTTATATTCCAATGAATTTTAGATCTGATTTTTTGGTTATCAAAACAAGAAAAAGAAATTCTCATTTCTCACTCAAACAACAGAGGCATTTGGGGACTTTCCATGAATTGAAATTGGGTTGAGTTCAATCAGAATCTGGAGAGGGTAATTCCTTGATATGGTGGCCAAATTGGTGTTGGTGAAAGGTCAATTAATCAAAAGACAAACAAAACAGATCTCGTGAGGTGGAGATAAGAAAGAGATGTTGATGTTGAAGATGAATTCGAATTGGGGTTTTTGGTTTAATGATGCGGTGAACATGTTCATCTCGATCGATGGTGCTTTGGGGTTGTGATTCAAGTCAAAAGTGTGTCCAAATTCTCACAACAACAGCTACTAAATTTGAGGTACGAGATGAGTTTCGATCTAACTTTCTGGTTGGTTAATGGCGGCTGTATAGAAGTATTTCAGGCGTAGATGGAGAAGAAATGGGTGATTGCTTTAATTTGGAGTTATTAGATCGATGAAACCAATTATGGTTTCATCTTATTTATGATGAAACCAAAATAGGTTTCATCGTATTTATGATGAAACCAAAATCGGTTTCATCGTATTTTGGGTGGTGGGAGGTCGTGGTGCTGGTGGCGGTACGGCGGGTGTTTGGTGGTGGTGCTGACTGGTAGTGGTGGCTGGCAGTGGTGATGCAATTGCTCAGTATTGGTGGTGGTGGTGCTAGTGGTGTGGCAGGAATTGAGCCAAGGAGTAGTTGAAGTTGCAGGAAAGAACTGAGCCAAGGAGCAATTGCAGTCGATGAAACCAATAATGGTTTCATCGTATTTATGATGAAACCAATTTCGGTTTTATCTATTTTTTGGTGAAACCAATTTTGGTTTCATCATTTTTTCAGTTTGGTTACATCATTTTTCACGAGAAATTTTGGTTCCATCATTTTTTCAGTTTGGTTTCATCATTTTTTTTCTCATTTTCAATTTGGTTGCATCATTTTTTTCTCATTTTGTTGAACATTGATCAATCAAATTAATTGTTTGTGGTGACGGCGGCTGTTTGGTGGTGGTGGTCGGTGATAATGATGGTGTTTCTCGGTGACGGTGGTGGTCGTCTGTGGTTGTGGTCGTTGGCTGCGGTGGTGGTTGGTGACGGCGGCGGTTGGCAGTGGTGATGGTGGTGGTTGGTGACGGCGGTGGTGTTTGGCGGTGGTGACGGTGGTCGGTGGCGGCGGCGGTGGTCGGCTGCGGTGGCGGAGGTGGTGATGGAAGCGGCGGTCGTGGTGGTGGTGGGAGGCGGCGGCGGTGTCGCGGTGGTGGTGCAGTGGCGGCGGCGGTGCAATGACGGCGGTGGTGGTGGTACAGTGGTGGGAGGCGGCGATGATGGTGGTGTAGTGGTGGCGGTGCGTTGGTGCAGTGGCGATGGTGCTGCTGTGGTGTGTTGCTGTTGGTGGTGATAATTTAATAAAATTTAAATGTGGGGTTGATTTTTTTTTTGTTGGGGTGATTTAAATAGTAGAAGGGTAATATAGACAGTTTATGATATTTGGGGTTTTTGTGTCATATTTGTTTGGATGGGTTTTTTGTGGATGGGTTATAACCCCTTTGGGGTTTTAACCAGCGCGCCGTTAAAGAAAAGAATAATGTTCCAAACATTCACAATATGCGTAACTAAACCAATCCATAGTAAATGATAATCTGATTCTTAAACATCTAGTTATACATTCCTAGGCCTATTTCTATTCCTAATTACGCTTCTCCTAGTTGCCTTATATTCATTAAACATATTCTCTGCTAAAGCATCTCTTTTTGCATTCCATTCTGGTGACGAATCTAAATACGCAATTGGATCACCCTCCGGATCATTATAATTGGATTCGTTATCCAATACTTCCTCGTCCATCAAATCTAAGGGCATCTCTCTTCTTATAAAATTGTGAAGAAGATAACATGCCAAAATTATACGATTATGTGTCTTCAAAGGATAGTACGAAGGAATTCTCATAATATCCCATCTAGTCTTCAACAACCCGAAACATCTCTCTACTACATTCCTAGCTCTTGAATGTTTCATATTAAAATATTCAGAAGCGGTGGTAGGCCGACGTCCATGTATCCATTCATTTAAGTGGTACCGTTGGCCTCTATATGGAGCTAGAAATCCTTCACTATTGGGATACCCGGCATCCACCAGATAGTAGCAACCTAATAAAACAAGTCCACACATATTTAAATTAGATAATTGAATTAGCAAAATTATTATTATTATTAGCGTGAAGTCGATTGGAACTTAATTACCATGAGGGACTCTCAATCCATTTCTTCTGCTCAAAGCATCTCGTAGAATTCTAGAGTCAGCTGCAGAGCCTTCCCACCCAGCTAAAACATATATAAAATGCAGATCAGGAGAACAAACTCCAAGGACGTTCGTTGCAATTTCACTTTTTCTTGTACGGTACCGAGGTTTGTCCTCCGCTGGAACTATGACTCTTATATAGGTTCCATCCAAAGCCCCTAAACAGTTTTGTATCAATGATTTACGAAAATAACACATTTAGCATTTTAACTTGATCGTCATGAAAAAATAAATCAATGAAAAGAAAATATAATGAAAATACCTCAAAACACTTCCATCTTGTATCTGTTGAATCTGCAGAAATTGCTTCAGGTTTTTTAAGCAAATGTGACTGTAATCGCATGACTCCATTCAACACATTGTTGAAACATCTGCTAATTGTCTCCCCAGAACGCATAAAGTGTGTTTGTATAACTCTATTTTTTACATGGTGGGCAAGGATATATAAGAATATCGCAGCTATTTCTTCTATAGAAATCAGTCGCGTTCCTTTCACTTTTCCAATAGTCCGCAACAATTCACAAAATTTGACAAATGGGCGTCTGAACATCCGAGTGTTATTTTTTCACTTCTTATCACTACGCCAAACCATTTTGTACATATTTTCTTGTTGAGCACGAAATGAAATATATGGATCGTCTCTTAGGATGCGTTGTCTATAATAATGTTCTGCCCGAACCAATACAATAACATAAAATTGCACTACTACATTTAGTATCGATCTTAGACTCTCAACCATAACAACAATTTGTCTCTTTCTTGATAATTTTAGCCGAGCCATAATCGTACTGGACCTTGTTATTCTTATTAAAAGAAACGAAATTCTCTATCAGTAATTTCATACCACGTCGGAAACAAAAGATAAATAACAAGAATGCAGTAGAGAGATCTTTGATGCACTAAAAATTGGTGACTATACAGAGAGAGTACAATGCACAACATAAGTTTTTAGGTTATTTGAGCGGGTGAGACAATTTATCATACAGTATTTATGCATTCTAAGAACTACAAAATTAACAAATACTTCAAACTAATTAAGAACATCATAGAAAAATTATGTACTCCTGATCTAACGTATTGTGTTGACAAATACACAAAAATCTCATCAATAGCAGAAAATCAATAAAAGAATCATACAAAGCAGCAAGAATTTATGAAAAACAACATACCTTCTCCTTCAAAAAAAAAAAGCTTCTTCGGAATTTCCCTACTCCTAGTACGTAGTTTAAATAGCATTAGTTCGGCCTTGACTCCATCAAAGAAAAAAATCCGCCTAAAAAGGTGATGAAGAATTTTCCTATCGAGATAGTTTCTTCCTTGGAACGAGAGAAGAAGGGTTTTGTTATTTTAGTTCGTATGTAAATCGGTAATTTCTATAGAAAAGTAATGGATTCCCCTATAATGGGAATCACAAACCCACCCACGACATGGGTTTTCTATTCCTCCATTTTGGAGGAACCTAAAATAACGGGGAATCCTATTCCTACGGTTATTGCATATACCAAACACGGGTATGGAATGCTATTCCTAGGAATATGATTCCTTACCCTCCAAACAAACACGATGTTAAAGCAAAAGAGTTAAGGAAAGATATTACCGTGTTGCATGAGCATGGGTTACCTCCCAAGAGTGCTAAATTTAAAGTCTTCAGCCATACGTCAAATACCACAAAATGGCTAATTACCTTTTAAATCATATTCGAAACAACTGTGGATCAATAAAACTAAATAAAATTTCCACAATTATGAAACAACTGCACCGGATTAGAAAAATGAACATACGGAGCACAACTTGATCTAAAATTTCTTGCAAGATAACTGGGTTTATATGCGGTTCCCACTTGGGATTCATATGAGTGTCTTGACAAATAGATTCATTCGAACAACATGTCTCTAATAGATGGATTTCCTCCTGGAAAGTATCAAGAGGATCAGGTTGTGGAGCTTGAAGTGACTCAAGTAATACCTTAGGTACACTAGGCTCGAATCCCAAGTTAGGGACTTATAATAGGTATTTTTGACCATCATCACCCCCAAACTTAGGGTAATCAGTATTTTCAGAAAGACCTCTAATTATTGCTTGAATTTCTGAATCCTCGGAGACTTTAAAATACTCAAGTGCTTCTTCTAGATCATTACCCCCAGACTTAGGGTCAACTCTACTCTCCGTAAGGCCTAACACTATGGCTTGAATTTCAGGGTCTGTAGAGTCTTTAAAGTACTCGAGAGCTTCTTTTAGTTCAACAGTTTGGTCACCTAAATGACTTAAGAAAATCTCATCAAATTCATCCAAAGAATCATCCAATAAAATGTTATCCCAGTTATGAAACCAAAAGGCCGACCTTAGTGAGTTGGTTGTGCAACCAGATGCCACTTATGAAGACAAGGCGATTCGTATTGTAGATCGACAAGTAAGACAACTTCGGTTTCGAGCGATACCATTTGTCAAGGTGCAGTGGAATCCACAAGACGAGCGAGAAGCTTCTTGGGAGTGTGAGGATGTCATTAATCGTTCTCACCCACATCTTTTTAGTAGTGAGGTAAATTAGATTCCAGGGACGTAATCCTTTTTTTTAGTAGGGTAGACTGTAATACTCTTGTTTTTATTATCTAAATGGTTAGTGCGTTAGGGAGTCCCTTAGTAAAACAAGGTGTTTTATTAGTTATCCTAACTAATACCTAAGATAAAATATTAGGTTTTTGACTTTTTCATTGCTCCCTGATCGTGTAGAAGACAATAGAGTATATATTGGTATACCATTTGAGAATCCTAGGAAAATAAACAAGGAAAATAGTCGGTGGCACTAAATAGGTTTCACGGTAAAGTTCACGATTTAAGTAGCGGTAAGTAGTGATTTTTCTGCTAGATCTCTTTTCCTTGGAGATATATTGTTTGATCATGATAAATTTTTGTGTTTCCTTTATAGGGCTTGATGCGGTGAAGTGATTTCTTCTCGAAAGGATTGGCTACTTCTGTTTGTGATTGAGGCAAGTTCACTTTGTTTCTGTATTAGGACAAATTTAGGGGTTTTAAAAATTAACTTAATAATCCCACCGAAACGTAGGTTTTGCGATAATTATATCTTCCATGAGATTAATGTTATGTTGTTCGGTTTTAAGAATTTTGGCGCTTATTGTACAACATTTAGGTCACCGTTACTATAATCTTAGATTGAGACCTAAACCTTATTGTTAGCATCTCTTCAAGTAAATTTGAGTTAAGAGATCTTCCTTATACAACTTAATTTATATGAATAATTCTGTGGTGAATTCGTGGCGTAGGACTGTTTCGGATCATTAATGGCAGCTAAGACTAATGAGAAAAATGGTTAGGAAAGTGTTTGGAGTGTTTACTTTATTACTTCTCAAATTATGGTATGATTATGTGTATGTCTGTGAATATGAAGTAGAATATGACTTTGTATTTAGTTAAGAAACAAAGTGTGGTCATTAGTTAGCCTAATCCGGCACATAATGGTATACGGTGGTAGTGGGAATATCTATCTATATCTCTAGTATTCCTAACAAAACTTGTTGTTAATTTTGAACTGGTGTTTAGGTATAGTAATCTATTGTCCATGAATTCATGGGGGTTGTTGAACCATTGGCTTGTAGTGGTTATGCACGTGAGTATTCAAATTGTTGAGATTTGATAGTAAAGTGGACTTGTACTTGATATAGTTAATGTAACTAACGACTCTTTAGGTAAAAGACGGCACATGGCATCAATTTCCTTGATCATTGGGTGAATTTGAGATAAATGGCCGTGGTTTAGTTGGTTACGTGGTTTGGTATACTTACACACTGTGAAGCAGTACTGAAAATGAGTGCAGTTGTGTGACACGGTGTAGGCAGTATTTTTAGAGATGCCTCATTGGTTACTTCCTTGTTGTGTATTAGGGAGATTATAGTAGGTGTATGTTGCCTACAAACATTCTAAAAGAGAAGTTAGTCAACTCTTTCGAAGTGGTGTAATGACAATAGTTCACGACATCACTTGTAGGGTAAGTTTTGTATGCCCGAATGAATCTGCTCCTTTCATTAGTATCTAGGATTTTTGTAATACCTTGGATTCCTGGTTATCTTGTATCTCAATTAGTTTAAATAGTTTATTTGTCCAATTTGATTAAATAATGTTTAGTGTTGCACCTGTTTAGTTACCTATTCAATAAAATCTTAAATTTGTCGTGGTCGGGATCTATCGTGAACTTGCTTGGAGTTTAACTCCCATTGATTATTTTTTCAGGTGTTGTTAGGAATCGTGAAGGAGTTTGATTGATTCCAGTATCAGTGGATATTCAGAAGATATCTAACTAAGGGTGGACATCTATCCTTCTTATTTTATTTTATTTCTGCTATGTAGTGTGAGGCAGTGGGGATATTTTCTTTTGGGTAGACTTTATTACTTTTTTTTTATTTTGTTAGTCCAACGTTATTTAAGGATGGATTATAATGTTGAAGTCTAGAGCACCCTAATTACTTGACATTGTTATTTTTAAGAAATAAATTCCCTTCTGCATATTCAATTGTAATGGAACTGTGTTCCTAGTTTTATGTGCGTTATGTACCCCTTCACAGGAAATTAACGACGTACTTTCTATCTAATCATCGGCTGGGGTTATTATATAAAGTAGGGTTGTTACAGCCGCCAAGCCTTAATTTTACCACAGAGCCAAATCTTAGCTTTGTCCATGATACAACACCACAGGCTTGGCCATGCCACAATGCCACTGACATGCCTCCATGCCATGGCTACTAGCATGCCGCCATGCCATGGCTACTAGCATGCCGCCATGCCATGGCTACTAGCATGAAACCATGCCACGGATACGCCATTGGCATGCCACTATGCCATGGCTCCACCAGGCGCTACTATGCCAATGGCGTCACTTCGCCACACAACAAAGATGTGGCCATAATCAACGGCCACCCTTCCTCATGAGATATAATCTCAGCAATTCAAGTTCGCCACCAAACTGACAGACTTGTGGCAAGTTTTAGGCGGCCGACCAAGGCAAGCCTAATAGCATCACATGTTATTTTCCTATGGCAAAGTCTCTTGACTTTGACTTACAACACATAGTAACCTACTACACATCTTCCACGAAAACACTCGAGACATCAAACATGTCACAAACCGAGGGATGCTCATTAGGGTATTGGTCTGGCAGTTTACAGCGTGCGGCGTGCAAAGTGCCCGTTATAAGAAAGTGTCATGAAGCAGGACAATTAGTGGTGGTGAGAAGTAACGGTGTAAACTAATTTATTTCCTTTATCATGAAAGTATAATGCATGACGGTTACACGAATTCACTTCCTTCATCATGGAAGCATAATGTCTGACAGTTACACGTTACTCTATTCTTCCACCACTCAATCGTTTCCATTTCCTACGAAACCAGGTTACGTTTCAATATGACTTGTATAAAGAGGCTTCACTTATTTTCCACCAAACAACAAGTTTTTGGTCGGCAACAATACAATATCCAGAAATTACCTGGTAGATTTCCATCCTGCTAGCCAGTTCTACTTTCTGATACAAGTCGTAAACAACAACACCTTCAAAATCAACAATTTTGGTCTCAACACTCTCTTCGCTTCCCTCCATAAAACCAACACTTCTCATTCACTTTGTGACCGAAGTAATCCTGGAATGGACATTTCTTTGTTTAGGCTAGGATTGTACAGATTAATCTCTCGAATCAAAAGTACTCCCGTGCAGTGTATTTTTTAGGGTCTAGACTTGTTGCTCACCCACACACCCAAAATTATCAAAGTCAGCAGAAACAGTTTTCACCCATAAACGATTAGCTACCGGATTTGAGTTTACAAAATCAGCAGAAATTTTCGGTTCGAAAACTTCTGTGGCTACATGTATGGGTACGCGTACCTAAGGTGACTGGTTTGACAGTTTGCAAACTTACAAACTCAGCAGAAATTTTCGGTTCGAAAACTTTCGCCAGTACGTGTACCTAACCTGTCTCCTTCACCAATACCGCATGCACACATATGCACGCACTTGGTTTTCGGTGCATGGATTTATACACTAATATGCGAACACACTATATATGCTTATATCCATAGATGGTTATGTAATCTCAGCTCTACATTTCAATCATTGAAACATTCTTCTATAGTGTTATAACAATCATTATTCACGACTATTGTCATCAAAGATATTTTCAATATTGAAACGTCATCATGACTTTTGTTACGGGTAAAGATGATAAGTGGTTAAATCGAAAGCTTACCAACACATATTTCGAGAAAAAGATAGGCAGGTAAATTCGACTCGAAATAGCAAATGTGTATGTATGAAAACTATCATACTTATACGACTGTTGTCTCAAGAGCAGGAGATAGATATAATTTTGAGTGCTAGATTAGTTCAAGTCTCCACATACCTTTTAGGTCGGATGAAGTTCCACTAGTTCCTTGAGTAGTTCTTCGTCTTCGCAAGATAATCTCCATGGAGTCTAGAGCTCAACAATACTTCACTATCCTAGATCGAGACTTAGTCATAAGTAAACTAGAAATCAAGACGTATAGTTTTGATCACTAATATTTACAAACATGCTTGAGATAGCAACGCATGCGAGTTCGACCGAGCAATGCTCTAACAAGTATCAACTATACGAAGTTACGGTAGTCAATTTGTATAAAGTCTTAATTCTGAGAGTATTCAAAACTAGACTAGGTTCTGAGATTTTTATGTCAGTCAGTTTTCTTTGTTAAAAAAATCTTGTTGTATTGTGCGATTGCTTTGCTTTTCACATTATAATTATTTTTATAGTTATAATTAAGTAATCATATTTGTACGTTAATCAACATGGTAATTGTTTGTACCCTATATAAATAGTGGACGTGCGTGCCTCACAAGCTATTTGGAACGAGAAGTATACGGTTTATTATGGAAATCGGTGGGTCTATTGTGGAGACCCACATGGATTATTGTGGAAGCCTGGTACGGTTTATTGTGGAAACCGGTGGGTCTATTGTGGAGACCCACATGGCTTATTGTGGAAGCCTGGTACGGTTTATTGTGGAAACTGGTGGGTCTATTATGGAGACACACATGGCTTATTGTGAAAGCCTTGTACGGTTTTTTGAGGAAACCGGTGGGTCTATTGTGGAGACCCACATGGCTTATTGTGGAAGCCTGGTACAAATTTATTGTGGAAACCGGTGGGTCTATTGTGGAGACCCACATGGCTTATTGTGGAATCCTGGTACGGTTTATTTTGTAAACCGGTGGGTCTATTGTGGAGACGCACATGGATTATTGTGGAAGCTTGGTACGATTTATTGTGGAAACCGGTGGGTCTATTGTGGAGACCCACATGGCTTATTGTGGAAGCCTGGTACGATTTATTGTGGAAACCGGTGGGTCTATTATGGAGACCCACATGGCTTATTGTGGAAGCCTGGTACGGTTTATTTTGGAAACCAGTGGGTCTATTGTGGAGACCCACATGGATTATTGTGGAAGCCTGGTACAGTTTATTGTGGAAACCGGTGGGTCTATTGTGGAGACCCACATGGCTTATTGTGGAAGCCTTGTACGGTTTATTGAGGAAACCGGTGGGTCTATTGTGGAGACCCACATATTTTGGAAGCCTGGTACGGGTTGTTAGGGAAACCGGTGGTTTTATTGAGGAAACCCACTATGCTTATTATTGAAGCCCAAGAGTCTTAAATAATTATTTATTTATAATTAGTAATATTATTTGAGATAAATACAGGATCCTAAATAAAGGGGATAATTATCTTAAATATTAATAATTATTCAAGATAATTATTATTTATGATAAATAAGGATTATGATAAATATTAGGGTTTATCACGAATTTGGATGCTTTTTGGGATTTATACAGATGAGGGAAGCTATTAGGATAACTATCAAAACCCTAAAGCTACATCTATCTCTGCCTATATATAGAGGCTAAATCTCAGCACAAAAGGTACACAATTTCTATTCCTTTCTTAACAACCTACTTGCATTTAACTCTTGTTGATTTTAACATTGGAGTGTCTTTGCAGGTACCCCCCACCATTTTCAATCAACAATTCTTTGGAGAATCTAATCAACAGCGGCGATTCGATCGTCATACACACATCTCGAAGATTGTTGAGGTGATTAATTTTTGCACCAACATCTTTTGGCGCCGACTAAGGGGATTACGAAGAAAAGATCGTGCTCCCCATTTGATACAAGCCGTTCTCAAACGATTTTCTAAACTAGGGTTTCACAACCTTTTCTGAAGTTACAGAAGGTTTCACAACCTTTTCAAAATTTCCAGAAAGTTGCATAAAATTCTAATGACGTACCAGAAAGTTGTAGGAAGTTCCAACGATGTAGCAGAGAGTTGCAAGAGCTTCTGAACACTTTTAGAGAGTTTTTGAAGGATTCTGAACGTTTTTATAAAGTTGTGGGAGATCTAATAGTCGTAGAAAGTTCTGCCAAAGTTGTTAAAGGAAAAGTTTGAAAGAAAAGTGAAACGAATGGAACTGTCAGGTGCAGATCGATATGACATGGACACAGGCACACCAACCCGGCATCAATCGAGTCAACAGGCTAATGCTCGGACTTTTAGAAGCGCTGTCGTCCAAAGCTACGACGAAAGGGATGGTAGATCGACGTCGTTGTCGTCAACTGCGTCGGCTTCACGATCACGGTCAGATAGAACTGCTCCAAGGGTGAACTATGTGTTGATTAATAGATCACCACCTCCAACCAACACCAGGAGAGTTCAATATCAAGGATATTCTTCGGCTAGACATCCAAGCAACCAATGCATGCGAGAAGCGTGTTTTTCTAGCAGGGATGTACGAGCACGAGATGGTGATCCACCTGTTGGTCTGGTTAGCGTTCCTTCTGCTCATCAAACCAGCGTTCTTGTTGGTCAGGATAACATATCAGCAGCTCGAAAGCTAACGTACCAACCGCTCAGCAAACCAACATTCCAGCAGCTCAACAAACCAACGACCCACCGGTAGTTCAAACAACTCTCCTGTCGATTACTCAACCAGCTGCTCAGCAAACCATCTGTTTGTGGGAGAAAACTACTTTTGCCGGTTTAGGTAATTTTGGGTGTGTGTGGATGATAAGTGAGTTTAAACCTTCAACAAATGTGATGCACAATGAGCACTTTGATTCGAGAGATAATCTATACAATTATGGCCTAAACCAAAGACACGGCCGTTCCAGATTTGTTTCGGTCACAGGTGAAGGATGTGAGGTTGATCTTAGGGAGGGAGGCGAAGAAGGTGTTGAGAGTATGAAGGTGAAGGATATTTGATGACTTGTTAATAGAAGGTTGAGCAGGCTAGCAAATGTTGCAGGCAGGCTCTGGGTGTTGAATACGATTAACACTTGATTTTCTGTGTTGTTCGAACTTCCGTTGTTTGAAATAGGGAGGAGAACCTATTTATACAAGTCATTAAACCTTCTTCATGTCTCTCGTGGGAAGTGGAGGAAGTGGAGTAAGGGAAGAGTAGAGTTGTGTGTGAGTGTCACACAATCAGGACTGCCCACTTATCCCATCTTGACTTAACCGCCCATGTCTTCCTAACACGTTCTTGTGATGGCGCGTTGCACGCTGCACGCTGTAAACCGCCAGACCAATACCCCAGTTTGTATCCCCCAGTTGTGACGTGATTAATGTCTCAAGTGTGTGGATCGCGGGACCCACAGAAAATAGTGTAGGGTGAACCATGAACTTGGTATAACATCGCATGCATCCATATTCAGGTAACCGTTTGGAGGATGTATAGACAGGCCATGCCTTGGTCGGTTACCTTGTGAAGAAGAGTGACGGATGGTGGTCATAGTGATATCTTATTTGCTGGTTGATTCGCACCCTAAGCCATTCGTCCAAGCTTGCAAAGCTGGACGGACGAGATGACTCGTAGCCTTGCATGCGACCGTTGGATGGGAGGCGCGCATGCTGCCTTTTTCGTCCCAAACGTTTTCATGCTTAGAGAGTTCCAATGGAGGAACCGATCAGCCCTGCATGGAGGAAGTACAATGGTGTTCACGCCCACGCCTTCTTGACTCGCAAAGATTTAATCTAAGCCACTCGACTCAGGCGGCAAAGACGAGTGGTCGAGATTAGAATTTATGGAGGGGCCATGACATGTCACTTTTGGGCGCGCGTACCGAGGAACTGGATCACCGCCGGTCTTGGACGATCAGCTAGACGTGAATCCGGGACCACGGTGGTCATGCTAGCATGCTCGGTTCCTTCTAAGTCTCCATCTTGGCCTTCCGTCCAAGCCTGCGAAGATGGACGCTCGAGATGTTTCTGCGCCGCAAACCCTAATTAGTGCTTTAGACCGGCCACTTTGAGCGATCGGCTTTGGGTTACGCGCGTCTCTTTTGGGGAGACCGACCATGTATGCAGCATCTTGGGTCGACGGTGAGCTTGTACATGCTTGCTATATGACCCTGGGCGCAATCTAAGCCATCCAACTATGACGGCGAAGTTGGATGGTCGTGATCGTTTTGGATCTTCTCAACCTTCATAAGGCGTTAATCTAGCCTTGTTTGGGCAATCGTTTCTTGCACCATGGCTTGCCTATGAGGGAGTCGGTCATGTAGGTAGAAAGTGGACCCGCCAATGGTGTGCCATCACTTCACTACTTGTTTTAGGGTATAATCTAAGCCGTCCAACTATGCTGGCGAAGTTGGACGCTCACAATCAAAAGGAACCCTAGCCGTGCGTCATGCTCGCTTTGAGCGCACGTTTTGGAAGGACCAACCGTAGTTGTCCTTGACCGTTCGGTCATGTGTGAAGGTGGATCCGAGGTGATCATGGTAGCATGCTCAGGACCCCATGAATCTCTATCTACACCCTCCATCTATGCTTGCGAAGTTGGACGGGTGAGATATATTTTTGGGTTTGTTTTCAGCAAGTGAGACTAACATGGGTAGTCTTGCATGCGTTCAACAGGGCTAGTATAACCTACCATCAGGTATCCTACGGGTGTTTGCACGTCGAACACAAGGCTTTAATTAAAGCATTAATAGTAATGTTGTATACCTACAGAAAACCGGGATGGTTGCCACATGCTCCGTCGGGATGGTTGCCACATGCTCCATTCTGGGTATGTTTTAATTCTCAGGATGGTTGCACATGATCCAATGAATTAATATGGCGAGAAGTATTCATCGCCTGAAGGCTTTATCCTTTACAGGACGTCATCTTACAAAAAATTGGTTTTTTACAATTTTAGCCTTTAAATAGAAATCTACCATCAACATTAAGTCCCATGCCTAGCATGCAATGGTTACACTATTGTAGGGTAGGCATGAGATGGTGACAAATATACGTAAAAGAAATAAAGGTAACTAACCTTGGAAGGCAGCCGCTAGTGATTGTCCATGTGGATGTACCGTTGCAAGCATGAAATCTTGGGTGGGCCGGTTTCCCTTCTTGGTTTTTTGGAAGAAGAAAGGAATCCTTTTCTAATCAGGATTCTTCAAATTTTGCCTATAAAAAGGAGAACCCTTTTTCCGTTTTTCTTCACGAATTTTTTTTTTCTCTTCTCGAGTGGACGTCCAACTCTCTCCCGCGCCACCGTCACTCCAGCCGCCGGAGTTCACTGTCACCGTTGCTGGTTTTTGTCGCCGCCGACGCCGTTTGTCAGGTAGGTGCGATTATTTTATTTTATTTTTTTTGCAAACCCTAATTATTTAGTTAGAGTTTCTTTTGCATTTTGAGAGGATCGTAGGTGCAGCAAAACATACCACAATTAATTCCTTTACCGCCTATTAGGGTTGCGTAGTAAAAGAAATCATAAACATGTCGTTTGTTCCCTTTATCCTTGCATGTCAAAACCCAGGTTGTAGCTTGGTAGAACCGTTGTATTGAAATTGTAGACATGATAGCCAACTGTAGAAAAATATGTTGACATGTTGGCTTAGCTTTAGGGATACGCATGAAAACCTTAGTGCCAGCCTGCGTGATTTTGAGGTACTCTTGCGCTTGCGTTTACCGAAATTGCTGTAGAATCTTCATACAAGCTCGGACTTCGACGTTCCGCATATGTAACTTCAAGCCCATAAAATTTCCAAGCTTTAACAAAGAAGCTTTTTGTATTGGGGAAATTAGGGGGAGACCCAAAAAAAATAATATTCTCGTTGTCAAACCCACAATTAATTTTTGGTACTGTCACACCCATAATTATATGAAATTATTAGGGAATCAATACATAACTCGTTATGCATACTATCTTTTCAGGCATAACTCGTTATGCAGCCTATTTTTTCAGGGGTATAATTGGAAGCGCAACTTGGACATAACATATCTAAAAATCCGCGCCTTAGAATTTTACAAATTTTATATCGTTGGAAATATTTTTAAAAGAGATACGCAACGAGTACAAACAAGAATATCAAATTTTTGTTTTTCATGAAAAAATTGGAGGTGATCCTCATTTTAGGGAAAATTTTCGAAAACTTGATACATAACCATTATGCAGTCACCAAAAACGATGCATAACACATTCAGCAGACGCATAACAAATTATGCAACTATTTTCTCCATTGCATAACACATTATGCATTTGGATAACAAAGTTATGCATCTATAACAAGTTATTTAACCATTGTTTTGGTCGATTTTAGTGCGTACATAAAAAAAATTAATGCATAATGCAATATACATCCATATTTACGTATGCATATCATGTTATGCATCTATTTTCTCGATGCATAAAAGATTCTGCAGCAATTTTCTCGATGCATAATGCATTATGCAGTCATATTTTCGGATGCATAACAGGTTATGCATCCATTTTCTTGACTGCATAACATGTTATGCATATATTATTATAGGTGCATAACGTGTTATGCAGTCTTTGTCTTTGTTGGTTTCAGTAGTAACAAAAAATTTGATGCATAACGTGTTATGCAACCATTTTCTAGACTGCATAACAAGCTATGCAACAACTTTTTTAAATGAATAACAGGTTATGCATCCATTTTCTCGATTGCATAACATGTTATGCAGACATTTTCTGAAGCTCCACGGAAGATTATGCAATAATGCAGGCACTAAAAATTCAAGTTGAATTTCTCCATTAAGTTTCAGTTCATAAACAAAGAATTTTCTTTGTTTTGTCAAGTTTGTCAGTCGCACTAGTGGGACCAATAGGATAAAAGACGTGGCAACCACGGCTCTTATCTTGTATTCTCAGAACAAGAGAAAATTTCATTTCCTCTTTTTTCTCTTAGTTTTATTTCACATATGTTGGTGCAACTACAAATCTTACAGAGAACTAGAGATTGTTTAAGTGAGGGAAGATGGTGATTAGCTACAGCAGCCGCTACCAAATCAAGATGGAGACTTCAATTATGGAAATTTCGTTGTATCCACAGCAACAACGATGGATATATGGTTTCTGTTCATGGTCTGAAATGTCGGTCTAATTTGGAATTTGAGATGGAAATGAAGAAGGAATCAGGGGGTCTTGTATGCAATTCAAGTTTAGATCGAAATTGTAGTATCTCGTGGTATTCGATTGAGAAGAAATTTGCTTGATTTGAGATGTGAATTAGGTCTGAATTTTGGGGGTTAAATGATATACTTCGATGGGTATTATCAACAACAAATCGGTGATTGTAACATAGACAATCCAAGTTGAATTTCTCCATTAATATTTTTTTTCTGAATAAAGGGAAGACTGAATGAATCATAAATAAAGAATAAAAAGTTATTATTCTCACCAATTGAAAAAGCGAAATTCAACCCCCAAACACCACAGATCCATTCTCGTCATCGCTGCTTTAATCAATCCTTGATGTCTCCATTTCAGTTCAACTGCGGAAGCTAAAAATGATGCTCAGATCCCCTTTCAACCCCCAAATACGAAGATGTTGAGACTCCAATAGAACTGAGACGCAAGTAGTAGGGAGATACGAATCGGAGAAGAAGAATAAAAAACACTGAAACATAATTTCAGAAATTATGGGTTTGGGAATAATTTTTTCCCCAAAAATGGGTGCGCGCCTGTGTTTTTTTGAGCGTGGGTTTCACAGTGGGAAAGATGCAAAGAATGGGTCTCACTGTAGTTTTCAC
>JAJJWX010003866.1:0-22834 GCA_023529315.1 Papaver bracteatum | reverse complement strand
ACCAAACCCAAATCCTTACTGTAACAAGGGTCAGAGCGAATGTTACAATAATAAATACGCTCCATCTTGTTACTGTTCCTGATAAAGATATCTACTGAAAAATTGTAATGAAGCATATCATCATCGGTTAAGTAGAATTCTATTATCGAAGCACCGTTGACATAAAACTGTTTTTTTTTGCTTGATAATGGCAAAATTGTATTGATGAAAATATCACAAATATACAACTTGGGACTCCGATGACAATGGGAGACCAAGACAAAGAATCAAACATAGATTCTCCCTAGAATACAAAACAAATGCAAAATACAAACTTATGGGGAACAAATTTTGCCAATTCAACTTATGGGGGCTTCCACGATTGAATAATAAATTATGTGGAGATTTCTGAGCAACCCAAATTTGGTTCCTTTCTCTTTTTAATCCTATTATTGGGGCTTAAACCCAATAATGTGCTTTGGGTAGCCAAAATATGGATAGTGGGAGATCTTAAGTGATTCAAAAGTCAAATTTACCCCTCCCTAATAAATCAATTTTAAAATCAAACCTTATATAATCAAAACCTAATCCTATTTCAAAACCAAAAATCAAAACCCTTTTATTTTCCCTCTTCTTCTTCTTTTCAAAAACGCTCTCCAAAACCTAATAATATCTCCCTCTCTTCTCCATTGATTTTTGAAGAAACTCAACGTGATTCGATTAACAAGTTGATTCTCAAGATGGCAGCGAGATCAAGAGTGACAAGATCCGGTCGATTGAACCCTGATTCTAATACATGGCAAGTTATTGATGTTCATTTTAATGGAGATCATGTGGTGAACCAATCTATTCAAACACCTGAGAATCCTCTAAAAATGACTCATACTAGTAGGTAAGAATAGAAAACCCACCAGTTATTTTACCATTAGATTGAAAAAAGAGGTTCGATTGATGATTTTAGGGTTTTCATAAATGGTTTTTTGAAGCGTTTACGGCTATGATATCATATCGTCCTGGACGTAGTGTATATAACTAATGGTTGGGACATCAAGAACTACCAGTCGTTAATTCCTCATGCGGTTAGGAAAATTCGAGATCCCAACCATGAAATATTTTTTTACGGATGGGACTTTTCCAACCGTAAATTATCTTATGTTTGCAGAAAAAAATTTGGTGATTGTTGTTTCGGCTGGGAATTTCCTAACCATAACCGAAATTTCCTAACCGTTATTTATATTTCCTTGCCGATATTATATTTACGGTTAGGTGTCACACTTCCCGATCGCAATTGTGTCAAAATCATGGGTCGTCTGCATGTTTCTTAAACGATACTATGTTTACGGTTAGGAAGTCTCATATTTCATAGACGGTATCATGTAAAACGTATGGGTCGTCTGTTGGTTCCTAACCGTAATTGTATCACTCTGAGTGAATTGGTCCTATCTTCTGATATGTTTTCTCCATTTTTAGGAATTTGTCCTATATTCTGATATGTTTTTCACCATTTATAGGGATTGGTATATATGATAAGCTACTCATTATTATGAAGTATTATGGTGTTTCTTCTTCCGTAGTTGATTCTTCACTCTTTGTTCATAAATGTGGCTCTATAATTACAATTATCTTGGTGTATGTAGATGATATTCTCCACTCTTTGAACTCATAATTTAAACCCTTTTTTTGTGTAATTTGAGCCTAATGAATCCACGAATGCCAAATGGAAAAATTATTTGAGTTTATGAGTGTAAGTTTCATTTGATTCTCATTTGATTTGATTTGATTTAGTTATTGTTTTGAGATTGATCTGGTTTTCATTTTGATTTGATTCTCATTTAAGTTTGATTTGGTTCTCATTTGAGTTTAATTTGGTTTTCATTTGGGATCCAGTAAGATTCACTCGGGTCAGGCAGATTCAGTTAGCCAATCTAAATTTATTTATTTTATACTAGAATACATATCTACGACCAATAAGGGTCAGTCCTAACACCTGGACTGTTAAAATCGGTCGTTGATATAGGTTATTCCGTGACCCGCAGAGCCACGTCATATCTGATAAATTTGCTCAAACAACGACCACTTCCGCAACTGTTAAAACATGTCATTTAACTCGTATATATGACTTGCCCTGACGGTCGCGAAACTCTTATTTTCCACTAGTGCTAATTTACAAAAATAAAGGTGTAGGTGGTGAAATTTGAATAAGGGGCAAAAGTATCATTTCCAGACCATAGGACAAAAGTCAACTCTCAAGGGAGATATTAAGCCCTTGGTACTCAAGTCACCCGTAGCCACGTATATGTCTCCCCGATACACTGCTGGTCGTGATGTCGTTACTCCTAGCGCACATCCTGAACGAGGTACTGCTGGTCACGTAGGTTCTGTAGAATGTAAAACATCTCCGACAGACATACAAACAAGAATAACCATAATTTCTAAATGTCTTCGTAAAAATGTCCTCGATGGACTTATGACCCGGAACGGAGACATACATGTCTCCTGTAAGCACAATTCACCCTAATTGAGATCAATGACTGATTCCTAGTACATTATCGCGACATATACTGGTCATGTCTACTTTATGATCTGACTCGACTTGCTGAGGATGCAGAATAATTCCTTGGACATCATCGCGAGATACCCTGGCTATTATGCCTTTGGTCCCCTTTGAAAAATTCCTAACACATCCTTTCGAGATACGTTGGTCATGTCGGTCCCCAATACAGAAACAATTGATTCCTATCGCATATCTGCAAGATAAGCTAGTCAAAGACAAGTGAGCCAAAGTCTCGCAGAGACATTATTAGGCGTGCAAGCTTTCCATACTCTCCCGAACATGTCCCAGTTGACTTGGAAGAGACTCAATCACGTCAGCCAAATCTCAGACTGCCTCAGTCGCGTCAGTTAAATCTTATACGAGCTCAGTCGCGTCATCCAAGTCTCATACAGCCTCAGCCGCGTCGACTAAATCTCAGATATCCTCAGTCACGTCGGCCAAGTCTTAAACAGCCTCAGTCGCATCAGCTAAATCTCAGACAGCCTTAGTCGCGACATCGAAGTCTCAGATGGCCTTATCCGAGCTGAACTAGCTCGTATGAAGATTCTTATATAGGCGTAAGACTCAGGCACAAGCCTTACCTAGGATCAAGCCTATTTCTCAGCGTCTCAACTCACGACTAGTAAATTGGTCCTGAAGTGTACATGTCTATCAAAAACGTGGATAAGCTCCTTTGAGCTCTGCATGCTCAATAAAGGGACCCACAAGCAATAATACAGTATCCAGGTGCATATATGACCGGCCATGGAGAGAGGGAGCGCAAGCTCATCTTTTCTCACATTCTACACACGATTTCTGAGGTATTCCATTTCTTTTCACGTGACTCATCCTAGTCATTCTCACAAATCAGAGAAAATCTTTCTATCTTGTCTATCTCGTCTATGGAGAATATTTCTCTCTCTCAACACATCATCACAAATACTAACTCAACTTCACATAAATGGGGGGATATCAATTAGGATTTTGGTCTGGCGGTATAAGAAACGTGTGAAAAATACCCGGCCTATTTCTCACCGCAGAAGAGAGTCAAGGCGGTGAAATAACGAGATAAAATCAACCTAGATTATCTATGTTATTCCTGAAGATAGGGGAATAGTTCTCCGCACGACAATCAATCCATATCTTCACCGATCTGAGATTAGATAATTCATCTATAGATAGGTCATTTATTTCTCCAAGCTCAGACAATTTTTTTTTTTTCATAACCTCTCAGAGCAATAACTTGCTCTTTGATCTCTCTCTTCATCTGCTTCCCTCCCTAAAACCAGCCCCAAACCTCCTTCCCTGTGACTGAAGCATCCATTGTGCGTGGTTTAGGCGAAGATTGTTCGTTCTCAACCTCCCGTAACTCACTTTCAAACCCTAGAATCTAACTTTTATCCTCTCACCGATTTTAGGTAACTATAGAAGACTGTCATAAACACTATATGGGCAAGAAAAGAAATCGAAAAAATGAAAGAATACTAGTGCCTACTACAAACATAGATTTTACTCAAATTTGTTGTTGTTGTGTTTACTTCGCCGAATGTAATTGCAGGTCTAGAATTAATTCCAGATCATATGTAATTGTAAGGGCGTCAAGACCGCGTTGAAATATCACAGAATAAAAGGAGGATATAATTTTTTAATATTGTTTATCTATCTCTTACCACCTTCCAAGAAAATATCTACGAAGTCATTATTAGTTTGTAGATCACTCATTACACAACAACGTTATTGTTCAAATATTAACAGAAAAGTGGTGATCTACGACCCACACGTTCCATCTTGCTTAACCCGTACGGTTTCCTGAAAACTATTCCTTCGGTCCCACTATTAAGTGACCTATTTGATTTTAGATTTTGTCCCACTAATAAGTGACTTATATCATTAAACAAGGAGATATTTCTAAAATTATCCTTTTAGTTAATTATAAAAAATATAAGAAATATGCATAATTTGATAAGTATGTTTATATTCGTTACGTAGGTGTTTTAAAATGTTTTCCAATGGTATGAAGTTTGTGAACATTCGTGAAGTAGTTTGAGAGATAAATCATTTCTAAATTTCACTAGTTATTATCCATAAGGGTATAATTGTAAAAAAATGCTAAAATGTACTCTTCTCCTTGTTTGCCTTAAAAATTGTGCAATCTTAAACTATGTCACTTAATAGTGGGACAGATAGAGTATTAATTCTGATTCAATTATTCTTGCATCAAATTTACCATTCTAGTTGATGACCAGTCTTTCCAAGGCACTTAGGAAAGCATCTATAACCGGTCCAATGGGTCCTACAGGATCGGCCGTTTTACTATTCAATCAATCTGTTGGGCTTTGGTAACAAGAGTTGATCGATTGATAAAGACGATGAAGGCGCTGTGGACCTGAGGTTGAGGGAAGGTTGAGGAACATTTCTTATCTTATATGGGATGAGCATTTTATACGCGGATTTAATCGGGGCCAACCGTATTTTTGTGGATGGATGTCCGGACTGTTCGTTAATGGGTGGAAGCGGATGGGATTTTTGAAATCCTAAGGATTACGGATTGGACCCAGATGCAACCTTGAAAATCCATTGGACATCCATATCTGTTAGATTAAGGGAATTTATATAGTTTTTAGAAAATACATATATAGTTTCGAAAAAATTTAAGGTGTTTGCTTGGAGTGTTGTCCATGGCACTTCTATATTTATATACATATATAAAATGTGTAGGTTATATAAGATGTCATCTATATTGATTTTATTTTTTCATCATAAATTTTAACTAATACGAATCCATTGGATTATCCGCACCCAATCCGTTCATCCGTGCATCCATTGGATGTTGGATTGGATGCGGATGCCAAATTTGAAACTGTAGTGAATTGGATTGGATGAAGATGAGGTAAAAACCGGTCCATACCGGCCCATGCTCACCCCTACTTATCAATTGCAACAACTCTTCTTGTCAAATTCATCGGGTTGGGTTGAATACTAGGACGGTGCTTCTTGCAAAACCCATCTGACTTGATGAATGCTAGTCACAACTATGCTATTGTTGGCTGACCCGCACTATAAGATTCAGAGATAAGTGTTGAGATTATTAGTCCCACATTGTCTGGGCATCTAAGATCCTGCGGTTTATAATCCCTTAGGGCCTCTCCACTCATTTCCAATTGGTTTTGAGTTGGATGCCCGTATTCTACATGGTATCGTGAGCAGCGGCTATTGCGACGAGTCATTTGACCGCGCCTTTACTCCGCGTCACCCGATTTAATTATCCACGTGTTAGACCCAACGAGGCTACACGTGAGGGGGCGTGTTGAGATTATTAGTCCCACATTGTCTGGGCATCTAAGATCCTGCGGTTTATAATCCCTTAGGGCCTCTCCACTCATTGCCAATTGGTTTTGAGTTGGATGCCCGTATTCTAACAATAAGTACCGAGAAGTTCTCGAGAAATTCCGTTGTCATGTATTGACAATTACTTAGATTTGATGTTATCTGTAGACATTATATGTCGGCGGAGTTTTCTGAATTTTCAGAAATTATAAGCAGGTCATACATTACAAAGTGTGGAAACTGGAAAGTCATAAACTACTTACCACGGTAAAAATGGGAATGAAACAAGTAATTGTTAGTTTACTACTAGTACAACCGTTGCCATGGTGGGAGGGCCGACCGAAGAAAAATCTGAAGATTGGGTTTATCTGCGACTACTTTCGCCCTGTTTCAGAAAAAATGATATTTTTGTCTTGTTTCAGAAAAAGTGATGCTTTCGCCCCGTTTCAGAAAAAATGATACTTTCGCGTCGTTTCAGAAAAAAACTTACTTTCGCTCTGTTTCAGAAAAAAATATATTTTCGCTCTGTTTCAGAAAAAGTGATACTTTCGCCCCGTTTCATAAAAAGTGATACTTTCGCCCCGTTTCATAAAAAGTGATACTTTCGCCCTGTTTCATAAAAGTGATATTTTCGCCCTGTTTCAGAAGAAGTGATACTTTCGCCCCGTTTCATGAAAAGTGATACTTTACCCCCGTTTCAGAAAAAACTGATACTTTCGCTCAGTTTCAGGAAAAGTGATACTTTTGCCCCGTTTCAGAAAAAGTGATAATTTCCACTGTTTCATAAAAAGTGATATTTTCGCTCTGTTTCAGAAAAAGTGATACTTTAGCCCGTTTCATAAAAAGCGATACTTCGCATTGTTTCAGAAAAAGTGATACTTTCGCTCTGTTTCAGTGAAAGTGATACTTTCGCCTCGTTTCATAAAAAGTAATACTTCCCGTCATTTCATAAAAAGTGATAAGTTTGTTCTGTTTCATAAAAAGTGATACTTTCGCCCCTATTTAGAAAAAGTGATACTTTTGCCTTATTTCAGAAAAAGTCGTACTTTCGTCCCGTTTCATAAAAAGTGATACCTTCCCTCCGTTTCAGAAAAAGTGATACTTTTGCTACGTTTCAGAAAAAATGATACTTTCGCCTTGTTCCAGAAAAAGTGATATTTTCGATTCGTTTCAGAAAAAGTGATACTTTCACCCCGTTTCAGAAAAAATTATACTTTCGCCCCGTTTCAGAAAAAGTGATACTTTCTCCCTGTTTCAGAAAAAGTGATACTTTCCTCCGTATCATAAAAAGTGATACTTCCCCCGTTTCAGAAAAAAGTGATATTTTTGCCCTATTTCAGAAAAAGTGATACTTTCGTCCCGTTTTAAAAAAAATGATACTTTCGTCTTGTTTCAGGAAAAGTGATATTTTCCTCCGTTTCAGTAAAAACAATACTTTTGTCCCAAGTTATAATATTTAGATATTTAAATATTTGGGCCGACCGACCGGAGGGCCCGAAGGGAGGGAGTCCATTTTATGACCACTTTTTTGTAAAATGAAACTAACAATTTGATAAAAAAATTGGATTTGATTTCCATGTGGTTTTTTTTTTGTTACTTTTTCATTAGACAAGATTATCCCTCCCTTTTAATCCAATTACTATAACTCTTTGTGTATCTTACTTTTTCAGGGGTATAATTGGAAAACAAACTTGAATATAACATATCTAAAAATCCGTGCCTTAGAATTTTACAAATTTTATCTCGTTGGAAAGGTTATAACAAAATGTATGCAACGAGTGCAAACAACAATATCAAATTTAAAGTTTTTTACGAAAAACAGGAAGTATTTATCATTTTAGGCACAATTTTAGAAAATTAAATTATATCCATTATGCAAACCACCACAAATGATACATAATTAGGCCGACCGAACGAAACGAGGAAGGACTCTATATATGGTGACTTTGTGTTAAATGGGTCATGACTTTTTTTTCTTCCAATTTGACAAAAAAAAAATAGGATTTGGGTCCTTGGTCCGGACATATGGAATTTACTTAGTTGTCCCTATAATTTAGTCTAATTACTATAACTTCTTATGTATCTTATCTTTTCAGAGGTATAATTGGAAAGCAAACTAGAATATAACATATCTAGAAATCCTTGAATTAGAATTTTACAAATTTAATCTCGTTGGAAAGCTTTTAAAAAAATCTACGCAACGAGTACAAACAATAATATCAAATTTAGAGTTTTTATGAAAAATTTGGAGGTATTTATCCTTTTAGGCATAAATTTTGAAAAAACGTATGCATGGACATTATGCAACGATTCCAAATGATGCATAACAATTATGCATCCATATTTTGATTTAAGCATTAACTAATTTTCCGTTACAACCAATAAAACAATGTACTCCCTCTGTTTCAGAAAAAATGATACTTTCACTTTAGGCACAATTTTCCAAAATTGAATATATAATCATTATGGAAACCACCACAAAGAAAAATGATACTTTCACTATGTGCCAGTGAAAAATGATATTTTCACACTTCGTATCATGAAAATGATATTTGCGCCCGATGTCGGCTTCTTGTCATTGTTACTTGTCTGTTTTTTCTGCTTTTCTTCCATTGATTTTGTTATTCTTGTTGGTATTGATAACATTACCATCGCTAGGTTTTCAACAACTTTTTCTCTCCAAACCCAAACCATAACTATCAATGTTATCTATATATAGTCGTTTAGGATATGCAAAAATTATCATGATTCACACAAGATGTTATAAAACCTTAAAATGAAACAAAAATTAGTGAAATCCAGTCATATTCATGGGTTTTTGCATAGTTGTCTAAACTTTAATTAGCCGATAAAAAAAAAGATTACGTAAATCAATATTTGTTTTCTTTCTGGTATTACTAGGGATCACCGGGGCCTTACGGCCCCGGCTCAACCTCCCATGTTAGCATCAGTTTACATAATTTATTTTTTTCTCATTCCAATGTACTCATAATTTTATAACATTAACAAACACCTATTGTGACAGAACATAGAATGCAAAATTCACATTGTAAACAATAATAATAGAAGAATCCAGTTTGATCATCGAATAAGTGCATGGCATATACTTCTTTCAAACATCATATTTCATCGTGCTTGTTGGGAAATCTGTTGTTTCTGATACAGCCGTAAACAGAATATTTCAGGATTAACACCCACAATTTAGTTCAAATATTAAATTGAAAAACCATAGTACTAAAACCGTTGATATTCATACATTTGGCAAAGAGACCAGGTTTCACCATATACTACTTCTCTAAACTAATTAATATACTCGTCCAACACACCTACGGCAGATCAGCCTTGAGTATGGTAGGATGGAATATCAACTGTGGATGGTGTTGTAACTACTGGTGCCCCTGATAGACAAAATAACGGAAGCTGAAAATATTATAAGAGAGGATGCAAAAACATAATACAAATATAATGTAGATCATATATCTTTATTGGTTAAATTGATAATTTCGTGGACATGAATTTGATTTTTATATAAATAGAAAGTGTGATACAGAGAGGTATGACTTGATTTAAATCGCTCAATTCTTTGCCGATTGGCACAAAAATCTTGAGGTATGTATAGCATAAAGTGCTTGTAACCAACGTCATTATTTTTATTTTAAGTGAACCTCAGTCATCTGTTCAGAGAAAATTCTACGGGTTAGGAGCAATAAATCACCTGGTTCTCAGATCGTCGTTCTCCTTGACTTCCCTCTTTCTCCTTACAATGTTGTGCTCTCTTGTTTTGCATGCTTTTGCATCTAATACTCTGCCAAGTCAAAATTAATCAATATTATGTTACATATGATATCAATAACACAATAAGAACATGTCTATATCCAAACCTAGAATCATAGTTTATCCCAGAGAGATGAGACATGTAAACTTGCACGCCATCTTCTATGATGTCTTGGACTGCTTTGCATACAATTAAATAAAATCAATTTCAAATGCCTAAGAACATCTTATTTCAAGGGATCTAACATAAAGACTTGAATTAATTAGTTTACTTGTAAATTTGAATACTATGGCCTGGAATCCCTAAGAAATAACAAATGAGTGACTAAATGTAGCTATAAAGCTTGTGGTGATCCATGATGTCAAGTAGACAAATAGAAAAATCACTAAGTAATAGATCCTAAATATGAACACATGCTCGACAATTACAAAAATATGATCCTTCAAAGATATGTAAGATAGCAATTCTAATTGCATGCTATAGCAGAAAGGCATTTACCCATAGAGACGGGGAAAATAAACAGATAATTCTTCACCTTGAGAAGCTACCACTATCAAAGTCATTTTCGCTTCTAATTGACTTGCTTATAATGCCCACCAATATTTCAGAAATTCCGCTACAGATTCTATATTCTTGGAAATGAATATGAACAGTAAAATCAATCCGAGTAAGAGAAAAAACTTTTAAGAATCAAGCAAAATTTATAAAAATCCATGTTGAGATTCTTGAGAGAATATACATGTAAAAGTGTTTAGGAGAAAAATATTTAGAGGCTTACTTCGAATCTTTCCTCAATATTGAATGATAAAACTCCATCATGTAAGGAAAGGAAAGAAACGGATGATGAGAGTGACTCAACAAATATTATGCATAGAACATGGACTTATGGAGTAATGAAGATCCTAAAAAGAATATGTACCCATTATAGATAATAGAGCACCCCAACTCATACCTAACACTTTACTAAAAGACAGAAAACGTAAAACTTTCCAGTGCCGTTACTAAAGGAAGTAGTTTATACGCGCCCAAAGTATACAAATTTAGCAACGGAATAGCACAATTAGCAATCAAAACCCATCAACCTTCTAAATATTGGATAATCCATGAGTCGTGGAACTGATGCAATTGAGAAACATCATTTTTTGGAGTTCAGGCTCTAATTAATTGGATAATCCAATTTATGTTTTTCGTTGTTGCTTAATTGTTTGGCTCGACAATTAATTGTTCTTATCATGTTTGTATATGCTCTCTCATCATGAATAGTAGTTTTGGTGGTGATATTAGTCGTGTAATTATGGACTTCTTTGATTCATAGGCTGATAAAGATTGATACATTGAGTGTACGATTAACCTCCTTCTTTAATTTGTACATTTAATTTTATTTTTGAGGCCTTTGTCTCTATATGGGAGAAATAAGATTATTAGACCACATCAGTAAATTCTCGCAAGACATGATATTGTCGGTAAAACTTCCATTTAACAGGAATTTCAAGATAAAAAGTTAGAAGCTTATTGGAAAAAGATAGCGCTTGTTTTACCAATATTTTAGATGGTAAAAGAAAAGGTGTTGTTCAACCCACAATTAGAACCTTTTCGCAATGCAATCTACTACCTAATTAATTTCCACTTTCCTACCCAAGCCAAGTGGAAGGACATTTTTTTGGAATCTCTAACCTAATCTATCATAAAATATAGGAGATGCGAACAAAGGCTGGATTTTAGACAGCATTACAAACCACCCATTAGATGGACACCTAATCAGTTAACTACACTAATTGTCGAACTCAATTAAACCCTAACCAAGAAAATGCTTGAAGTTTACCTTAATTTGTAAACTCCATTGTCATCTTAATTGTTTCTTATACGGGCTTAGACCTGAAATAAATTACAAACCACCCATTAGAGGGACACCTAATCAGTTAACTACACTAATTGTCGTGAACTCAAATTAAACCTAACCAAGAAAATTCTTGAAGTTTACCTTAATTGTACACCGACTCCATTGTCATCTTAATTGTTTCTCGCATATCGGTCGATCCTTGCGAGCCATAGAATAAAGGTTTGATTAAGTGAATCAAATTCGCAATGAGAAACCAATCCATTAACAAAACCATAAACCCGGAGCTCGCGACGCTCTACCTTCTTGTCTATTTTGAAAAGTTGATTTCCCTCAACCTTTTATAGTTGGTTTATTGTTCATTTTTTGGTCGGTCGATCGGTATCTTCCCGCGCAATTTTAGTTTATGGTCATAGAAGAACGGTATCAATATTTAGTTGGTCGTATCATATTATAATGTGTTAGTTAGTCGGGTCATAGTTGCGTGTTTAATTAGTTGGATCATAATAGCCGGATGGGGCCGGTGCCTGTGGCCCTGGCGGTGGAGAAAATTTAAAGGCAGATGTAGTGCGTATATTTAAATTAGTGTGTTCGGAGTATATTTAATTAGTCCGTCCCAAATATTTAGTTGGTATTCATATTATATTGTGTTAGTTAGTCGAGTCACAATACCGTGTTTAATAAGTTGGATCATAGTAGCCGGAAGGGGCCGAGGCCGGTGGAGAAAATTTAAAGGCAAATGTTGTGCGCACATTTAAATTAGTGTGTTGGGAGTATATTTAATTAGTCGGTCCCAATATTTAGTTGTTCGTGTCATATTATATTGTGTTAGTTAGTCGGATCACAATACCGTGTTTAATAAGTTGGATCATATAAGCCGCAAGGGGCCGGGGCCGGTGGAGAAAATTTAAAGACAGAAATAGTGCCCACATTAAAATTAGTGTGTTAGTTGGTCATGTCTATATAGTCGGGAGCATATTTAGTTATACGGGTCATAGCCTAAACGGTCTCAATCTTTTTTTAATTGGTCACAAGTAATACAAGAGTGTGTTAGTCGGGTCATAGAGCGTGTTTAATTAGTTGGATCATAGTAGGCCGGAAGGGGCCGTAGGTCTTTTAGTGAGATAATTTAAAGGCTGAGCATAACTGCATATTTAGTTGGTCGTATCATATTAAAGTGTGTTAGTTACTCGGGTCACAGTAGCGCGTTTAATTAGCTGGATCATAGTAGTCGGAAGGGGCTGGGGCCGGTGGAGAAAATTTAAAGGCATATGTAGTGCGCACATTTAAATTAGTGTGTTGCGAGTATATTTAATTAGTCGATCCCAATATTTAGTTGGTCGTGTCATATTATAGTGTTTTAGTTAGTCGGGTCACGGTAGCGTGTTTAATTAGTTGGATCATAATAGCCCGATAGGGCCGGCACCTACGGTACCGGCGGTGGAGATATAGTGCCCACATAAAAATTAGTTTATTAGTTGGTCTTATCTATAATAGTCGGGAGCATATTTTGTTAGTCGGGTCATAACAGAACGGTCCTAAGTATTTAGTTGGTCGTGTCATATTATAGTATGTTAGTTAGTCGGGTCATAGTAACATGTTTAATTAGTTAGATCATAATAGCCGGATAAGGCCGGGGTTGTACGAATAAAATTGGTCGAAAGCCTTTGTTTGGTGAATTTACTCTCGTCTCTTACTGTTTTAAAATTTAAATCAAGCCATTAATAAAGAAAATCATTTAGTTAGAGATCCCTAATAATTAAGTTTTTTTTTTCATTTTTTCTTTTCGTGAGGAATAACAATTAAGTGTGTAATAAAGAAAGTGGAGTATTATATTTGGATTAGGTTCAACTAATTGCTGGAGTGGAGTGGTGCTGGCGTACACGAAATAAGGGGTGTTGTTTTAACTAATACAGATTATTTTGTTGATCTCAAAGGCCCCTCAATAGCCACGGCTAGGTATAATGCTGAAGTAAAAGTTAGCTTTGCTCTGAGCCACGGCATACTGCACACCGTCCAAAGTTATGCTTTGAGACCCAGTATAAATAGTTCAGAGAAGTATTGGATCTGCAAAACACCAAGCTATGAATTATTGCAGGCTCCCATCAATGAAATCACCGGTAAAGCAGCAAGTGCACCATTCCACTGATATTTCCCCGTGCCCAAAATTACCGTACTACATGCTGGGTTTATACTTATATATACTATAAATATAATACATTCACATGCTGGGCTTATACTTATACTATATGTGGAATACATATGATTAGGCAACGATTGCGGGTGAATAGTTCAACTTCCCGTAGCATTTTCAGTAGGGAAACTTTCAGTAGCATTTTGGTATAAAATGGAAATGATGCACACTTAAGAACTTACAACAACCATGTAAGGTTCTGTACTTATAACTTGCAACATAAAATTCAAGGAGTTATTACCGACGAATCAATGAAATGAAACAATAAGAGACAATAATTAAATTCGACCGACTGCGAATTACCTGATACTTGTGACAGTATCTCTGAACAGCAGCACCATGCACTAAGATCATTACAGCAGCCCTGTTGTGTTTGGAATTTTACGATTCAGCGTACAACAATTCGAAGCCTATCCGCACTAAGAAAAGAACAGGGTTAGGAAGAAGAAAGTAGAATAGTGACTAAGGAACTTTTTTTTCCCTTCTATTAACCAGTCAATCTAGGCACTGCATTTCAGTTAAAGTTGAACTCCGTGTAAGGAAGTTCTTATAGTGTGCAATTATCACCAGTGGTCCTAAAAAAACCACCACGTCATCAAAATTATCCTTATAATCATTTAACTCCGCGTCATCATTTAACCCCACATTCGAAACTAATTACTTACATTAAACCTTAAATCTAAACAGTACTCAGGAAGGTAAGTTCTTGCGTTATGCATTTTAATGAAAAATTCCAACTTTACTTAGCATGTTACGTACTAATACAAAGGAAAAAAGTTTGATCTAGCATCGCTAGATAATTTTTGATCTAGCACTGCTAGAGCCGTTGGATGGCTCGATCCAATTGTGGTGGTTGTCAGTGGAGTTTTTTACTCCAAGGGCAAAAATGCAATTTTCATTAAAAACCACCACTACCATTGGATCGAGCCATCTAACGGCTCTAGCAGCGCTAGATCAAAATCGTTTCCTAATACAAATAGTTAATATTAAGTAATTGTAAAGCTCATGGAAATATTGTCAAACTTACCAAATACACTTGGGTTGAGAAAAACACCGTCTAGTTTTTCTGATCCCACCAGAAGACTAAATCTAAACCCACCCGCCAGTAGCAAACTCAAAAGTGAAGTCCATTCAACTGCAGTATAAGAACCAAAAATTTATACGAATAACCAATTACACTTGGGTTGAGAAAAACACCATCTGGTTTTTTTGATCCCACCAGAAGACTAAATCTAATCCCACCGGCCAGTAGCAGACTCAAAAGTGAAGCCCATTCAACTGCAGTATAAGAACCAAAAATTTCTAGGAATATTTTGTGTGAGAATACAAAGAAAACATGAGCAGGAAATTCTGTGTGAGGATGCTAGCATATAAAGAATGTAATCTGTAATTTATAATAATAAAGTTAACTAACAGGGCTTTCAGCTTCTGCTCGTCGTATCGTATGTTATATCAAGTTCTCAACAACAGATGCTGCATTTCCCTTCCATATCTCATTTAGAACCTATATGATAGAACGAAAACATGAGCAGGCAATTTTTTGTGAAAATCAACTGCATGAACAATACTTTACTTCATAACAGGGCTGTCAGCTCCAAATCAGATTCAAATCCCATTCAAGATTAACACACAACATCAACATCTACTTACCTGTATCTGCTCATCCATCACGAACAGTTGCAATCCCAAATTCTGTCCCTGCAAGTCTCAGAGCACACACACCAGAACTCGTTGCCCCATTATGAATGATTTTTTTCTTGTATAAAGACCCTTGACGCAGACATAGTAGGTAGGGATATTATGTTTTGATACAATGTTGTCGGTAAATATTCGGAATAACTACCCAACTACCCACCTTGAAGTTCCTTGATACCTGTACCTGTTGCTTATCCATTACCTTAGATCATTCCATTATTAATTATACTTTTCCATTCACCACATATGGATTATATTCATGATGGTTCCTCTGCTCAAAGAATTGTATTACTATACCAGTCACACAAGTTTTCTCCATTACGCAGTAGATGGACCTTCATGAACTTGCTGACCTACATAACATTTTTAAAATGGATGATTATGTGGTTTCCAAATGTTTTTGCAATAGTGAATCACTAAATCAAGAACAATATTCCTATTAGTAAAATCACAGAGCTTACTTCTTTTGGTTCCCGTGGTTAGTATTATGAAATTTGACTAAGTGGGAGCCATCTCATAATTTGACAGTAAAAAATCTAAAATATTCAATAGCCATGGGTGGAAAGTGAGAAGGAAACTGTAAGTACATAACTTGCACCGACTACGATAAATAACAACATAACAGATGAAATTGCTGAAGAAGTGTCACCTTTAAGAGACCCTTAGAAGAAGCAAGGACGACATCAACTTTACTTTATTGAGTATTGTAGCTGTAACATTCTCGCCTAAGCTTTAATAAGAAGGAATATATAGAAGATGAGGTGGATTTCCCAACACCAATCAATCCTCTTCGACTGATGCTTCAGGTAAAAGTCCACCACCAACACAAAGGTACACGTCTTTTATCGACCTTGATTCAACAATTCTTATTTTGGTCACACTGAGAAGTTGTAGCTGTAACATTCAACAAAGACTACTCGAAATCCTTCTGCTTGATTTTTGTTGGTGAGAAACAGCAAAACAGAGCCTCAGTAACGTATTGAAGCTACAGAAGAAAAGAAAAAAGTAAATCAACAACAAAGTAACGTCTGGGAACCATTCACCTAAAAAATATCTCAATCAAAAGAAGACTTCGTCTGGGAACAGGAGATAAATTAAAGATCAAAAGAACAAACCCTAGAATTTTTCCTTGCTAACCAAGTAATTTATCTTCTCATATCGATTCTTCAGAGAGAAGAACATATTAATCAGTTAGATTCCAGGCAAGAGTTGTTCAGTTAACGAATCAGTTAGATTCGAAGAAATATTAATCAGTTTTTAGGGTTGCAGATTTATAGGGTTGCAGAGAAGAATTGCAGATAAGTTTTTAGGGTTCCAACGATTTTTTCGACGACATCTTTGTTGTGAATAAGGTATAAGAAGAGAAGAGTTTAACAGGAGAAACTGGAAGATTTGGATGAAGAAGAAGATATGCTTGCCATCAATCAATCAAATTCAAAACAAATAAAAACTAAAAACTACTAATACCTGGAATCGATCCAATTACGACAACCCTAAACCCTAAAAAGTTCTAGGTTTGAATTTTAATACTTAGGCAGATGATTTTCTCCAGTGTTTCATCGTCCAATGAATAGTCTCCATTGTTAAGAATTTGAGTTTTTGGAAAGGAGAGATGAGGGATGGAAAGAAAAAAACTGAGTTAGTCCAGAGATAGGTAAACTCGGAATATCCGGACTTCCCATGTCTTCCCGAGAATCACCCCACCATATTCTGTTGAGTCGTTCACGCACACACACCCCGCTTCGTAATCTCGTAATGTAACGGAATTTAATAAGTGTGGCCCCCTATCATTCTCATTCGTCCAAGTCAAACGAAATCCAGACGATAATGACCGCGAGATGACCCTCCTTGATACATCCTGACCATCTAATGAATCTCAAATCTCAGAGTCAAAGACCACCTTTTTTTATAACAAATGACTAGAGTATCACCGCATTTGCGGCCTCAGCCAACCTCCCATGTTAGTGCCAGTTTACATAATTTATTTCTTTCTCATTCTAGTGTACTCATAATTTTATAACATTATAAAACACCTAATAATATCAGTACTAATCGAATCAGTCCACATTCAGACACTCGTTTCCAGCAAAATAAAATAAAAATCAATCACTTGATTTAATTTCATCAATACTCCAATAATTGTTATCATTACTGGAACGTTTGTAAGCGAATTTCGTGGTTAGTGGTCTTTTATAATTACCCAAGACATGTGCCGACAATTGTATTTTTTTTGTTACCTAACAAACCATTATACCTTGCAACAGGTGCACTTGCACTGGCAACTACCAATAGATCTAGATTATTGGTCAATCTGGAGGTATGAGTCAATGAATTCAAGAAGAAGAAAGTTCCAAAACAAAAGTAGTACTCAGATGGGGCTCAAACTGGGACAACGAGTCACAATAATCGCACGTACTTACAAATTTATTGATGATCCCAGTAAAATAGGAAGTCGAGCAACTTAGTTTACTTTAAAACTTAATGATGATAACGATGAGAGAACAACAAATGAGATGTCTTTTTTCTCTAACAAACATATTTCAATATATTTAGAGAATGATACACACTAGAAGTGCTCAAATTGGGTCAATTCCATGAAAGATTAAATTGCTAGTAATTTAGTTTGAAAGTACAATGTGCTAGTCTTTTAGAGCGTAATTAAGAGCTACAAGAATGATACTAAAGCATCACTTTGGTTAAAAAAAATGGTATAAGCCCTGCTCGCTTGTGGTAAACAATATTTTTTAGCGAGATAAGATTCTAATACGTTTCTTACTTGTTTTTCTAATATTTTATTTAGGTATATGTAACCAATTTGATTGCTTAGAAATTTTCCGAGCAGTTGCACGTTGATATAATATTCTCTTGAACAACTGTATCAACTTTCTAATATAGCTTATAATACAATAGAAAAAAATATAATATGGAGATTTACTTAAAGAATCAATATCTAAAGTTTACATTAATTAAAGATTTAATACCTAAACAATAATATAATTGAACATTCACTAAAAATACTAAGAACTTGAAATAGTAAAAATTGTCTCTCAAAAAAGTTATTTAAAAGAAATTTGCTCTCTAAAGAAATTATTGGGGCGGTGTTTAGGTAACCCTATGAAATCGTCATAGTGACATGGGTTAGAATTTCTAGAGTCAAATATAGTCTCCACTTTAAAATTAGGCGCTGGATCAAATTTACAAGGATGATCTTGATGTCTTGCTGGCATGATCAAATTTGATCACCCTGTCAGTATCCTCATGCAAAATTTTAGTCATCCGGTAATGATTGGTGCAGTGTTTAGGTAACTGAGGCCCCGACCGTGTATAAGAATTTCTATAGTTAATTATAGTCCCCACTTTAAAATTAGTCGTGATTAGGTTGAAATTGAAATTTATAGGATCGAACATGTAAGGAAGATCTCCATGTTTTGCTGTCCTGATCAAATTTGGTCGGCCTGTAAGTATCCTCTTAATTTCACAATATTTCAGTCAACAGTTGATAGCTCACAATTTATTTTTCTAATGGGCCAAAGATGTGCCCTACACCTTATGTTCTATTTTTCATTTACTGACCACATAGTCTAATTAAGTGCTGCAGCGACATGCTACTTTAAACTCATTTGCTATAGAACCT
Source organism: Papaver bracteatum (assembly GCA_023529315.1). Lineage (NCBI taxonomy): Eukaryota > Viridiplantae > Streptophyta > Magnoliopsida > Ranunculales > Papaveraceae > Papaver > Papaver bracteatum. The sequence continues at coordinate 3,860 of JAJJWX010003866.1, read as the reverse complement.
ATTTATACTCCTAAAACGTCATCCTATTCTTATATTTCTGATCCTACAGGTTCAAAATTGCCCCAATATTTCTGTATGTGGGAATCGAACCCACACCCTCGTGGCGTAAATGCCACGCGCTATACCAACTGAGCTAAGACGGCAAATGATGGTATGAGGAGTTATGAATTATGGGAGACACATAAGTCATATTATGGTGCATATAAATGGATTTCTAAGTGAATCCATAACAATCTCCTGACCATATATATGCTAGGATGAACTATTGTTTTGGGGTATGAGTAGATTGCATGGGAAGCCGTGGTAGGAAAAACAAAATGAGTAAGTATTCTGTTAGATTTCAGGTTAACATCATTATGGAATTAACAGACACCCTATGTTCTATTTTTCATCAACTGACCACATAGTCTCATTTGCTATATATAACCTATTTATACTCCTTAAACGTCATCCTATTCTTATATTTCTGATCCTACAGGTTCAAAATTGAACAAATATTTCTGTTGGAATCGAACCCACACCCTCGTGGTGGAATGCCATGCTCTATACCAACTGAGCTAAGATAGCAAATGATGGTATGAGGAGTTATGAATTATGGGAGACACATAAGGGCATATTATGTTGCATATAAATGGATTTCTAAGTGAAGCCATATAATCTCCTGACCATATATATGCTTGGATAAACTATAGTTTTCACAGGGTATGAGTAGTTCGCATGGGAATCCGTGGTAGGAAAAAAACAAAATGAGTAAGTATTCTATTAGATTTCAGGTTAACAACATTATGGAATTAACAGCTGCATACTAATCCTTCATAACCTCAAAGTACCGAAATGTAGATTCAAATCCTATATTAACATACTATTGAAATCTAGATTCATGATGAGATGGGTACATATTTACATGCTATGCCGGCGAGGAATGTCCGGTAGTCTTTAAACCTATAAAGCGAAAGAGTAATACAAAAATCTATGTCATTGATTCAGTCCAATATAAGCACACACAAACTCATAAAAACTTAAATTTGAACCTTCCAAAATCGAAAGCAAAGAATGCCAAAGCGTGGTTTTTTTTTTTTTTTGGTAAACTATAAAAGGGTGGCATTTCAGCACGGTTCAATTCTTGTTGCGTAAGCCTATTCGATCAAGAACCATTTCAAAAAGTAATGCCAAAAATTGCAAAGTGGATGGAAATGTCTCTAGCATTAGTTTAGGAAAAGTGGTAGGCCTTCATTTTTCAACAAGTGATGAACTTGTACAAACTATTTTATTATGAACAAATTAGAAATTCACCTAAAAAAAATTAAAAAAGAAGAGAAAAAGTCACCTGTAGCTTGAAATTGATTGTTTCTGTAACATACTTTAAATGTCGGGAATATCTAACATTGTGGAAAAGCGATTTGAACTTCCAAATATTTTGTTTAGGAACCACCGTGAGTTTCATCTCCTTGTAATACAAAACAACTCCGCAGTTAAATTGTATGTTATGCAAAAAATGCATAAGGAATTCTCGTAATGTAAATGCTATTCTATATGATAAACAAAAAGTGACTATAATTAAAACTATCGGTGTTGTAACCACTATTTAAATTTTTTCCAAATGTCACAAAGCCCATATAAGCCATCATCAGATTGTAGCCATGCACTTCTTTAATCCGACGACGATGGGCTTAATAACATTTGGATTGACATGGGTCTAGCATTAGCTCATGATCTCAGACATTAGCCACTGGAAAATTGTTGCCTTTTTTTTTTAAATTATATTATTCTTTACTGGAATTTTGCTTCTCATTCTTAACATATGAAAGTGCCAACATAAAACCAATTAACACGCGATTCTAAGTTCAATACGAGTGAAAAGAAATAGTAGAGAAGCTTTAATTGTGGTAACCCAAGTCGGGAAAATAAATCACCGTATGCAATCACTCAAGAAAAAAACATCAAATGGATGGTAGAAGGAAAGCGCAAAACGAATATCTCGACGCATTAGAGAAGCATAATAACCGACCCAATGGATTGAACTTCATATACCTAACTCTCAACCTCTTTCCCACTCCAGCGTTTTTTTCATCGTTGTTTTTCCAGTTTTTTTATTTACATTAAATGCACATACTACAATCAAACTATATAGGCCTAGGCATAGAAATAGTCCAAAATATCATTCCTCGTAAAAAAGTAAACCCCCGGTTAGTGACTTAGCAAAGTTGAGATGGATCCCCAAATACATTAACTAGCTGCACTTCTTATGAAAGGTTAGACAAATATAAACTCTACATGTAGTGGAGATCAAGTCAAAAATATCACTCCTGGTACTACCCTTAAGGAAACTTTTATCACACCTTTCTGTTCTATGCCATGTAACTTTTCCAACCATCTTCCATAGCACATCAATGATTCCTTAAATGGTATATATATGTAATGGTTGGTTCTGTACTAACTGTAATAAGAAAAACGAAAAATTTAACAAAAATTTTCATCCCACCTTATTCTCTGGATTTTCTAGCTAATTCTTTGTAAATGTCCATCTTGATTGTTTTATGATGCAGTAAGTCTTCTTGACTAACAAAAAATTAAAATTCCTTCTTGAGTCCCGGGCGGGAGCCAAAATTTCTAGTTAGGGGTGCAAAAATTTTCTTTGGGGTATACAAATTATTTTAGGGGTGCAAACTAGTAAAATTGGGCTTGTAATTATAGTTTAAAAAAATTGATTTAAATTAGGTTTGTGGAGCCAAATGACTAGGGATGGTCATGGGGAGGGTATGGGGCGGGGACCTTGTATCCCGATCACCGCCCCATTCGTAAAAATACCCATACCCGCCCGGGTACCCACACGAATTGGGCGGGGAGGCGGGTATGGGGAATACCCGTTTGGGGCGGGTTTTTCATAGGTTACCGTAACACGAAGTTAATACTTAAATTTATTTACAATCAAAACTTAAATATGAAGCAAACAAAAATAACAACATAAGAATAATGCATTCTAATATTTTAAATTCAGAAATTCATTTTAAGGTGAACAAAAGAATCTATAAATGATTTCTTAGTTTTTTCTACTTTGTCCTTTCGATACAAGAACGATCAAAGAATGTATCTCGTCACAACAAAGAAACAAAAAGTGATGAATATACGAGAACGGTCAAGAATATATAAATGTAAAAACCTCGACTAAGTTGTAGAAGTATAAAATTCGATACAAATTCTTGCATAAAGCGAAACCTTATAATATGGAAGTAATCTGGCGGGTATGGGCGGGGACCTTGAATCCCATCCCCGCCCCATCCCCGCAGCTTAGGTTTTCTGTATTACCCATACATCGACCCATCACCATTTGTCAAACCACCCAAAGCGGAGGCGGTACCCACGGGATGGGTTTGGGTGGGGCAAATGGCCATCCTAATTTGGACGGGTGCAAGTGCACACCCTTGCACTAGGTCGGCTCAAAGATATTTTTTTCCATGTTTCAACTTGCATTGAAAACGATTAATGCTCGGTTTAATTTTGAATATGCTCGTTAACATTAGATTTCGAGAGAAATCGGCGACTGAATGAGGTTATATAGATCTTTTTCTCGAAGCGGCAACACCGAGTTTTCCAACGGTTGCGGCATACGCGTGGCGGACAACCCAAAAAACAACATGCCTTTACTCACAAATTTTTTTTGCATGGTCCAGGGGGCCGCGGAGGACAAATAGGGTCCCGCCTGGTTTTGATTCTCGTCTCGGGTTGTTTTAAACTTGTTTACTTTATGCGCGGTACGTTCGGAATTTTGATTTGTTTTAGTTGAAAAACGTTGAAAACATTAGTGCCCGAAAGACACGTCTTTTCGCCCAAACCTGCGTTTTTCCCGGTTGGAAACATAT